>OW026366.1:200875528-201475528 GCA_932273885.2 Leucozona laternaria | reverse complement strand
ATTCTGATAAATTAGGCTGTAAATATATAAACACTTATATTACATATATATGTTGTTATATAAATACAAAATATTGTTTGTCATATATTTTTGTAGATATAATCAAAGTTTCGTAAAACCTTAATAAACACACCATCAGTTACAAAAATAAAGTTCGTAGGTAATGGAAATAAAAGAGAGTCATTATGTCTTCTAATAAGGCCATCAAATCTTGTTTTAGAACTAATATAGCTTCCTACATAATGTAAATAAAATCCTAAAATGTTTCTCATATTAGTCACAACGTTTTTCAGTTTCTTAATTGTTTATGAACTAAATTTTGTTAATTCACAAGTCACCAAAATTTTGTTTAATTCTTGAGTCACTCACTACCTTATGAATTAAATATTTGTCAATTCAAAAGTCACTTACTATAGCTTATGAATTATTTTTTTTTAATTCATAAATGAGCCACTAGCTTTTGAATCAAAGCCAAGCTTAAGCTAAGAAGTGAATTAAGCTTAAGCATATCTTCCTCACGTGAGATGTTCCACAAGAACGAAACCAAAATCGTAAATTATTTAAACAAATAATTATCCAAATTAATTTATAGTAAAAGAAAGCATAATACTGAAACCGAAACAATTTTTTTATATATATACACCTATTAATTTAATGTTTAATCCTAATTCATTTGAAGTCGTGGTGTTTAATTTTTTACTGAACAAGTAACCATGCTCAAACTTTTGATCATTTTCTTTATTAACTGAATTTATTAAATATCCTAATCCTAATGAAATTTCGTGAAATTAATGTTATATCAGAAATCCAAAGCACTCAAAATGAGTTGTCGATCCGAATAAATTATTCAAGCTATGTAAGAGTGATCTGGTGAAGTTGTGAGTGAACAAGTTAAGGGACTATCTTCGCGCACTTATTTAAAAAGGTGGGTTCACATTCAACGATATGTTCATCAACACGTGTCGTTATGTCAGATTTTTGTAATGTGAACACAAGTCGGACGACTGGTTCCGTCTTCCGTGTAGTTAATTTTTTTTCGATATTTTACTCGGTCGGTAGTTTCAAGGTTTGATTGTGAAGGCTTTTTTACCCGATTTCGGTGTGATTTGACTTTTGAAGTTTTTGTTGAGAAAACAAAAATAAAATAAAAATGGTATCAGCTGTGTGTCGAGAGTTTTGGACGAAATTTTTCGAGACATTTAAAGAATATCCAGAAATATAGAAAAAAAAAAGTGAAATATATAAAAACCGTTTATTAAGGTGCAATTATAACATTAGTAAAATATTATCAAACAAACATTCATCTAAGGTGGCTAAATAACCTTGCTTTGCCGTGGCTAGGTAAACGGGTTGGTTTATACAAAATGTTTGTACGTTTATAAGTGAGAATATGACAAAGGCTTTGTTTGAGAGAAAAGAAGTTTTACTTCTAGCTCGCGTATGTCAGAACAGACAATGTTTTTTTTTTAGACTTTCCGCTGAACTTTTCGCTGCGTTGAATTCAAAATTTTTTTTTTCTTTTTCAAGCGACCTATTAAACTGCGGTTCAGTCCTTTAAGTGTTCGAGGTGTTGCCTCCTCATTTATGTAATGAAGATTCCTTCAAATTTTTTTTGTCGATTTGTCGGACGGCATTCTTTGTTGTCGAGGGTACTAAATCTTCGATTTTGTTTTCGGCATGGCTTTGGCTAAATTATATTAATTTTAATGTGATATTGATTTAAAATAATATAGTTTACGCTTCAACTTCTCTCCCCTTCCAATTTGACATTGAGGGCTGGTCTAAGTATCCAATTTCATTTCTTAGGCGCCAGTTGTAGCTATCATTGAAAACCATCATTGAAAATTTTAATGATTGGTTTTGAGGCACTTAAAAGGCAAAATTAGTAATTATTTTGATGGCAATATGTAGGTAGTGACTTAATTATTAATATATGCCGAACAAAATTTTCATTTTGGACCAGCCGTCCACATAAAATGACTTTTATTATTTCAATGATTGAACTACCTTACCAATGATCATTGAAAAATTAAACTTAATTTTATGGCGAAGTTTGGGATCGAATTGATTTTTTTTTTTCACTAAAGTAATAATTCAACCCATCAGCTTTATTTTTGCATCAAAATAATTACTGATTTTACTTTCTAAACGTCGCAAATTCAGTCACCTACATAGATGGCTGGTTTAAATTAACACCTTCGTTGTTAAGTACACTGAAATTTAAGATATTGTTAATAAGTAATTTGAATTTAAGAAAGAAATGGAACTCACAATTTTTAGGCGATACAAAGTTTTGTATTCATCTTCCAATTATTCGGGTGAGTATTCAATAATGTCAAGTGGGACAAAATTTAATTATATTTAAACAGTCTAATTTGAAAAAATTAAATTAACTTATATTTCAATATTTTCGTCCTTGGAGAACAAATTAGATGAAGAACATTGCAGATTATTTTCGTTGTCAATCGTGCTGTAGTTTGATGAATCTCATGTCTAGGCTTTCTACCAAAATATTACTAATTTAGAAACACTTACATTTCTTTTTCAATCGAATTTGGGAAAAAAAATTTTTTCAAAATGTTTACTGCATATAACCATATCTCTTGTAAGACAATGTATTTCTTGTCCGTTTAAAGTACGGATCGCCTCAATACATTTTTGCTCGTATTCCCTACCCTTTCGATTTACCTAATATACTTAAATAAATAATATTTTGGTAAAAATTTATTACAATTAACTTGCCAGTGAAAAGATATACCCTTCTAAAAGGCACGATTTCGCTTGCCACAACTGGCCACAACGCACTTTGTCTTCATTGTTCTTTTTTTTTAATTAAATAATGGATTTGAAAAGTTTTTAAAATGTTTTTCAATGTCTTTTTGTAATGTAATGTACAAATATCAAAATTGAGGTTTTATTTTATTCCGCTAGTTGCAGTGAAGACGGCTAGTGTCCCCAAAAATTACTGAGACTCAAATGGCACCAACTTTTGGTTGGCAACTAGCATTCCATATATTTATTTATAATAAGTTTGCACTTTTGTTCTAGTATGTTGTCTAAACATATTATGATGGTGTGGACTTCCACCTCATAGTCTACACCGTATTTATCTGTGGTTGGTCAATTCGACCATTTCTTTTCTACATATGCAGCTGTGGCCGAGGTAATTATAGTTTTATGATTTAATATTTCAATTTCTAACCGCCATATTATTCACTTATTATTATAGTCTGTCAAATCTCTTCAAATCCAGAAATCTCACCATAACTTCAAAACTGCTACTGTACAGAACCATGACGGCCCTGCCAGTTCTCACATATGGATCCGAGACATGGGTGCTTAGCAAAAGGCACTCCGACCTTTTAGCCGCGTTCGAGAGAAAAGTCTTAAGGAGAATTGTTGGCCCCATATGTGAGGAGGGACGATTCCGGAGACGGTACAATCATGAATTGTACGCAATCTACCTTGAAGCAGATATCGTGACAAAAATTAAGCTCGGTAGACTCCGGTGGGCAGGGCACCTAGCTCGCATGGGCGAAGAGGAACCTGCTCGGAAAGTTCTTTGTAGACGACAGCGTGGTAGACCATGCTTGCGCTGGAGAGATGGCTTAGACCAGGACGCCCGGAGCCTTGGGGTGCGCAACTGGATGGCGGCGGCTCGAAACCGGGATGGGTGGAGAGACTTGTTGAAGGAGGCCAGGACCGGACCCCGGTTGTCGAGCCGACGATGATGATGATATTATTCACTAGATACATCCAGATTAAAAATTAAATCCAGATGTATTTACATTGAATTTGTATGCTTTTGGATTTAATTTTTTAATCTGGATGAATCGAGTGAATAATATGGCCGTTAATGTTTTTTTTTCTTTTTATTATTACTTTAATCTTTCCAGCAAGCAAACCTCTAGTGGTTGATCAGGCGCACACAATAGTGTTTAATTGTACGTTTTGCACTGTTGAGACAACCCTCAGCAAGTCAACCAACTATAACATCAAGTTTCCATTTCCAGAACCAATCGGAATTAGAGTTTAAGGACTTCGTCTGTCTAATGCCATTCTATTTATGTTTTGCAAAGATTCCAAACCTTTCAAGATGGTGAAGAATGAGGGTTTTAGAAATTTGCTAAGCGTTACATCACCTCTATATAAAATACCGTCAAAGTTCACCTTCAAACGGATGTTTTAAAATAAATTTGAAGCCCTTCAACATGTCTTCAAAAATAAACTTCACACAGTTGAGAGGTTGAGACACTTACGCCTTGGAGTAACAGTCCTCATCATGGATTTCGTTAATTATAAAATGAAATCAATTACGCTCGGCGTTTATGAACTCGATGATTCACACAATATGATTTGAGTTCAAATTTACAAATCCGATTCTGACTAGATTGGATAATTCCTGTTTTCGATAAGTTCAAAACAAATCAATCCAACAGACCATCTCTACTAAAACAATTTCTCTGCCGAGTGATTTTGTACATCTCAAATCTTCAAAAAGATTTAAAAGTAAAAAGAAAGGAAAAGCGAAATGTTAATGGGCGCGTTCAACGCACATCTGAATTTTCAGAATTCTCAATTTGTTGAGCTTCCGATTCGCCAGCTATCATAAAAAGTTTTAAAAATTCGGATACGCTTTGAATGCGCTCAAACTCAAAATGCAAAAAAATCGTACAGCTCCTTTTGGAACATTCATTTTATTCGAATTATTTTCCCTCCATAAGGAATCGGTAAACGTTTTTAGTAAATGGTTTTTAACGATGCATTATTTTTTTGGATTTGGCAGGTGATTACATTTCAAACAAAGTTCTGGCAGACTGGAGGAAGATTGATTGGTAAACAATTCCATGCTTTGCTCACATGCTGATCTTGGTGGCTCAAAAGTCAGTAAAGAAAATTTTCACATTTTAAGTGTTGTCGTTTACCCCGGTTAGATAAACGTTAAGGGTAAATGAAACCATGAATTAGGGGTAAATGGAAAAAGTGCCGAGTTGAAAAACGCTAACCAAGCGCACATGTTAATATTATTAGACCCTAAACACTGCTCAACCCAAGCTTCAATAATTTACACTTCCAAGATCCGATGGCTATGCAAAGGTCATTAGGACGGTAAAAGAGATGACAGCTAGTGAGACCAATGTTACTGATATCAGTGTTATGAACTCGCTAAGCGATAGTGAATATAATTTTGATTTGTCGATCGAGCATACCACTAAATTGTGCAGATTAAAAACAATTTAACTTCTGATGATTCACAGGGTCAATGCGAGTTGAGTTATTTCCTCACAAAAAGCCTTCCAAACCTCAAAGGTATCCTGCTGGAGAAATGGGGCAACGAGCATGGGTCCAATTTTTCCAAATGGAAATAAATCGCTCTCAGATATCAAAAAATGCTTCAGGATTTTCCACAGTTGCTTCAGCCAATTTTATTTCCATGCCATCTACGAATCCAAGTGAGGTAGTTTTTCAAAAGTTTCCGCTACAAGAGATTTGCATTCAAGTCAACAGTAATTGGCCAGCAGATGAATTGTTACTGGAGCGTAAGAATAGCCTTTAATACTTGATGCGTGATAACTTTTTATAAAATGGAAAGTTTTATTTTCTTATGATAGAAAATGATATACAAATATGAATGTATGAAAGATTGCACCTGAATCGTTCTAACATCACCAACGCCAAATAAAATTGAAATGTTGGCAAATGTCTCTCCTTCCCAACTCGAACCCAGACGATATAAAACAATAATCAGCTGCATTTCAACTGAAAGCTATTGGATTGTCGTGAGCTATACAACACCTTGTGGTTTTTATTAGGTCAAATATGATTTTTAAGTATTTCCAGCTTTTACGCACAATTTGTTTGAACCTATTTTCATCTCAATTGGCCAATACGTCTGCAGAAAATTGTTGCTTTTCGAACACAAGTATGGACGAATGGAACTCCATATCGAATACATATTATTTTCAGCAACAGCAATTGTTAGAGCTATCTCTTCTAAAAATTTGTCAACTTCATTTTGTTGTTTCTGTGTAAGAAAAGAATTAAATCGGTAAAGAATTTTACTAAACAAAAAACACACAACCTTAATTTTTCCACAAAACTTCCAAGTTAATAATTGTTCATCGCAATATCTTCTCACAGTTTGATATTTTTTTTTCTTTTGGCATTTTTAGTAATTGCGATTCTTCAGTTTTTAAACTGTAGTTGTTATGAAAACAATTACAAAATTGTAATATTGTTTAAAATTTGTAAAACCTTGAAAATCAAATTCTGATGCCCTCAGGGCTGCAGCACGAACATTTTGGCAAAAGAGCAGTCATCAGTTGAAGAGAAAATTTGTGAGGAAGAAGATTTTACCTATAATTGAACGTTTCATAAGAAAGATATTGACACACAAAATATGTAGGACGGTATGAATGGCATGGCGTGCACGAGCAACCTAGGTCGGTGATTCAATACAAATAATTAACGCTGGAGTGCGCACCACGCCGCCGGCCGTTTTAATACCATATCACATTTGACCTATTGTCTCTGTAGATAAAATAAGCTTTAAGATAAGGGATTTGCGAAAACACCCCTAGCCAGTGGCGGATTAGCATATAGGGGCTTGTGGGGCACGTGCCCAGAGCGGCAAAATTTTGAGGGGCGGAAAATTCTGGCAAACAATAAATGTTTGACAAAAATGATTGTACATCCAAAGTGGCAACCCAAAAATATACAAAATCCAAGGGCGGAAAACTGAAAAAGATACAATAGCGAAATAATTGTCTTCCAAAATTTACTGCCCCTTTAAATTATTAAACAAAGATCAAAGTGACAACCGAAAAATATAAATGACCCAAGAGCGTCAAATTGACAAAGATATAAGAAAGACTAAAGCTTAGATCACACGATTTGTGTATACACAAATATTTGTGTATAAATTTGTGTATTATTGATAAAAAAATACACAAATCGTCTGAACCACAAATTTGATGTACACAAATGACGTACACAAACGATTTGTGTATCATTTGTGTATTCAATACACAAATCGAATTTGTGTACATTTACAAATCGTCTGATCGGGTACCCAAATCATTTTATGACTATTTGTGTATATTTGGGCACCATTTGTGTATATCACATCATTTGTGTATTCTGAAAATTTAAGCATACACAAATTTCATGAGAATACACAAATGGTTTTGAAAATTCAACTGAATATTTAATATCAGTCGAGTCAATAAAGGTTTTTTCTTCGAATTTTAATGTGCAACTATGATTTTAATGATTTGTTTTGTAAAATGGCACCATGAGGACATACAGGGTGATTTGTTTTAGATGAAATGAACACATTTACGTTAAGCCAAAAATCGTATCGGAGTGGTATTCGATTTGTTGGCGTCCAAATTGAGCGGCTCACGGAGACAAAACTCCTATTGGGCTCCCTTCGTTTAAGCAGGAGGTGAATTTCTCTATAAAAGTAGAAAACAAAGAATTGAAAAATGACGGGAAGTTGTACAAAACAAAGCTTCTCTTACGCCAGAAATCCATTCTTATTTTGTTTTTAAATAAAGTTGTTTCCAACTCACTTTCTCACCTTCAGAAAATCGTCTACAAGAACTTTGTAGATTGCATCCAGCATTTCTGGAATAATGGTGGAAATTGTATTCTGTGGAATGCGGAAAAGATACTGGAGCGAGCGAAAACTGTCGCCAGATGCCAGAAAGCGCAACGTCAAGACTAGCCGCACAGATGGCGGAATACTGCGGCGCATAAATGTATCGGCCTTCTCAATATATGGCGTTACCAAAGCTAGCAAATGATCGAACTGAGCGGCCGACATTCGTACGAAATTTCGATACAATTGCGGCTCTTCGGCACGTAGTTCCACAAGTAATTTCGCGCAAAAGCCCTCCGTCTCACGGTGGCCAAGCCAATTTTTTCTCCAACAAGTTCGCCGCTTGCGTACTATTTCTACGACCTGTTGTTGGCTTTCGTCTTCTTCTTCACTTTCGAGTAAATACGCGGCTAAACTATTGGCAAGACATTTTTTTTGGACATTGTTTGATTGAAATTATTTAATTTAACCGGATACACTTCAATTCACTATCAAATAAACAGAATGACATATGTAAACACAAATGAGTACACAAATTTCATTTGTGAAGAAATACACAAATCGTCTGAACCACAAATTTTAACACACAAATTGATTTGTGTATAGCATATTTGTGTATATCTTTACACAAATGAAATTTGTGTTTTTTTAAAAAAATACACAAATCGTCTGAACCACAAATATTTGTGGCATAAATAAATAGCATTTGTGTTCAAATTTGTGTATAATATACACAAATGAAATTTGTGTATTTACACAAACCGTCTGATCTAAGCTTAAGTTTGAAATTAAAAAAAATTTTTTTGTTAATTTTGAGTTTGAAAGTTATTATTCAAAAACTATTCTCTAAAATCACTTCATTTAAAAACACAATAAAAGAAGAGATTTCTCGCTTTACAAAAAGGTGTATCATAGTATTGTAAGTCTAACCGTTGTTATTTAATAATTTCTGTTCTGTTTTAAGTAATTCTTTTAGAAAATTGCCCCTCCTGGCTAAACGGGGGGAATTGACGCCCCTTTCAAATGATATTTTTCTTGTCTCAACCCAACCTACACGCTTTAGCTTTTGTCACATCTTATGCGAACCAAAATCAAAAAGGTGAAGAAGTAAAAACCGTGTTTTTTTTAAATCGAAATAAACCATATAGCTATAATTTTTTACATACATTTTTGAGTGTGCTTTTTTAAATGAACTATTAATAAGTAAAGTTAAACAAAAATATAATAACTACTGTAGTTCAAGAAGAAAAAAATATAAAATAAAAAAAATTACAAGAATTAAAATATGTAATAATTTTAAGAATCAATATAAATTATAATTTTTGGTTTTGCATAAATTTGGTAAATGAAGTTTTTCTATTCCATTATTTTTTAAAAAAATCAATACAAAATTTAGAATAGCTTGTATGGTATAAGAAAAAAAAATTAAAGGTAAAAAAGTGAATATCATAAATACATAAACTTTTTCAAAATCGAAATAAAATACCAATTTTTCGTTTTACCTACATTTTTGAAAGTGGGTTTTTAAAACAACAATTAAATAACAATAATCAACAAACAAATTAAGAAAATAAATAAGAAGTACAAAGTGTGAAATTCCCATATGAATTTGTATGGAAAAAGTATGGCTTTAGAGCCACGGGTTAATGAGATCAGAAAAAAAAATTATTACTCAATAAATGCTTCATAGAGCATAAACTTCCGATTCAGGATGTGTCAAAAAAATGATTTTGGGAAATAACGGACACCCTAGTATACATAAACATGACTGTATTACCGTACAGATTGAAACAAAATGAAACGCAGAAAACAAATATGTACACAAAACTGTCTCCCTCAAACTCTTTTTTCATTTTTTTTTAGATCTTTGGACTCTAATACTCTTACCATTGCCCATTGTACCAAAGTCCATCCTTCTCGTGTCCTTTAGCTTTATTTCTTTTTTTGGACCTGTAGTCTGTTAAATGATTGTTACATATGTATGAATTAAAAAAAAATTTCTCAGTTTGTAAATTCTTTAAAATTATCAAACAGTGACAAAATGTTGATATAGCTGGTGAAAAACTTCATACATATTTTATACTATTTTCTTAAGCGTCAGCAAAAACTCAGATTCACAAAGTGGCTTTACGCATTTTCCGTTTGTAAGCTACATCGTCGTATAAGTCTACAGGTATTGGTCTTGTGTTTGTGTATTTTAAAATAGCTAAATACATATTTTTGCGTTATTTGAGTGCTTGTTTGACGTGAATATGGACGGGAGGAAAAGATTTAGTGGTAGCCAGTATATGCCAAAACAAAAAAAAAACGCCAAGCAACTGGATGAATACATTGATGAGTAAGACAAATAAAATAGAACATTTTCTTTTACCTTTTTTGGTAAAAATAAGAGTAGTGTTGAAACTAAAGGGTTTTCCAATAACAGGTGTTATTTTGAACAGCCCGCTATTTCGGTAGTTGTCACTTTTGAAGCTGTCATTTTTTGACATTTGACAAGTAGAAACTACGCCATTAATAAAAATGGAACGATACACGCTTCAACAACGCATTGAAATTATTAAAATTCACTATAAATATGGTGAAAATTTGGCAGAGACGGTTCGTAAAACTAAAACATTTTTGGGTCGTCGTGAAGCACCTTGTCGGACCGCAATACAGAAATTGGTGGACAAATTCGAGCTGTTGGGACAAGTTAGTGATGTGAAGAATAAAACCCGTGCACGTCGCTCAAGAACAACTGAGAATATTGCTGTTGTAGCCCGAAGTGTTGAAGAAAACCCAGGTTTGTCCATTCCTCGTCGTTCTTTGGAATTAGGCATTCCACAAACGTCATTACACCGTATTTTGCTTAAAGACTTGGGTCTTAAGGCTTATAAAGTTCAGTTAACACAAGAACTCAAGCCGGCTGATCATCAACAACGTCGTGTCTTTGCTGATTGGGTCCTTGAAATGCATGAAAATGATCCGGAATTTCATCGAAAAATCATCTTGACTGATGAGGCCCATTTCCACCTCGGAGGCTACGTCAACAAGCAAAACTGTCGCATCTGGGGCTCGGAAAACCCAAGAGTTATTGTTGAAAAGCCTCTCCATCCTCAACGCGTGACTCTTTGGTGCGGTTTATGGTCCGGCGGGGTCATTGGACCTTACTTTTTCGAAAATGAGGCTGGACCAACAGTTACGGTCAATAGATTGCGCTATCGAGAGATGATTAATGATTTTTATGGCCGGAATTGGATGGTATTGATCTGGACAACGTTTACTTTCAACAAGACGGCGCTACGTGCCACACAAGCAATGAAACCATCGATCTTTTACGGGAAAAGTTTCAGGACCGTGTTATGTCTCGAAGAGGTGATCACAATTGGCCACCGAGATCTTGTGATTTAACACCTTGCGACTTCTTCCTTTGGGGCCACGTGAAAGATAAGGTCTACGCCAACAGCCCAGCGTCGATTCAAGACCTCAAAGATGGAATTCGTGAGGCTATCGAGGACATAGGGCAGCCACTTTGCGATTTGGTTATGGAAAATTTCATGAAAAGGATATGGTCCTGTAAGCGTGGTCGTGGCGGCCATTTGGCTGATGTTTTGTTTCATTATTAACGGCATACTTTCCTCTTTATAATGAAATAAACATCCGATCATTTATCTCAAAAAATGCCATTTTTCTTTGAATATCAAAATAACACCTCTTATTGGAAAACCCTTTAGTAGAAAAAGCCCAAATGACTTACCCATTAGTGCAACATTAAATCAAACTTAAAGCAAACCGTCCTCAACTTGTAATAGCAATAGTGTTGTAACTGAAATAACCTACACTGCAGCAACGGACAATGATAATATCTCTAGCCGGCAAATTTTCGATTCAATTCCCTATTCAAATTGCAATATCAATAGTTTTGAAACTAAAACAACTCCCAATTCTGCAACGGATATGGATAACAACTCTAACCCACAAATTCTCGATTCAGTTAATGCAATAGATTTTAATGCTATGGTAACAGTAGTTCAACAAATTCAACAATCAAGTTTGTAAGCTCAGACCCTTCTGATTGGGAAATTAATGATTAAACTGCTAATACCTTGACCAAAAATGGTATAGATCAAAATTTAAACCCAAGCTTTTCAAATTCAAAGCGTGATTATTCTGGGAAATAACGGTTTCTGTCAAAGTCACTTTTCACGAGAGTTTTGGCAAATGGTGAGAAAGTAGACCAGTTGTGATTGATATATTCCCCTAAGATAGAGACAGTGTATTGCGCACCATGACGTCTCTTTAGCGCAGAGCGTAACCCATTTACAGAAGGCTTTTCTGACTGGAAACATGCTCAGGAAAGATTTCATGCCCATGAAAACTCAATCGCTCATAAAAAAAAGCGAAATGATTATGTTCAAAAGGGGAAAAATATCCGGTATTGGTACTGTTAAGAGTTGTTGCTGTTGTGATGAAATTATCTACTCGGGGTTTGGCTTTTAGAGGCAAAGATGAAAAGTTTGGATCATTGCACAATGGAAATTTCTTACTGTCCCTAGAGCCCATTGCTGAATTTGATCCTTTTTTAGCTGATCTCATAGCTAAGCATGGTAATCCACGCCGAGGTAGAACCTCCTACTTATCGTCGACTGTTTGCGACGAGTTCGTTGAAATAATGAAAAAAAAAGTTTTGAGCAACATAATAGCTGAGGTAAAAAGAAGTAAATATGATTCCATTATTATTGACCAATTATCTTTAGTTTTGCGGAGTGTAGGCGATGATGGAACCAGTTTAACGTTTTCTTGGACTTGAACACAACGTTGGGCACAAAGCCGAACAGCTCATTAATGCTCTAATGGAGGCTCTCAAGACTTGGGGTTTTGATGTGAAAGATTGTAGAGGACAGAGTTATGACAACGCTAGCAATATGTCCGGTACCTATACTGGTTTGCAAGCCCGTGTAAAAGAACTTAATGAAGTGACATGTTACGTTCCTTGTTCTGCCCATTCTCTGAATTTAGTTGGCTTACATGCCGCAGAATGTTGCTTCGAAGCTCTCCAATTTTTGTACCTAGTGCAAAACATTTACAATTTCTTTTCCGCATCCACACATAGATGGTCTGCTTTGTGTTCAAAGCTTTAACGTAGAACTGTCGTTAAAAGTCTTTTTATTACTAGATGGGTAGCGAGAGTTGACGTCTGTAAGAGTTTGCGAACAAACTACCACGCTATTTACGAAACCATAACCACAATAACAGATGAAAGTTGTAAAAAGCAACAACCCGTACTGAAGCTGAAGGCAGTATTTATCACTTCTAAAGATTTTAAAATACATTTTTGACTTGGAGGTTTCTTTTTCCTCTGAATGCATTTTCATGCTTATATCAAAGATAAGCTCAATTCGGTTGGAAAAACTAAGTCGCGCTTGTGCTTATGTAGCTTTGGCAATATCGAAATAGATGTTCATTGTAATGAAAGTATTACCATTCAAATGGAAAACTTAATGTGAATCAAAAATTTGCAGACAAGTTTTCCAAATGTAGACTTTTGCCTTAAAAATCTATCTATCTATCTTCATTTTTTATCGATCGTTGTGATTGATCGATTTCATCCGTCTGTAACATACATTTCAATTTTCAGAGTTGTATGTTTGTTGAATGGTAAGTTTCCCAGCAGGGAATCGAGGCAAAACGTTCTTATCAGTGAAATAATTAAATACAGAATCAAAATCATACCAAAAAGAGTTTAATTTTCAAAAAAGGATTTGGATTTTTTTTGTTTAAACCCTGAATTTTGGTATACTGGGTTAACAAATTTTGTTTGCTATAAGTCCACAGGGAAGCCGGGCAAAATGTTGGTGCCCAGAGCGGCACTTGACCTTAATCCGCCCCTGCCCCTAGCGGAGAGTTGTTGTGTGACCACAAACGATGTAATCGTCGCATAAAGCAGCAATTCTGTCAAATCGTTGGAACAACCATTCAAACAAAATGAAAACTCCCGAAAGTATTTGCATGTTGATGTCACTTCATGCTTTATGAATTATAGGACACCCACAGCCTTTTACGTTTATGACTATAGATCTGTAGACGAACTACCAAAACCATGATTTGTTATGTATAAGCAATTGGCTGGTCAAAAATGATTCAATTCTGTGTGTTAATTGATGCAACGGGTAGTTTTGTGAAAATTTAATTAAACCTGATGGTAATAACACATATTATTTGTCCGAGTGGTATTGGAAATTGCGAGAAAAATTTAATTATCTATGTCGAAAGCCACAATACATGCACATTGGCACGAATTGGTAGTTGGCTTCGATTCAAAAAGAAATGGTATGTGTGATTCGTATAAAGTTTTGTTTGTAATTACCAGAGTGGTCTGGTCAGGGATTCTACCAGATAACTATGTTAACGTTGCCGTGGATGTTAATTTCCCACTTTCTATATAATGTAAATTTTATGTGTTCGAAACGATACGAACTCTTCTCCATGAAAATGTATGCAAGACTTTTGGAATAATGTCAACCACAGAGTTGGTCTTTGTCTTTTGGAGAACTTTTGCCGCAAGGATTATTGAAACTGCTAAACACAAAATGAAAATACTCACATTAATTGTCACGCAAAGCTAAACTGATGGATATAATCCTTCTGGCAAAAGGATTGCCTATTACGTCAAGCCTTTTCACAAGTCATATCGAATTTCTGCAAATTGTAAACAAATTCAATGATAATGTGTGGTTGTCATGGTCATTCGACATGAACCTAGAAATTCAGGGATTAATATCTATCAAAGGAGACTACGATAATGGACATTTAAAACCAAATATTCCATATAGTTTTTTCTTTTCTCAGGCATGAAGTATTTACCAATGTAAATGTAGTCCTGTAATTCCGGATTTAAAACTGGTTTTATAACGAAAAGCGTCTTTCAAGATTTTCCACAATGATTTACACTCTGGAGTCTGGAACTGAAAAAAAATATGTATTTTTTTAGTATATAAAATGCAATGTCAATTGGTTAAGAATAAATACCCACCAGTTTTATTTATTTCAAAAGCTACGTAAGTACATAATAGGTATTCTCTTCGAGGCAGTCAATACAGCATTTGATAACCACTGATAAGCTGTTCGTCAAACCTTATCAGTGGTTTAATTATTCTTTTTTTAACCATCGGCTTCGAGCGCAATATCCAAAACTCTGTTATCCATCTTTTGTTTTTTGTTTTAAATTTACAAATTTTTGTTTGCAAAAATTTAAATTAAATTTCACACTTTTCCACGCTGCATTTAACTTTTTTCTACTGGGGATTCTATGGTAGTTAACCAACCGTCACTTTTATATGAAATTTCCATTTTCACCTGAACTGAGTGCTACGCAAGAAAACTTGTGAAAAATGAAGACATTGAGATTGAGCACTGTCAGATACCATTTGGACTGAAATTTCTCAAAAAAAAAAATGGGCATTCATATATATAGTGGGATATCGCTATATATGAATTTCATGACACACTTCTTGAGCATGTGGAAAAGGATGCTCTCCAGAACTGAATGATTTGGAAGATGACTCAAGGATATTTCCTTCGATTTCCAAACAGCATTTCTTTTTGTTTTTAAATTTACGGCAGTTAATTCAAATTTGCACCATCTGACATGCTCAAAAGTTATTTTTTTGCCGAAAAATAAAAAAGTGTCATGTTTACTCTATTTAACGTTGAAATGAATCACTGACAGTTTTTTTATGGACAAAACACATGAGACCAGTTATGACATTTTTCTGAAAACACAAAATCGTCATTTTTGATTGAAAGCTTTATGGTTTTCCTGTACGATATTTTATTTCTAAAATAAAATCAATTGTCAATCCAATCCGATGCTGATGGCAAAGCAAACTGACACACATTGTTTTTTTTTTTCATTTATATCTTCAGAATTTCAGCAAATCATGTGTCAAGAATGATGGACAGCTTGGTAGTATTTTTTCCAGAAAATTTGATCAAATCATCTTTTTTATATCATCAAAACGTATTCGACGAAAATACACATTTTTGTTGGCTAAAAATAGAAAAAATAAAATAACATCCCCAGAGCCAATTTTTCACATTTATGTTTCTTTATTCCGAAAAGGACATGCTTCAATCATCGTTATTTCACATTTTAACTCAAGTTTTTTTTTCTTGTTGCTTTTTTTTGATATTCAAAGAATTTAGCTATACCAAATATGTATATAGTAGAAACTAGATACCTCAAATTATTATCTGTACAAGGGCAAGTTTCGCATTCTTAATATGCACGACAGTGTGATACGTGACTTACCATGCTGTTATGCTCCAAGGCCTTACTATTGAAGAAAATAAAGAAAATAGTTTAGCTTTGAAGACGTGTCTAAGGTTTTTGCTTTACGGTGATGTTGTTCAATGCAGGTACATATTTAAGTAAAAAGAGGACAAATCAAATGGGCATTGTATATTATTTCTGCTACATCAGCAAGTTATCAAGTTTTTTTTTTGTCATGCTATGTTCGGTCGATGGTACGGAAATGTGTGAGCACAGCCCTAAGCTTCTTGAAAAAACAGCATCAATCGCTGTTCCGGATTGAGTGGTGGACATTTTACTATCCGTATTGATTTTTAACTTTAACTCTTCGTCGAGGAAATTAATAAGTTGCTGCCCATTTTGAGTCGCGAAATTGATGTTGAAGTCGCCCTTTAAAATCATGGGCTTGCGTGCTCTGTTGAACCTATCTCAGTGTATAGAAAAAAAAAAACTCTAGACATGCCAATTATAACAGTTTTGGTTTATAAAAGTACCTATTGTTTATACGGCCTGCAGGGCCATGGCCCTCCGCCGGTGGGCCCTTTTTATTTATATCACATTCGAGATTTATAAATTGTCACAGCGAGCACATTTTGTTCATAAGTTATTTGGAATTCAGCTGCGCATATTGTCACGGAAAAATATACCGCGACAAAAGTTACTCTTCCAATCTTCCAAATCCTTGTTCCTTCCTTCTCCATTTCTTCTATTTCCCTGCAGGTGTTGGTTTCAATATACTGAGAGAAAGAGAAGGGAAACCATGGTCCATCAGGATTGGTTCATTCTCTCAGTATTTTGAGATAACAAAAACTGAAGTTTTCGATTTTGAAACTTAAAATGGATGGGTGATTCAATTTACTGTATTTGGCAGACGGGCGGTCTTCTTCGATCTCGTGTGAGCGACAGAAGATCACCAGGCACAAATAAAGTAATTGACAGACGGATGGTGTGGTCAAAATCCGAGAAAATAGCCCGAGCGACACTTGGTCCTCCGTTGCTGAAGTTACTCCTTGTGAGAATGTTGCTGAGTAATGACGTGACCAAAACCCACGTCACTGATTGGCCGAAAGCACTAGGGCATTTGACAACAGAAAATGTCGTCCAGGCATGGATTAACAAAAAACGAGCAGTTCGGAAAAGATCGAGAGAAAAAAGATAAACTTAGAAAAAAACCAAAAAAATTCAAATTTACATTTATTGAGAATATTAAGTTGTAAAAAAGGAAGAACTTTTTTTCAGAAAAAAAGGAAGTGCAAAAAATTGGTGGAGAGCTTCCAGGAATGGCGAGATTAATCTCATAGAGAAGGAGGAATTGGCAGTTTTCGTTATTAACAGATATGTATGTAGGTATAGTGGTAGTCCCTTGTGGACAGAAAATAATTTTTTTTAATAGTTTAATTTTTCGTTTAATTTCGTAAAGAAATAATAAAGAAGTCCTTTATATTCGTTTGGCTTTTGCTTTCGCAAATTTCCGAAATTGCGGAACTCGTGAAGTGGTTAATTTATCCGTTTATATCTTTCGGGCCGAAGATTTAACGGTCCATCAAGGCCTTTTATGTTCTTTGTTCTCTTCTGTTTAAAAAAACTTGGGTTTTAGCCCTCCGTTTTGCTAAATTTCCCAAGCAAAGTAATATTCATTAAAATCCCAATAATTGAAACTAAAATTTGTTGTTATTCTTTAATAATTGCTTTCACCGTCAGATTCGCTCCAAAGGTTTGCAATTTCGTTATTTTACAAAAAAATTTCTGGAGCCCGTTTGTCTTTTAATTTCAGGTATACTTCGCTCCTATGGCATTCACAAATCATCACCTTTTTATTAATTAGCCGAATTAGTTTTTATCGAACACAAAATTAAATTAAATGGTGAAAGCCCACCCCTAATTGTGATCTAGCCGTGGTAGTAGCATTGTAAGAGCTACCTGTTGCACTTCTTCGAATTCGAACTTGCTTTCTTTTTCTATTTTTCCTTTGGTTGACATTCGTCTAACCAAAAGTCGTGGTATACTCGTCGTCGCCGGTCGTTTTAAATTTCGTGCGTGATAAATTAATTAAATTAAATAATATTCATATGTTTTTGTTCTTGTCTCCTATTAGTTTATTCCTCCCATTCGTTTGACATAAATTCTAAATTCATAAACATGTCTGGTATATCAACTCAATCAGTTTGTTTTTTTTTTTTTTATATAAATATTGCAACACCACCAGCTCGTTATCCTCCTTTCTTGTACTGAACGCATAAGTCAAAATTTTTGATGTCTACGTGTTCTTCATTATCAAGTTTTGGTAAGCAAAAGAAACATACACTCTTGTGTGACTGCATCTGTGAGGTCTTTGTTGTGAGCCTCTAAACTTTGGCCGTTAAATGTTAAAAACGATGCAATGTTATTTTCAGAATTCAAGAACTCTAAACGAAAGTCCTGCGCTGTACATAGTGGATTTTTGGCAAGTCTAGCGAATTCTTGCTGCAAAAACTGCAAAGAACAAGCTGCTCTTAAGCCAGGGTGAAAAACGGGATCGTTGGTTGGTGAGACAATAAAAAGTCCATCAACACTCGCGAAAGAGCAACGTTAACAAGTTGTTGGTCGTGGGTTTTTTCAAACGAGTAGATAACCTGGTCAAATGTTCCCCCCTGCGACTTGTGAATAGTCATTCCACCAGGCTGGAACGAGAGGGAAATGACTTCTCTTGGCGCTTATTGTTCTGTTATTGTTTAAATATATGGTTGAATTTCTGCGGACAATAGGAACATCATCGTTTGACAAGTTTTTCCGTAGAACATTTTCTCCGGATTTTCTTATCTAGCCGTGGGTTTCCTTGAATCTGCAGCCATACACGTTTGACTTCTCCGTCTTCAACGATATTATCTCCATCACCCATTACGTTATTGCTTTGTGTTTGTTGATTGTTGTATTTTATTTCAATTAAATAACCGATCGCTCCGTTGGCTAAAGTGTCCGTAACATCGATATTGGTAGTTATCATATACGGTCGTCGTATACAGTTTTTGCCGTATGAAGGCTAATTGCTCAGCGTTCGTGTAGCTTACAAAAATATCCGCCGCTATTTAAATAACTTTGTCGGGTGCTTCGTTTATAACTTCTTTTCTGTACGCACCAACATCCTGATTTAAAAAAAAAAACAATCGCGCTCTATTACGACAAAGTTTGTCAGCTTACTCCTTTGTGAAAAATCGTGACTCAGTCAAAGATTGCTCCTGGTCTCTTAATGTAACACCGTTACCAATTTTAGTCAGAACCTCTGAAAACTCGCGTTTGCCTGACGCATTACATCTGATAGTTCATAAAAACTAAGTCTCCACCACAGTGTTGGCCCAGCCGTACTGAACTTAGCTTATTTGTAGATTGGCGTTGCTCGCACTGCTGGTAGTTGTCTTAAATCCCAAATCATGAAAATATCTTTACCTCCGTATTTATAGCCAACGCATTCAATTTGTTTCAAGCGTCATTGAGCTCTGCGGATATCATACTTATTTCATCAATTAAAATGCAAGATATTATTTGAAAAGACTGCGATATTGCTGTGCAGTCTCAAACGACAAAGGCATTAATCTTCCGATTGTAATTTTTAAGGCGGTATGGACAGTTGTGCCGTCTATAGCAACAGCTGCTCTGCTTTCCCTGTCGATGCACAGGTGGTATAGGCGTTGCAAAAACCATTAGTATGGAAGAAACGATTATAAATTTCACGAAGTAAATTAATGACGAATGTTTTGCCGCATCCTGCAAGGCCAGTAAGGAATATCTGCAACGGTTGTTGTTTGGTGTCTTTATCAAAAAGATGCCCAATCACATGTAACAAAACACCCTTTTGTTTGAAATTCCCGGAATGCATCAGGGTATTAAAATCTCCTTTTTTTATAATATTGTCCCGCTTTTTTAGTATGGGACCCAAGCCATTTAACGCAGCTATTCTTATATCAGCATTCGCATCTGCGTAGTGGTCTGCTAAGAAAACCGCGAAAGGATCTGTTTCTTTTACTTATGCTGCAAAGTGGGCAAAGTCATTTTGTACTTCGCCTTGGGTGTTTTCTTCCATTCAAAGTTCTCGAAAAGTTTGCATCTTTTTGGCAATGTCGAGGGTTGATTCGAATTCATTTCTGCGCTGCATCATCACCGCTACATTGTCATCACATAATTGAAGAAATCGCTTCTCAAAAAGAATCTCCGTTTCTTCGTCACGATCAGCTCGTTAGGATCAGCAGCCATGTCATAATTACGATATCGAATTATTCTTGGACTTGTCGGTGTTTCCAAATGTTTTTTACTAATTTGTAATTAGCAACCGCCTGAGCCAAAGTTATTTCCTCTTATTCTTGGGGTCTCTTCTTATAATTATGAAAACAATTATATTGCCAAAATTGGCTTGATTCCGTTCATCTGTTTATTGGTTTTACGAATGCGTTCTCGTTCCACAGGTCACGATGTAGGAATAAAGACAACGGCGTCAGAACTTTTTGACATGGGTTGTCGTAGGAGAAACCATGCAGCTTCTTGGCTGGTGAGCTTGACGCAGTTAAGCAACGGTAAGTTTTCTGGTAATTTCTACTACATCGAATTCAGGGTGTTCGTCCACCGTTTTGATTATTTTTTTGTTTGAGGTTACTTATTCCTCTGTTTGTCTTGTTGAAATATTCGTCAACGTATTCTGCACAGGAGTACCTACTCTTCGATGATAAATTGCATATCGATGTTAGCATATTTAGGATGAAAGGATTGATCCACTTTTGTACAGGTTGGCGCTTGAGGAATATTTTGGGCCCTGAAATTCCAGCCTGTAGAATGTTTAAGTTGAAATCCTCAGAATGTAATTACATTGTGTTCTTTCATAAATTCATCCATGTTTGTATACTCATTATTCTCTAGTGCCGTCCACATTCGATTGTAAATAATGGAGTATGGCTTGCGACGTGAATCTGAGTTTGGCATGGACACAAGAATCATCGCCGAGCGATTTGGCATAAATGGAGCTCCAAATCGGTATTTTCTTGTTTTGGAATTCCTGTTTTTTTTTTATCGCAAGTAAATGTATGTCTGTGAGTTTGAGCCTTACATGATCCGAACAATCGGCTTCATCGATTGAGACAAGTTTGACAATTAAAGCTTCCGACATCATTCTGTCATCATCAAGTGTGTCCAGAGGCGCATCGTTAAGCCAAAGTATAATATGGGAGTGAGGGCCGCCTCTGTGCTGAAATTCAATTTGCTTATAATAGTGCGTAACGTAATGATTGTCAAAAGGTGTCTAACTTTTAGATCAAAAAATAGTAATAACCCATACCCAATGCACAAACTAATTGAAATGAATTGCACAAGTTACGGGGTCTTCATTAAGGGTTCGCGTCTCTTAAAACTAACAGGTTGGGGTTTCGCGCTAAACTGTATAGCGTTCACAATTTTCCGAATACTTTCATGAAACAAACGGTTATCGATTGGAAATATATTGAGTGAAATATTTAGCAGTTAAAAAAAAAAAATAAAAAATTGAACCTAAAAACTGCCAAACAGATGAACAAATCATAAGATTTAGTAAGATGCCTACGCATATGTATGAGAAATAAATTAAGTATTATTTTTTTATATTTTCTTTCTTGTGACAAAAGATCTTTAAACTAAAACCCGGATTCTTATATTTAATTTTATTATTTATTTCCAAAAAAATTTGTACAAAGCTATGAAATATAAAGAAAATTTACAAACTGGTACGAATGCACTTCTTGATAAAACTTTTAAATTATAAAACGTAACGATGTCAAATTAACTTTTTTATAAAGCCAATAGAAAGGTCACTTTGATTTACTATTACTTTTTTTAATTTTTACAGTTACTTTTGAATAACAAAAAGACAGAGGATATTAATTTTTTTCAAATATTATGTGCTTTTCCCTGGGAAATTGATATTTATATTTTTTATTTTTTGTAAATATTTTTTTATCAAAGAACAATATATTCTGAACTAAATGCGGGTACTTTTGTTTTTTTTTTCTTTATTTAATTATTTAAAATTGCATTTCGATATAACATTATTTGTTAAAAAGCTCTTTCGATAGGTTAAAAGCTAAAAAATAAAAAAAAAAATCTCATTGGCGGACCACTTTTCTGGTAAACCTCATTCTACATGACATAACTTCAAAATTTTGCCATATCTTGGCGTATCCTCATTCAAATTTTACAGCTGAGATCACAACGACTAAATTTGCCACTAACAAACAAATTGTTAATAACTTTGTAACTGTTGTATTCTTCCTCGTATAATAGAAACCTGACCCCGATACTCTTCTGGACAAGTGCATCTAGAATTCTGAAATACGGCCAAAGACATAAACCAACTTTCAAGGGACTTTTAATGAGCCTTATGTTAGCAGATATTTCATTAGGTTTCCCCATTCTTTGTGGTTTTAGAAATGTTCGATGTTGTTTCTCCTTCGGCGTCACAATCAATCATCAATTTTGTCGGCTTATTCATCTGGAGTGATGATGGGATATTCTTTCATAGGTATCCTAATTGTAGTGTGAGTCATTATTATTGAGTGGTTTCTAATAGATGTCTGGAATGATGAACACCGCGGAACTGAAGATGATAATTACTAATGCGGTACTATAACTGCAGCTGGGGGTCCCTCGAAGAATCGATAAATTGTGTTGAAAATGGATAGACTCTAGGAGAGCGATGTTGGTGCTGCTTATTGTGCAGTTGAGGGTGTACTTACTGGAGGCCAAATAGCTACATCAGCTGATTCAGGCGTTCATGATCTTCAAAAGCTTAAGCTCGGTACAAATTCCACAGCATTAACATTTAATGTTGAAAATAAAGAAATTAATACCAACAGCCAAAACTCCTCTGTCCTATTTTTGCATGAAGTTAAGTTAAAGCTAAATTTAACCCTGCGTTGAATTTTTCGTTCACTCCAAAAACCCTCCATATTCTCCAGACACAAATACTTATTCAACTCCCAGAGTCGCAGTCCATTGTATTCACTTTGACAAGATTTTAACATTAACTAGAGAACCTTTTTTATCTGATTAATGGTTCTCTCAAACCAACGCAAAACATTCGGAACAACAACGAAACTTTCACCATCCAAAATTAATTTACGTGGGAATTAATGAGTGTCCACACTGGCGCGATTGGAATCATTGAATATTTTTCAGCCCTCACATAGTCGCTGTGAATGTTTCGCGTTGGTTTGGGAAAGCCTTAATTTTAATTTTTTTCGACCTTTTATTCATTCGATTTGGTCGATTTTTTATTGAGAAATTTGAATCCAGAACTATTCTGGAGTTTATTGAAATAAACGTGTTTTAAGTCTCTCTCAAACAAACGCAATTACTTCGCAACGGCAAGAAACTTTCGCCTGTCTAAATTAATTTTAATTAATGAGTTCCCATACTGGCGCGATGCGAATCTTTGAACAAACCTCGGCCGTCGCATATTCATTCCGAATGTTTCGCAACGGAATAAACTTACGTACCAAGTTTTCTTTTTCCTTTTTTTTTGAAAATTGCTGAACTTCTTTGTTCTGGCTGAACACATCAGATGCATCAAGTCATGTTAAAAAACATAGAATGCTGTTATAGTCACACATTAGAAGTTAACTAAGTTTTAAAAATCGCACACATTCGAATGCGAGTAATATTTTTTTTTTTTTTAAACAGTGAATTTGTCCGTTCTTTATCAGTTTTTCTACAATTTAATTACAGAATACTGCCAATTTGTCAGTCGTGATAATCAAACACTCAGAAATGATTACTCAGAAACTCCAATTAAAACCTTTTGTAGCAATAGGAGTGAAAAAGGAGTAGAAAAGAAGTACTCCGAGAATCAAAAGGAAAACGACATTAACGAATTTAAAATTAAAAGTCTGTATTTGTATTTGTTTTTGTAATTTTTTTATATTTTTCTTTATAATTCGATTTGCGAACTGCCTTCCTCCATATATTGTGTGGCTTTTCCAGATACAGAAGCTTTGAAATCTTCGTCAGTCTCCTCTTCGTCTGCGAAAATATCTGAGATTTCAGAAATCTCATTCACTTCTGCCTCCGAAAGTTGCGTTTCCTGTTTTGTTTGTGCTGTAAATTAAAGCATTAGATTCAATCTTACCTTCCTCAGATATTGTGGCCAGGTAAAAACTTTTGTAGATATCGAGCCTAGCACTATTTTTTTCTTCTTCCTTATATTTTTTTCGAATTTGTTTAGCAGCTGGATCGTTTTTCTTTTTAGTTCATACGCTTACATATTTTTGTTTAAAACTACTGTTACATTTTACTATTGCCACACTCATTCCCGCATTCAGGTGAAAAAAATTCACCCTTTGCTTTAAGGTGAGCACATATTACACGTGGTTCTTGTTTATGATCATGATTCAACACCAACAATACAATTGGAACGAACTATCAACATCGACAAAACCAAAATTAACTGTCAGCGGAAAGCACTAAAATTGTGGTTTCCATCCATTGACACCGTAGCCAAACTTAAGGGAATTTGACGCTTAATGGTTTGACAGATGGAGGACGAATTATAATATACCCCTTATGCAACTCCATCTTTCCATCCAATAAATTGTCAGTGACAATCACTAAAATCGCCTCTAATGGAATTTTACGCTGCCATTTATATTAATGTTCACTTTGTACAAGTGCAAAAGTAGCCGTGTGTTATTGCAAGCCCGAAGGGATTTGGTTGAAAAAAAGACATCGGAGTTTCCATACAAACTATCGACAGCAATAAATATGCAATTCACGCCGGTAACACCTCGGGGTTTGCAAAAAAAACACGGCTAGTATCATCTCTCTGCACTCCTTATTCCACTTGAGTGGACGACGAATGAAAATAAAACGCGTTCAAACAATACGGAAAAGCAGAAAGAAGAGCGATAACTCTGCAAGTTGTTCAACCTCAGCAATTCTGTGTACCCCAGCCAGCACATACCTGCGTCTTTCACCAACGTGCTTAAAAAAGAAATTGCATCGTTTGAAAGCAGTATTATGTGAACGTAGAATAACTGCTAACGCGCGTCTCTTGTGTTCAGCCAGTAAAGTGATCTTCAGATTTTTATCACTGAACGTACCCAATATCCTACACCTATTATTATTTTTGTTTTTTTGAAGTAAAACTTCTTTTCCGGCGTTGGGGGTAAGAATGTTCGTATAGAGCTGTCAGTGACATGTCAAACCGACTCTTTATCTGTCAAATACCGACAGAATTTTTCGCCACAGATTTTGCTTTAGCTCTCTACAAAAACTTTTACCCACCAATAAATTATTAAAAAACATATTTTTATACTGAAAAAGAATGTTTTTTTTTTTGGCAAAAGAGCCACAAAAACTTACCAGCACAATATTTAAACACATAATTTCATTAAAAAACCACATGAAAATAGTTTTTTTTTTTAATTAAACACAACGAAGAACAACCACCAGAAGAGAAATCGATTTTCATTATGAAAAAAAAAACACAAACAAATATATTTTTCGACCAAATTTTTTATTTAAATTATTAAATACTTAATGCTAGATAATATAAATCACTTTTTTCCAACTTAAATTATAAACTAATTACTTAAAATGAACAAATAAATTTACCTAAAGTAAGAAAAACACAAAGTAAACAGAACTATATTGTTGAATGTTGACAAACGTAGACGAGCATTGCCATATACGAGGAATCCTTAACCCACTGACAAATCATAAACAGCATTGCTATATGCATTTGGAATTAGTCCTCGAACACAATGGATGCGTTGTTAAATTAGTTTCAAACTATGACGAGGATATGCATAATCATGATACGACTAAACAGATAGCGCTTTCCTGCTTTTATTTTGATTTTTTCTGCGCATCTACGTCCACATTTTGGTACTTTTAATAATATAAATGTTTGTTTAGAATCCAAATAACAAGTGAATTGCTTTTAACGATTTTTAATATTTAATTATTAGATTTGAGTCGAAAAATATTTGTTTTATTAATCTTAGAAAACAAAATTTGTGTGCGTCGATGACGTCATTCTATGTCGAGATGCGCAATGTGCTATCTTGTTTAGTTGTATCATGAATTCATGATGCATAATAAAGCATTTCACGTCGTCACGTTACGTAAAATTAATTGATTTAGAAATTGTAAATCAGTTAGCTTTAATATTATTTTGTTAAATCTCTTCAAAAGTCTCTTGCCATTGAATTGGGAAATGGTTTTATAATTACAAAATGCTAACAGTGAATCATGTCACGCTCTCGTCTCGTTTTCTTGCGTCTCGTTTCCTTTCTTAAATCTCGTCCAAATTTCGGAGATTTTAGTCAGGTGAATCGGTGAGTTGAAATCGGTGAACTAAAATTGCTGAACCACGGTTAAGGTTAAGGTTGTTAAGCCTAATTCACAATGCGACGAGCAAACGAGCCATGAGAGTGACGAGAACTCGTTGTAGTTGTCAAACCAATTCCAAGCAATGAGAGTATACCAGAGTCGTTCACGTCGCGTTTCCTCGTCGCATATATATATTTTGACGTCTCCCGTTTTGATCTCACTCTCATCTCTAGGAAAGAAAGAGATAACCATGTAAGGCAGAAGTATTTAAATTTTTTGAAAGTTTCTGCCTCACCTCACATTCTCTTTCTTACCAAGAAATAGTAGTGAGATAAAATAGAAAGTCGTCAACATGACTCGACTCGAATCACTTGAAGATTCTCAGAACATGGACGTATACAACTCTTATTAATTAATTTTGATTATCTAACCAATTTGTAAATAAATTATTATAATCTTAATCAACAATTAATTGTTATGTTGGTTTTTACAAAATGTTTGTAAGTTTATAAGTTAGAATATGACATAGGCGAGAGGATTTGTTTGAGAGAAAAGAAGTTTTACTTCTAGGGCGCGTACGTCAGTGCACACATATTATGGCTGATTTCCAATGCCGCGTTGGGCGTGCGTCGCTTTGAAAGATTCTTCTGTCAACGCGAAAGTTCAGACATAGAAATTTATGTATAGTGTTTACAATGACGCGTTGGACAATAATGTTACGATTTGGCATCTATTAGCAGGTACCCAAACCAACGTAACATAAGCAACCTCAACGCAAAAGTTGAAAAATATCTACTTCTGCGTGTGTTTTGACAGTAATGTTAGTTAATATGTATCTTGTGTGTGTTCAAAAAAAATTGAATTTGTTTTCAAGAGGTAAGAATATAATTAGGTTTTGAAATATTTGTACATAAATTTGAAGTTATAGAATAAAAATTGTTTTATAAGATTTCTTTTGAAGAGAAATGTATTATTTTAGTGAAGGAGCATGAGTAGGAGGGTTGACGACACATCCTTGTTGTTTTGAAAAAAAATGTTCCGGGTCTTTTGCTTTCATTTTATCAAAATTTAAGGCAAATAATCCTTCATCTATTCTAAGATCGAACTCCGGAACCTACCAACGCCGTTTTGGTTGTTCTTCTTAAACCTCTTCATAGGCCGAAACAGCAGCAAAGACTGCTTTAGCAACTATTTCTACTCTCGAAAACTGATTTATTGTTGTTCATTTTAAATTTAAAGACCTTAACATTTGATTTGCAGAATGACACTGCAATTCTTTTTAATCAGCTGATTCTCTTAAAGTCATCTGTCATGTCGACGCGTCCGTAATGCTTGTAAACGTATACGAACGCATCACTAACGCGAACGCGTCTTTGGAAATTAGCCATTATGTTTTTTTTTGTTTTTCTTTTTTTTAGTCTCTATAGTGTCGCGTATCATTTTGCTCTAGGAAATATTAAAGATAAGAGAATAAAATATATAAAACACTGTTAAAATGTATCGGTATAAATACAAGATAATTAATAATTGTCAAGTGGTTGCGTAAAATATTAATCTAATATCTAACCGTCGTATGGGTTAAAAGCAATTTGTTTCTATCGAAGCAAAGCAGATTTTCGTAACGTAACGTCCCACCTCGTTTTGTTCCACAGGAAAGTTCACGTTTGTATTTCACTCTATACCGCCAGCATAGATGTGAACTATGTGAGTTGGTTATTTAGTAATGAATTATTTTATGTTGCCGCTCTCTATTTTGACTACATGGCTATATTCCTCAAGTTCGTATACCATCCGTCCTACATTTATATTAAAAATTAAATTCAAAATTGTGTCCATCCTACATAAAATCGCTGCCACTCGCTTTATTTTATTACCTTTTTCGTTTGATTTCGCTGGCAGTTATGTAGAGAAGAATACAATGTAGTAGCATAAAAGTACATGCAATAAACATGTAGCTGCCTATTGTTTTTGATATTCTGAAACTTATCATGGCAACTTTGAAAATTGTACTTATGCTTATGACAACGGGCGAGTATTGAATGTTGAAGTATTTTTGAACAGATTACATTATTGATGGTTACGATTTCTATAAATAACTCTGGAGCTTGAGTTGGATGCTCTTGTTAGATGCTGATCATATATTCTTTCATCAACTTTTGAGATAATCATGCCTGGCGCAAAGCCTCGTATCAAACCCTCCTAGTGGGTGCCGGGCGGTAATGATCACCACAGTCTTTATCTTGCGCGTTATCAAGATGGTGATCACCTAAGGTCAGGGCGAATTGCTGGGGTGTCCTTTACTTTTCTATATTGCAACCTTCAGTAATGCATTTTGACCATAAATAAGGGGTTCCTAACTTTCAGTGGTGGAATTAGCGATTTTTCATAATCCGTGCCGAAGAAATCGAAGGCTGGGGGGTAAACCAGTTATAAACGAGCTCATTCGGATGATAATCCGAAGTTACTCTTTCGTGCTTAAAACTCTCAATAAGCTTAAAAAGATTCAAAGAACAGCTAGTGTTGGCACCACAGGGGCCTTTAGATGTTGCCCAACGGATGCCTTAAGCGTTTTTCTGCATGATTCACCACTCGATTTGCACATTAAATATCTGGTATCTCTGGTATCTTGCAGCGCGATAAGACTGGAAGAATTGAAACCAGCAGGTTTGCCAAACCTTATGGTCATGGCAATATTGCAAATTTGATTAACAAATCCCAATGATATGTTTTCGACTCCTACCAACTACTGAACCCCTATTTTAAGCATCGGGGGGATTTTAAAGTTAAAATTGCATCTAGAGTGGATTGGAAGGCTGACCTCGTGACGAGGGACTTTGACACAACTATCTACACTGACGGCTCAAGGATAGTGTGTGGTGTTGGTTTAGGAATTTTCTCTGAGTTCAATTTTTCTCACCAAATCCAATCGTAGGTGGACCAGTCTAAGCAACTTGTGTTATATCGTGAGGCCCGGGCCTAGGGCGGAAAAATCTTGGGGGGGGGGGGCGCAGAAAAATAATTGATTCTCGAAGTGATCGATGATGCCTGTGGGCGCTCGTGGGCCACAGGGGGGTGGCAACAGACCTGAGAATATTTTCTAGTGAAAAAGTAAGCTTAAGAGGACTATATGGATAATTTGTTGAGAAAGTGCAATTTAATTGAAAAAATGCCAAAATAATATTTTACATTTTATCTCTTTCTTAGGGGGCGCTGAAAAATAATTGATTCTCAAAGGGGGTAATAAATGAATTAAGTTTGAACTTTCAATAAATATGCGTTTCATAAAAATGAATTTTTACAATTTGTTTTAATGCTATTAAGTATTTGTTAACTTTATTATTATTATATATACAACTATAAATAAAATAAAAAAAGTAGAAAAATAAACAAAAAAAAATTATCTTCATTTTGATATTTTTATTTATTTTATGCATTTTGTGAGCGTGTAAGGAAAATGTTGGGATTTTTTATCTATGCTGTAGGTACTTCTTTTGTTTTCATGTAGCTTTTTAGTTCGGTTCTCTATTAGAGCCTTAGTTTTTAAAACTATAATTTATTTTTAAGTCTTAAAATAAAGATGCTGCCATATAATGTATGGGGATATCTGACCCCACATTCCCTCCCCTGATGACGGTACATAATATCATATTGTAGCTTGTAGGCCTACCTAAAAAAAAGCGTGTTAAAAATGTTAGGGCGTTTTCTGGCAGCACATAAAAAAGGCTCTTCAAGAACGATTAAGAATAAAGGCAGTTAAAAGAATTTAGTGAAAAAAAATAAGGGGGGGCGATGTACTTTACCGGGCCTAGGGCGGTAGAAAACCTTAAAAAAACCTCCACTGTCTTGAAAGATATGGCCCGCCTACAATTAAGCCCGAACGAAAGATCTAATGTGTAGACCAAGGCAAGACTTTGCGAGGGTCGTTGCAACATGCACCGGGCACTCGCCAATAGCAGCGCATGCAGTGAAACTGGGTATTTCTTACAACACCCACTGTCGTAGCTATGCGAATCAGCAGGAAAAGGAAACATACGCTTACTTCCTCTGTAATGCCCTGTCCTAGCCCGTTTTAGGATACAATCACTTGGAAAGGCTTTCTTTGACGACCTTGACGAAATTTCGGAACTAAAGATCAAAGACTTGAGGTAGAACTAGAATAGGCGGAAGCTGTCGGAAGCTAATGTCAAAACCGACCGAAAAGTAGCTTTCCGAAACGTCAATTTCACAAGTTACCCATAATGCTCTTAAGTGGTTGAAATAGAGAAAACAAATTAAATAATTGTTTGTTCAATGTCAATTTTCTCAGCAGTGATAGGCTTTTAATTATTCACTTTGCGAAACCACTAAAATTCGATGTGATGTATGTAAATTAATTAAAAAGTTGAGATCTTACTTCGCTCATGCATCAATCAGAAAAAATAATTCGAAAACTAAGCACCAAGCGCCAAATTCTTTTTCGTTTGCTTTCACCATTTTGACTTTTGCATCCATCCACTTACGAATGAACGGTCGATGAGAGCTCTTCACGTCCGACGGCAAAAGTTAACGAAAACTAGACGAACAGTACCAAATCGCAATTATAGGCACAACATACGAATTCTTTGTATTCGCTCCGTTTCGTACGACCACTTGCGTGGCCTTCCGACTATTCTAGTTCTACCTTTGATCTCTTTCCTAAACGCGAAGAAATGGCTTTGAGACTTAACTCGGCTTTTTGCTGTCTAACTCGGGGCTTTAGATCTTTGTTCCACAAACCCATTCCTCAACCATAGGTTCAAATGAGTTTTGGTATCAAAACGGCGCTCTTTGCGCTAATTGGGTCAGCGAGCTAGTCGGCTCGTTTCGCCGCCATTTCTACCTACCTAGCTTGAGATAATCATAGCAAATACATCATTCCAATCGGATACGCTGCTTTCTAGTAGGTTTTCAGTAATATTGTGTGATAACGCCAACTGATTCCATTCTCTGAGAGGAGAAGCATTGACGCCCACTAAACTGAGTAAGGTAATCGAAATAGACGTTTGAAAAAGTATATACCTTTGTACAGCTTAGAATTCATCACAAAGGGTTCCTCCAACCGCCTGTAGTCCATAGCAAAGGCAGGTGTTCACTGTATTTACATTGGCATCTTCCAATTGCGATTTCATCACTTCTGTGGTCACAAATCACAAATCATTCTGAACTCGGAGTAAAAATCGGCTTTCTTCTGCATCAGTTCTCAATCCTTGTATTAATTCTTCGCACAATAGTCTCTCTACGTATAGCACAAAACGTGAAAAATAAATTAAAAAATCCAACATTTAGGTTAAAAGTAAAAAACATTGTGTACAGTCCGTGAGTTTCTAGAAAATTCACAGTGCGTCTACTAATATGGCCAGAGACTGTATAAGCAAAGCATAAACAAAAATATGAGTTACACCACTTTTGCCTTCACAAATCACAGAACCACATGTTTGTGCTTGTGCACCAAATTGGAATTCTTGAAACATTTAAAAAAATCGATTAAATCACATATAGGTATATGTATCAAAACTTCTATTATCCCATCTGTAGTAACACAAAAACAAAATACAAAAACTAAAATTGCTACCCTTGCACAACGTAAAGAGCTATTAGGTTATTTTATTACATACTTCAATGTGGTTGTTTCAGTTCCTGCCTGGAGGCGAGTCGAAATGAGTTTTATTTGTTTGCAAAAACTTGCACGTACAACATCAATTGTGTACATAGTTGTTATAGAGGTTTTACCTTTAAGGACTGTTCTTCCGTGAGAGTTTTTTTTTTTTATTGGAGACAAATATAAAATGTATCCTTACTGCAACACGACATTAGCCATGAACGAATAGAACGAATGTCAAATACATTTTTGAAATCTACTATACTTAACCCCATTATTTGCTGGAACGGAAATTAAATTTTTAAGTTCAATATAAGAGCTTATGTGGCAGTTTACGCTGAAGAAAAAGTAGAACTCGAGTGTTTAAGTTGAACAAACATTATATAAAAGGTCCGCCATCTAACGTTTTTTTTCAACTAGTGCTTATTTCGTGAATAATGGTAACACATAGCTCATGTCTGATTTGACAGATAATTAGTTTTATCCTTCCGCTGAACGAATATGGTTTTGTAAATGCCGATTTTGCCGAAAAAAAAAATCATCTTTTCAGATGAAGTTCATTTTGATCTTGGCGGGTAGTAAACTAGCAAAATTGTCGCATTTGGCGAACAGAAAACCCGCACGCATACATTGAAAAGCCGATACACCCAAAACGAGTCACTGTTTGGTGCAGATTTTGGTCCAGAGGCATAATTGGGCCATTTTTCGAAAATGAGCACCCAGAAAAAATAATAAAATATATCATTACTTCTTTGAATGCGAATTTTTTGGAAAGCGAGTAACGTCTAGCTAGGGTTTGTTAGGCCCACTTTGCACAGAGTGTTATATTTTTTTAATGCTGTTCCTATTTGTTTTTTTATCGCATGATTTCTTAGCTTCAGCATAATGCAATGCAAGCTTGTCTCGAAGTTGTACCATTATCATCCTTTTCTTTTTCTATGTTATTCTTCCATGAAGTAATTGGTTGTAGAGACAGAAGGTTCAGTAAACCTTCAGCAACCACCTCTCCAAATTGTCTTGTTGGATCTTGTTAGAATTTCCCTTTGTACTGGAAATGCATTTACAACTGACACATTCAATTGTGTGGTAGCCTAGGAAGCCATTTGATCCGACAGACCAATGCCCAACTTACCTGTCGTGTTTTATTCAATAATAGCAAGACACTTCTCATCATTGGACCGATTTGGTGGGAAATCAATTGGACAGAATGTTTTTCGGATTTTTTTTTTTGAAAGCATTCTAATATCTCGATTTTACTTCCGATGGAAAATATTTGTAGAACTCATGACCTCTTGGACAGAATTTTTTATTAGTTGGAGTCAAACATGGAGCGCGTTTGTTCGTACCTCGGCAGATTTCGAATACCAGTCGAACTTTTTTGTGTGGCGAATGTTGTGTTTGTATTCCTTAACTCCGAGTCAAAAAACACACGACCTATCTTCTTCAAAGCTATTTCTAATCTTACATGCTAACACTATATTCTTATTATCTAAGTACCTACAGTTAATATCATTAACATAAAAGAGAGAAAACGGGTTTAGGGTTACTCACTGAAAAACATGCAGTATAAGAGAAGCAAGTTGGGAGGGGGTTGAATTTTAAGAGACCAAGTGAAATCTCCCGTCGAGCAAAGTTTGAGTAACTTTACTTATTTTGTCGGAAAACTAGCATTCCTCTACAAGGAATAACAATTTCATCAATATGACCACACTTGGGTTGGGTACGAAATCCCGCATCAGAAAATCTCGTATCACAAAATCCCGCAGCACAAAATCCCGCAGGATCTACGACAGCACATACAATTGTTCTTTCCCATAGGAATTGGTACCTCAATTGTATGAGGATCAGGAAGAACGAATTTTTCACTATTTTTCGGGGCCGACGACTATGGCCTGGTGTCCGTTTCTAGTCGGTCGACGGCAGTGGGTCTGAGGGGGGAGGTGTGTCTGGAAGTTGAACATAGGTTCTGGCCCTAGACCTGGGAAATAGTTTCTGGCCTTGGGTCTGGAACTGGGACGGAGCATTTGGAGGTGGATCTGGAACGAGGATAAAAGTTCTGGAGGCGGGTCAGAAACTTGGACAATAAGAGGCGACTGATGATAGGTGGCTTATTGGCACCCCTTGAAACAGCTGTATCTCTAGCCAAAATAAACGAATTATAAATTAATTCGTAAACAATTGGTGGTAGCACCTTTAAGTTGTTGTTGTTGTTCAAAAATTCAATGAAATTGACGGAATAAAGAATGGTCAAGTCTAATAAACTGACATTCTAGTATGAATAGTACAATAAATAATAATAATAACTTAATAGTCTGGTCTGTTACCGATCTTCCAACCACTCCCCCTTTGATACGTACTACGAATTGTAGTCTATCGAAACAAGGTATGCAGAAAAAGTAGGCGGAACAAGACAACATACTTAAAGGCGCTTAGAAAAATGCTGATGCTCCAAATGCATTTGATGGACAATTTTGTTTGTTTTTGGGAACAACTTTTTTATAATTTTAAAAACAAATTCTGGAGGTGGGCCTGGAACTTTTACAAAGGAAATTTTTTTTTTTTCGGAAAAAAAAACATTTTTCTTAAACTTAGTTTTCTAAACCGCTCAATTCAGTCGCCAGGCAGGCGTCTATGTCAACAGTTTCCTTGCCCAATAGTACCTTGGGTGGCACGCTATGCGGGTTCTAAGGATTTTAACTACCATTTTCGGGTGGTCATTCCGCTCACGGAACTCCGTTTCCCCTCTTAGGGTATGTTCACTCGCCTGACAGGCGCCAAATTTCAACATTTTTCAACTAAAATTAAACTCTTTTTTGATGTTTTTTTTCAAAAAACTCAATTTTTTTTAAATCTTTTTTTAATTTTATTTCAAAAAAGAAACGAATCTCATTTTTTTTGTCAAAAAGAAAATTTTAGGAAAAAATCTATTTATTTTTTAATTTTTTCTAAAAAAAAAGTTAAGAAAAGTTTATTTTTTTTTTATAATATTTTTTTTCAAAAAAAAAATCCATCTCTGTCCCAGTCCAGAACCACCTTTGTCCAGGTCCAGAAAAAATATTATATTCGAAAGCACCAACGAATTTCCAATTTTATCTAAATTATTTTAATAATAAGTGCTGCAAGATTTCGTAACGAATTTTTCTATCTCTGGGCTGTTTGTTGGAACCCATTTACTTTTTCTTGATCCACAAGTTATAGGAACTCTGTTTCAAAAGCTTTAATTTCTATAGCTTCTTCAGTTATCCTCCTCAGCAAAAAAAAATAAAAGTGCTTCTAGATAGCTTATATTTATTACTTGAAGGGACGTCGATGAGGAAATCGGATACCTACTTACTGAGAAAAGGATTTTTGAAGGGCAGTGTACGTTGATATTTGTATCACTCGCAGCTGGTGTCTCCTCAGGAGGATATCTTCCTTCTTCGCTATCTGGGGCGGAAGCATCAACCACATTAACGGCTTCAGGTTTTGGTAAGAAGAAGAAAGCATTTATGCTATGGAGTATGTTACGTATCCGCCCTTAGGTATAGGTACAGCAGTTGGGTTAGTAATTGTAATTGATTGTCCAATAAATGTTATTTAAGAATTTTTATGGAGTACCTCAAAACCTGAATGGATGTAGGTATTTTCTATTGGTATCAAAATTGAAATAAATCCGTACCTATCCATTAAGGCTCTAGGTCATTGTACCAGTGAGCAACTTTCGTATTTATGTACCTACATAATTCCAAAATATATATTCACAAGTACTTATTTTTATGCAGGTAAGGTATTGCTCAACTAAGAAATATTATGCCATTTGTTTCTTTTGTCCTGAGTCCCTGGGCAGGGACACGTGATTTTGTTCCCTTAACAGACTAGGCGTGTTTTTTTTTTTTGAAAGTCCGGAGGGATTTGGGTTGAAAAAATCGATATCGGGGATTAGCGACACCATTACAAAAACATAATGGAGTTTCCATAATAAAGTATCGATAACAAGTATGCAATTCAAGCTGGTAACACAGTTTTTCTCCGTGCTTAAGTTAAGCCCCGAGAATTTTCTGCGCTTATCTGAGCCCGTAAGGGATTACTTTTTGTTTCATTGAATTCCTTAGCCCCGAACGACGTCGTTTTTGTAGACCAATTCTCTCCGGGCTTTCGAAAAAAGCCTTATATCAAGCTACCTATATGGAATGACGCTGGCTGACGATGCAAAATATTTATGATATTTTTCTTGTTAGTCAAAACTGTGGTATTGGACATGTTTTTTTTTTTTGTTTTTCAGTGAAAGAGTTTTTAACAAAGGAAGGAACAATTTGGAAATCCATACTATTATTGCAACTTTTGTTACCTACCTCTTTTGAGAATATACCTGTATCCTATGCGTTTATGATGTTAATTGAAAACTGCATTATGTAAAGTGTCTTCTGAAAGCTTGTCGCAAAATAGATGGTTTCAGTTTTCCTGATTATAATTTTACTTTGTTCTATAGGTATAGGTATGCTATGTTAAGATAATAATAAAATTGTAGAACAAAATTTAGCTTTTAAGGATGCAGGATGGAGCCATGCTTCTACCCATCTGTGTAACAAGAGTATAGATATATCAACCTTGTAAGCGTGTATAGAGTATAGGTATAAAATTATTAGGTTCCAATATATGAACAATGTAGTTCTGGAATGTAAATAAAAATAAAAATATGCACGACTGGATCGCTCTAGTGGTTAAGAACTGTAATACGGATTTATTATTTGTGCACTTTTATTAAAAGTGAACAAGTATGAGTACAAAAAATATACTATTGAACTATTAAGAAGCACTAGATTAAAAAAATTATAACAAAATCGGTCTAACCACGGAAAAGGTATACGTGTTTACGCCAATAACAGAAAAATAGAACCATTTTTTTTCAAAAAAACGTGTAGTGCCTATTTACGCGTTTAGGTGAGCTTACGGCCATATTATTCACAATTTGTAAAACTGGAAATAAAACTAGTTTTCGTTAAAACTAGTTTTGTTTCGAGTTTTGAAAAAAATTATTAAAACTAGTTTTCACAATAAATCGGTATTGTTCACATTGCGATATAAAACTAGTTTAAATTTTCAAACTCATTTCTAATAGTTTCATACATAAAACTAGTTTTCTCGTAGTAAACTTGCTTTTGTTTGACAAATCGGTAGTAAAATTATCAAACATACGTCATTTTCGTGTGAAGAAAATAAAAAACTGTAGTTTGGAAGCTTTAAATTAAGATACAGATACAGTAGGTATTTGTTGCACATTTATTTCTATATTTTGTTAATTCCATTTTAAACTCAGGTAATGGGGCGTCCACCAAAGGATAATATTCCTGAAAAAAAAAATGTTGCAGCCTAATCCTTATAACAGAGTCAAGGGAGAGAAATGGACCCAATCGGAGATGGAATCTTTAGCGTCGTTGTGTATCTCACATGGGCGGAATGGAATTCTGTCCAAAGAAACAAATAAAGCCACGACCGCAAAGAAGGACATGCAATGGATGACTGTCCAATCTATGTTTAATTCGGTACGTCCACAATATTTGTATCATCTATCCGGGATAATGTTTTACTATATTTCTTTTCCCTTCGATTTAATCAAAGATTCATCCACCACGTGACAAAACTGCATTAGTGGCACGCTACAAATACATTTTAATGTTTTTGCGGAAGGACAACGCTCGAGAACGCAGAAATTACATTGCAACTGGTGGTGGACCACGTGCTGCCAACAATGAAAAGATGCCTTTTGAAGTGACAGGACCAATGCTAGAATTGTCGAATTTGTTGGGGGTTTCGATTTCCGGCATGGATGGGTTCGGTTCGGATGCAACATTACAATTAACTTCCAATACTTCAAGTTTTTCCAAGGCATCTAATGACGAAACTCAACTGTTGGGGGGAGTGTGTGACAATTCGTACACTTTCGAACAAACTTGCCATGATCATTTACAAAACCTAATAAATGATGGTTGCATCGATAACGACAAAAATGCCGAATCCTGCAACAAAGCTGGAGAAGCTCAAGTGAACGAATCACAGCATCAGGTTGAATATCCTGTTGCCGAAAACGAAACAATGCGTCAGAATAAAAAGGAGATACGTGAAACTTCTTTTCCCGGCCAATCACAATTTTTTCCTACATCGTCTCAAGGGCGGTCTAAGAAACGAGTGGCATCGTCAGCCGCTACTGACTCATATAAAATGCGCAAGGAATACATAACAGAAAGGGCCCAACGTGATAAAGTGAAAGACACGCAGCAGAAATGCGTTTTGAAAAAGCTTTGATGGAAGCGAAATTGGAAGAAATAGTTCAAAACGGCTTGGACCGGCAAGTGCAGCGGGAACGCCGCGCAGAGCTGCATGAAATTACTATACGCCACAATGAAGGTATTTTTAAAAGCCAAATGCAGTTGTTGAACGCCGCATGCAACGTATTGACGTGCTCATCACTAAAAAAGTCAATTCAAGAAAAATTCTGTGAAAAATGCATATGTTTTATTTCCCAAGTATCGTTATTATTATATGTAATTAAAATACAAAAATAAATAGATTATGTGACAATTTCAATAAATTCAAAAGATCGATACAGAATTGCGTTGGCGTTTGTTTTGTGCCGCTTCAATGTGGAAGTGCTGCATTACATCATCTCGAGCTGTTTTTCTGAGAAACGATGAAATTTCTTCGTTTTCGTTGCGCTCTTCAAATGCTTGGTTCTCTTCCTCTGCATTGATTGGAAGCACCAACTCAGCATCTAAATCAATTTCTCCCTCTTCTATGCAAATGTTATGCAAAATAGCAGCGGCAACAATCAATTTCTGAGCAGTGGGTAGCGCCACGTTCAAACCATGTCGAAGTACCGGGAAGCGACGTTTCAATACACCGTACTGTCGTTCCACGACATTGCGAGTACGTATGAGGGATTCTTGATACCGACGCTTCATAGGATCCGTAGTTAATCCGGGATGGTTTGTTGTGTAAGGTGTAGCCAGATACGGTGTGTTTGAATACCCTGAATCACCCACCATAATGTACTGATCAAATTGACCAGTGTCAAAGCGTATTTTCAAATTAGATGCTGAAAATATTGTTGAATCATGACTTGCACCAGGCCACCGTTCTACAATATCCAAAATCTTCAAATTGGCGGAGGACACAGTTTGCACGTTCAGCGAAAAAAATCCTTTTCGGTTGCGAAACGATTCAGCCTGTTTATATTAAAGGAATCTGAAATTCTGCATCTAACGTAGAAATCGTAAAAAGGAAATACCTGCGAGCCTCCTGGGGACAATATTTTAACGTGTGTGCAGTCAATAGCTCCAATAGTACGCGGAAAAGCAGCTAAGGAATGAAACGCTGATGCTGCTGCTTGACGTTCCGCTTGTGTCTCTGGCATTCGAATAAATATGGGCACATACTTCAGCAACGCATCACACACTTTAGGCATATAGTTGCTGACGGTAGGCTGGGATACCCGCACTGTATCTCCAACATTTTGCTCAAAGCTTCCGGAAGCCAGAAACCGAAGGAGAATCATTAATTTCTGCTCAGGGCCAAGATAACGAGATCTGTTGAAGGACACTTTTCCACATTTAATTCACAAACCTTGTACACTTTTTATTTGGTTCTTACCGTCTATTTGGTATTTCTAGGTGTGGCTTCAACAAATCCACAACACGCTTAAAAGTGCGCTTTGTCAACCTGAAGCGTTGATAAAACGACAAATCGTCCCATTCATCAACTTTTGCATGGCTGCGCAAAGTGTATGGTCGCCGGCACTCATAACCTTCTTCGCTATCAGAAAATAAGAACTCATCGAACAGCAAATTGTCTTCTTCTTGCTGTAAAAAACTCTGCATTCCTAATTCGCGGAATACTGCATTACGTGCCATTTTAAAAAAATTTAAAATTATTTAAGTGACGTTCCCTAGTTGAAATGCTGAATTTTATATGAATAATATGAAACAACGACAAAACTAGTTTTAAAGCTATGCAAACTAGTTATTTCTGGTTTTATGTATTTCGAGTTTTATCCAAAACTAGTTTTAGGATTTCAAGTTTTAAACGTCAAAACGGTTTTGAATAATACCGATTTGTGCAAAACTTGAAACTTGAAATCTCTATAGAACTAGTTTTGCCGTAAAACTAGTTTTGAAATGAGTCAATAATATGGCTGTTAAACAAAAATTCGAATTTATCCTCTAGAGAATCACATAAAATGCTCTGTACCAAATTTCATAGAAATCGGACCACCAGCTTAGGCTTTAGCTCAAATTACAGTGGACGTACAGACGAAACTCACTTTTTCGAAGTTCTCGATCATCGTAATGTTAGTTTTGATAACAACCTCGACTTTTTCTTTTTACACAAAGTAATATAAAATTATTAGGTATAGGGTATAGTCCAAAATTAATTAAGAGGTCATTATTTTCTATTTTCAAAAGGGATTTGATAGTATTGTTGTACTTAAAATACAGTCGCCATTGCATAAAAAGATAGCGAGGCGTATTCATAGTCGTTTCCTTAGCTCGATGATTTACTTAACTGCAGCTCAAACTCAAAGGGATGAACAAACACAACGACATTTTATAAAAGAATTACCTTCTGCGTTGATTAAACTATTAGTGTATTGAATTATTCGACTTCAAAAATTAAAAGAGTAAACCATTGTAATAAAAATTAGGTAAGGTTAGGTTACAAAGGGTGATGATCAGGGTTCCTAGGTTCCCAAAACATTTTTCCCATTTTTGTTAGCACCAATATGATATTTTTCCCCTAATTTTCCAAAAAAAAATATCTTTTTTTATTCCCCTAATTCAACGACGAATAAATTTGTTAAGAAAACATTTAAATCTTATTTTTTAATATATTTTATAAAATCCATATAAATATTATGTATATATACTTATATATGTGTAGTATATCAATTACGTATTGCATTCAAAAGAAATGCCTAAAAATATAAAACCTTGATTCGGCCGATTTAGGCATACGGGTTCTGCTCCTGGTTTACCATTTCATCCACAATATAGCAAAGGAGCTTGAAAAATTTGAAAGGAAAATTCTAAGATTTTGCTGGGGTAAATTAAGAAGAGCAAATAAAAAAAACTTCGCAAATAAGATAATTTATGAAGATTGACAAACAACGCCGCTCCTCCAATATTTAACAAACCTTGCAAAACTTAAACTTAAAGACTTAAACGCACTTAACATCATCCAAAGGACTTGATAAGATCCTTATTTGTTTCAAACCAAACAGACAGTTGAATGACAATTATTATATTTCATTAATAGAGCCTGACATTAACAGTGAATGCTTGATACCCGTTTACGAAAAAGAGTCATGATTGAACTTAAGAGGTGTCATGAATTTTCGCTAAGAAACGATTTCAAAACCTTTTTATCCACCACACACATATGTTTGCAACTTAAAAGATGCAAAAATAAGCTCATTTGTTCGAAAAGCTTATGAACCGAGTTCGAATTTGTTCGAACTTCGACAAATGACAATTGGTAAGATGATCATTTCCGGAGATAAAACCTTTCTTTTCCAAGTCAACTTCACTCTGGACGGTCACCGCATTCACCCTCGTGGCATTGGGCATTATCTTACCCTAACATACGTCCACATCAGTGTTATATTGGAAATATTTTTAAAGTTACTAAGGTAAATTTTTAGTTGTGTCGTTGGAATAAAAACAATAGTAATACCTACGGAAATTAATATTTATAGGAAAAGAAAGAGCCTTAAAATTCAGAAGGTTCACATAATCGAACATATCATCGATTTCCGCTTCAAGAACTTCCATAATAGTAAAAAAAACGCTAATTTACTTTTAAATCTACAACATACCTATACATACAATATTATGATCTTTTTCGAATCAATGGTTGTTGATTCCTCAATAATAATACTAAAATATTCTTTTTTTAAAAATAGGCACCAAACTTTTAAAACCGAATTCTCCTGTTACATTTTTTATTATGGATGTTGCCTTAGTGCTGCTTAAAGAAACATTTTTCACAGTCTCAGAATAGAGGAAGATGTTTCTCATAAATTTGGTAAGATGGTCAAAAGTCGTGAAGGGAAGGTTATGTTCAGTTCAGCGGCATAAACGCATAACTGTATTTTTGCTTCCTTCGCTTTTGGTTTTGTCTCATAGGGAGAGGCAACAAATAAATATATTTTGGGTTGTTTACTTGTCAGGAGAAGGTTTGCATTCCGAATATAATATAAATATATATTTTTCGTCCTTGCATTTTTTTGTAGCTCCGACTTTTTTGGAATTTGTTGAGCTTTGCATATTTTACAATATGATCTCCTCGGAGCGCAGATTTTTCCTCCTGGCACAACCAGTTCTTGAACTCAGGCAATCTTTCCCAGTGTGGAAGTTATTTAAATTTCTTTGTTGTTGCTTTTTCGGTTTCCTCTTCAGTGGAACTGTTGCAGTTAGAGCTAACAGCTAAATTCTATTTGTGTTCTTTTTTCTATCCGAAAAAGTTGAATTTTATGTTAATGAATTCAAGAACAAGGTAAAATAATTTTTGGCTCACTCATTTAGCTGGTGTTGATATAGAATTTGAAAATTATTTTGAAGCTTCAAAGAATTCCGATAAATGTCAAAAGAATGAAAGCATTCAGATACTCAAAAGTCATAAGTGAGCTGTTGCATGGGCGTATTTTCTTAACATGATTTACATTTGTATTTGTAAAAAGGCTGTCCACCTGTTTTTGTTTCTCAAATATAGTAATGCTGACTGTTTAAAGAACAGAAGTTATATTTTTTCCCTTTTCCGATTTGTTTCCCCTTTTTTTAAAGACTTGTCATTTGTCCCTATTTTTCTCTTTTGCTTTGTAAAACCGGGAAAAATGGTGCTTTCCCCTCAACCCGAGAACACTGGTGATGATACGGCAACCCAACCCTTCTTACTCGGATCTCAATTGATCCATTGGGCTCCCCAGGATGTAAGGTAGGTATGAGGATGGATAGGGAAAGGAGTTAGAGGTTATGGGGTGCCTATTCCTAAACCATCCCGAAGTCTATATAGAATTCAGGGTGTTTTTTAGTGACAGAGTTAGGATGTCACCCTATGGCTCTATTGTATGGTGGAAGGCGGTGGAAAAATCAAGCTATCTCAAGAACCTGAATAAGGTTCAGAGACTAGCCTGTGTAGGAATAACAGGGGCTCAAAGAACCACACCACAAGCTGGATTGGAAATGATCTTGGACCTCCCGGCTCTGGATGAGTTCATAAAGTGCACGGCAGCCAAAACTGCAGTTCGTTTAAGAGAACTGAGTTTTTGGAGGCACAGCACTTATGGCCACGGGTCAATCTTACAAAGATATGACACGATTCCAGGACTGAGGGAGACCACCGATTACATCCCCCCTTTACTAGATTTCGATAGGAAATTTTCTATTTTCATACCAGAAAGACAGGGTTGGGATCCCAATTCACTTATAAGTAAACAGGGTATCCCTTTCTACACTGACGGTTCAAAAATGGAATCAGGAACAGGTGCTGGAGTGTTTTGCCAATCTCTCAACATCTGAGCGTCATATACACTCCCGGCTGACTGTAGTGTCTTTCAGGCCGAGATCTTTGCCATTGGAAAAGCAGCTGAATTGGCACATCACGAAAAGCTAAGCTCTTCGGAGATTACTTTTTTCGTGGACAGCCAGGCTGCTATCAAAGCCTTAGCCAGTGAGACCATAAGATCAAAAGCAGTTTTAAACTGTAGGAAGGAATTAAACAAAATCTGCCACACTAACCAGGTAAAGCTCTGCTGGGTTCCCGGACATAGCAATATAGAAGGGAATGATATAGTAGATGAACTAGCCAGGAAAGGGTCAGAAGCAGACACAAGTAGTAGCGACCATTCAGTTAGGGGACCACTCGTCCCGATTGGGGTACTCAAGAGGAAGATAGACCTTAAACTAAAAGAGAAAATCAATATCTCCTGGAAATCCAGGAACGATTGTGTAATCTCTAGAAGTTTATGGCCTAACACAAATGAAAAGGAAACTCGGTAAATTCTATCGCTGAGTAAAAAGAACATTAAAATCTTGATAGTTGTACTAACAGGTCATTGCGCCATTGGCACAATGGCTAACAGAATAGGGGCATTTGCACCCGATTTTTGTAGGAGCTGTCAGGATGAGGAGGAAATGGAGACCATTAAACACCTGCTCTGCGACTGTCCGAACCTCCAAACCAGCCGACTCCGTCATTTCGGAAACAGGTTTGTTGGAGAACTGGATGATCTAGCACAGGTCTCAATGGCAAGCATGAGGAAATTTATATATAGCACAGGCTGGTTCGTTAACGAGCCAGTCTACGCTAATCGACAGAATTGAGGAGCATCGATGCTAAATGTTTACTTTTACAGGGGATCACAATGGACCAGTAGGCCCCCGTGTACGCAACAGCTTCATGCTGTGCACACCCCTTACAACCTAACCTAACCTAACCTAGGATGTCACCCAGTTCTTCGAAAAAGTATTCTCCGAGGGCAGTTTTCCTGGTTTTGACTAGTCTGGGGCATTCTCAAACGAAGTGGGATGAGCCCTCTTCCGCCTCCTCGTCCTGACATCCTCTGCATAGGTCAGATGTACTTATGCCTATTCTGCCCATGTGGGTTATTGAGGCCTGCTTATCTTATGTAAATATTCGGTTTTTTTTCCTAGAGATATTGGGCCATAGATTCCAAAAATCGCGACAGATGTCAATTGATGACCATCTGTCATTAGCGGTTTGAGGAAACTTTGGTGAACTCTAGTCTTTTCTTGTTCCAGTGGCATTAGTATCGATGGTTCAATTTGGCTTGGGTCGAGAGATTACCCGTTTTTGGCAAATTCATCCTCCATTTCTTTCCCATCTTAGGGTAACTGTGTTTGTGGCGCTGAGTAACCTTATGTTATTTCTGCAACGCTCCACCAGTTTTGACTTCAAGATAATTGATGAAATGGCTTTGACTCCCTCCTAGAAATCTATGAAGATGTCGATATTTGTATCAACTACTTCACATGAAGTAAGATGTTTTGCGGCTTCGCAAACTGCCAGCACTCCTGCTTGGAAAACACTGCAAAAATTTAGAAGCTCTATTGATCTATTGATCTATTGATGGGTAGGTTATCTGAGTAGATGGCTACCCCTTCGATTGTCTTAGACACATCCGTAAAGACCAATATGTACGTGTTTTTCACTTTTTCAGAACAGATATTCCTTGTTAGGATATCTACTAGAGTCACTGTCACTGGGTTAAAATCTTTGGATAATGAGATATAGTCTGTGTGTATGTCTTTGTCAGTGATGTTCATTATAATTCTGTGCCCGTAGTGATCCCTTGTCCAGTTATTACTCTTTCCCAATTAGATCAAGCGAGGCTAGTAAAGGAGCTGTTCTAATGGCACTGGTTGTGCCAATACACGCTAGTCTTTGAATCTAAGTCATGGTTTTCAAATTGGTAACCTTGTCTTATGCTGGCCAGCAGACCAAATATGTGTGCATTAAAATTGGCCATATTATCGCTGTGTACATCCAATGAATGGTTTTAGGGCTATATCCCCAACTTTTACCGAAAATTCTACTGCAAGTGAAGTATGCTATTGTGGCTATTTCTCTCTTTCTTTGATATTTTCTTTTCAATTAAGTTTACGATCAAGAAGCACGCCAAACTCGTAGTGGAGTTCCGTTAATGGTGGGCGGATCTATGTTTGGAACCTTACGTTTCCTTGTTAACAAATTCTGTCTTTAGTGGGTTAACGTTAAGTTAACCACTTTGAATTAGTCATAGACAATTCAATTGAACCAACATTTAACTTAGCAAAACTTAAAAAATGCATATAAACGGGTTTTATTGTGTTATTTTTACTTAAGTTAGATCGATCTTAAAAAAAAAAAAAAACACTATACGTTTATACAAAAAGCCAATTCCCGAATTTCGGGAGCGTTGGGTATAAAAGCTGCGTTTTATTATCTCATGATCTGAGATAACAATACCAGCTTGTAATTTGTAAGGGAAAAACTATCGGATATTAATAAAGGTACTGTTTTGGTTATTTACAGCAAATTTCAACTAACAGAAATCTTTATTGGATAAAGACCTAATTGAACTGGACTACACGATTCTTTTTATGTTTTTTTCCCAATAAATTCACAAACTATAATGTCAAAATGTGACGTCACGTCGCTAGCTCTGCGCTCTTCTCTACTGCAAACTATGAGAAAAATCACAAAGAGCATATAGGTAAACAAGCAACATAATTTCAAGGAAAGAGCAGATAAATATTCTTTAGCCTCCATTGTTCCTACCATCTTTTCTGAAATATTCTTTTACGTCTGTAATTGTACCTACAGTATACCTACACACAAAAACTTTTCCAATCCATAACCATTCCTATCTATTGTAATTGGCAACCTGACCCCAAAATCCAATTTAAATAAATACCTAGCAGATCCTCCAAATATCATTTCTAAATTACAACAAGTTATTTACGCATCTAATTGATAAGAGTGTACAAAGTGGAATAGCCTTTATGGTCTCCAAATGAATATTAAAACAAATTTCTATCGTAAATCCGTAACCATATTCGATTCAATTTCACATGATTGTTGGGCCTCTAGCACTGACATTTTTGTACCAACCTGTATCTACTACAAAAAAAGTAAAAGGATGAGGATTAACTATATAACCATTTGAAATGAAATAATTGGTTTTCTGTAAGTGGCTTTGGCATTCTAGCCGAAATAGGATATTTTTGTTGTTTTTCGGTTCAATAAAATTGAATTTAGTCGATTGGCAATAAAGGCCAGAAACCAGAATGTTATCAATTTAATTATATAAAATTGCATTTTGATTTCGGTTCTTTATAAACAAACGAGTTCGGCTTAGATGTTGAGTGGCATTTATTTTGTAGGTATACCTACCTACCACTCAACTGTTAAAAACATTACTCCTTTAAGCTAACAGTTATAGCTACAGCTCTACAAATACAAACCCTAAGAGCAATATTACTTCTTTTGATTGAAATCGAGGTAAACATAGGTATGTATTTTGAACTAGACGTAATTTAACTTGCAATCAGTGGCGGATCCAGGATTTGATTAATGGTTGGGGGGGGTTAGTCCAACCACCAAACTAAACTTAATTTCTTTTGGAAAATTAGAGCAATAAATAAAATAAAGGTGATTTTTTGGAAAACAGTTTAACGTAAAGGCTTCACTTCCTTGGTTTCGTGTGAAAAAAAATTAGTGGTTGTAATCAAAACTTGTACTACGATGATCGAGCAGTCCGACAAAGTAGATTTCGTCATACCACTTGTGCGTCGGCGTCGGTCTATGTATCGTGCATGGCGCATATTAAGGCTCTTAGCTCAGATTACAGTGGATTCATGAACGCTTCTAAGTTAGCCGTGAGATCACAATCTGCGGGTCATTAGTCCACAAAGAAATTCTGTTGACTTCTGACCCAATTGGATTGTTTTTTTTTTTTTTTTTTTTTTTTTTTTATATGCGCGCACACAAGGGGTTATGACTACCCTTATAATGATAAACATAGTGCGAGCGTTTAGGAAAATAGGGTAGGGTTTTAATAGGAGATACCGATGCACATTGGTTTTGAATTTCTGGATATAACAATGGGAGGGAAAAATAGAGCTAGGCAAAGCATTCCACATTCGAGTTGTGCGTTAAAGAAAGAATCTCTGTACTTGACTGTACGTTCGAAATTAGGCTCAAGGGTAAGCTTATGTGCATTCCTAGAAGCGCGAGTATTACGGTGGAATTGTTTTAGGGGAGGAATGCAACTGGCTATTTCGCTAGAACACTGTTTGTAAAAATAGCGATAGAACACAGATAGACATGAAACACTGCGGCGGTGTTCCAGAGTTGTAATTGTATCTGTTATATTTCTATCACCTATCATTTTTAAAGCTCTATTTTGAATTCTGTCCAAGAAATTCAAGTGAGTTATAGGAGCACCTGCCCAGATGTGGGAGTTATACTCAAGCTTAGGACGGATAAAGGCTTTGTACATTATAGCCAGATCAGAAGGAGAGAAAAATTTCTTGCATCGCCGAAGAAAGCCTAAACACTTCGCAGCGTTTTTGGCAACGTTAAATATGTGGTCATTTCACAAGAGGTGGTCTGTGATGTACATTCCCAGGACTGAAAGCTGTTTAGTTTCTTCAATACAAGTACCGCTCATGGATAGCGGCATGGAGGGTGGGTTTCGCTTCAACGACAGGAGACAGCATTGAGTTTTTGAAGCATTAAATTCTACGCGGTTTTTGATTCCCCATTGGACAATGCTATCAAGATCAGAATTTATTGATTTAACGCTGCCGCTCTAGTTCCACATCCGAAGGACAAGGATGTGAATCTAGAAACGAATATGAAAAGCTGAGGGTACTGTCGTCAGCAAAACAATTTAATGGATTAGAAGTTTCAGACAGAAGATCATTGATGAAAATGACAAAGAGAGTCGGAGACAAAATGGAGCCCTGGGGGACACCAGCAATTATGTTATGAATATCAGACTTAAAACCATCCAATACGACTTGTATTGAGCGGTTAGAAAGATAATTTCTAATCCAACGAAGAAGAGATTCATCGATACCAAATGCACGCATTTTCGATAAGAGAGCTTGATGCCAAACCCTATCAAACGCTTTTGAAATATCAAGTGCAATAATCTTACTTTCGCCAAAACGATGTTAAGATTTGTTCCACTGTTCGGTGAGATAAACCATCAGATCACCAGTGGACCTATTGCTACGAAAGCCATACTGCCGGTCATTTATAAGCTTTCGTTCTTCAAGATATTTCTTAAGCTGATGATTAATCAGCGTTTCCATGACCTTGGAAAGAAGGGACGTAAGTGCAATTGGACGATAGTTAGAGGGTGAAGAAGATTCGCCTTTTTTAGGGACAGGCTGGAGTAGGACAGATGGAAAAGCTTACGCAGTGGTTTTGCCAGCGTTGCAGAACACCTCTTCAGAACAATTGGAGGGATACGATCCGGGCCAGCGGATTTGTGCACATCAAGGTCCTTGAGAACTCTTGCAACTGCACGAGTGCGACAGAAGATTCGTCCCATGAAATCGTTAGCGCTCGCAAGTACAGGAGGAGTCATAACACTTACTGGCAACGTCGAATTAACAGCAAACTGTGCTGCAAGCAAATTGGCTTTCTCTAACGAGCTAACAGCAGGGATGTCATTGAAAACGAGCGTTGGAACCGAAGACGAGGTAGTATTTCGTATTTTTTTTTGCAAATGACCAAAAATTTTTACTACCTTTGGGACATTGTAGTATTTTTTGCCTTAATTTTTGGTCGTGCAAAAATTTGGTTCGTCGAATATGGACATTACAGGTCTTTCTAGCTTGTTTGAACTTATTCCGGTTTTCCTCAGTGGGGTTGGCCTTATAACTTCGGAAACTTACTTCTCTCACCCGGATAACCTCTTTACAGCTCGAATCAAACCATGAGTTTTCTTTTGGTTTGATAGATTTTTCTTAAAAGTTCACAATTGATTTGTGGACTTATAACTAAATAAAATAAATAATTAAAAAAAAAAAATAAAAAAAAATGGGGTGAACCGATATGCTTCAAATTTAGTACAGAACATTTTTAGGTGATTCCCTAGAGGAAAACTTCGATTTTTTGTTTTAGCTCATCTAGAACGGGTATTTCCTCGAAAACGGTACTAACTATTTTGATTACAATTTCGCACGCTATCTAAATGACCAAAGAAACTGTATATTACGTTTGGGCCCAAAATTCAAACATCGGAAATAGTCATTCCAGGTGTATTGAAAAAATAATCTCATTTTTGGATTTTTGAATACATACCTACATCTTTTCAATGATTGAACCGATCTTGTTAAAATTGTTCAATCTTGTACTTATAAATAGTCCAAACAATATTGCACCCCAAAGTTTTGAAAAAAAAACTGTATACAAGCATTTTACATACTTTTACTTCTTTCACATTTCTTCGTTAAAGATTTTATGACATACATACGATATAGGACATAGATAGAATCCAGCATAGAGCTTTAAAGCTGATAGGTGACAATTTCCGAAAAATGTGTTTGGTTAGAACATCGTCGAAAGGTCTCTTGCATATCAGATCACTGTTTTATCGTTATTTCTTTAAACAATGTTCTAGTGAAATAGCCAGGTGGATTCCTAGCCTTAAACACAATTTCCTCGTAATACTAGTTGTGTGGGTAATGCTCATCTGTCTTCCCTTGAGCCTTATTTTTGACGTTCCGTTAAATACAGGGTGGCTGATGAATATTGCTACATTAAGAAACTCAAATATTTTTTTTTTTCAGTGTATAGAATTCAATTTTCTTTTATTCATGAGCTCATTCAATTTTAATAAATATAGCTTAATTAGTTTTAAAAATAATGGATTTGAAATGCCCCCCCCCCCCCCCCCCCCCTGCTCATTGATGCGTGTGCGGCATCTTACCAAAAAGCTGTTCATTACTGCTTGGAGAGTTGAGACAGGAATAGCTGCACGAGGAACAATTGATTGCTTTAGTTCATTCAAATTTGCTGGTTTTGCTTTGTAGACTTCCTGTTTGCAATCACCCCACAAGAAAAAGTCAGGTGCAGTAAGGTCAGGTGACCTGGGGGACCAACGGAATGTGGAGTTTCTGGATATCAGCTTATTCGGAAATTTTCGTCGCAATTCTGTCATAACAGGCCGGGTTATGTGAAAAGTTCCAACATCTTGCTGAAACCACACAGAGTTGAAAGAAATTCTCATTCGGCGTAATTCTGTATAGAAAAACTCTCTCAACATGCTCAAGTAAGGGTCTCCAGTACCGTAACACCGGAACGGTGTGACCGTTTTCTTCGAAGAAGTAGGGCCCGACAATGCAGCGTGATGAAACTGCACACCACACTGTGATACGAAGTGGATCCAATGAGTCCATGCAGTAGGTATCTGTGGGTTGGAAGCACTCCATTTTCGACAATTTTGTTTGTTTATGTTGCCGTTTAAATCGAAATAGGCCTCGTCAGCCATAAAAAGACAGTTCAACATGTTTCCGTCCTCTTCCACCATTTTAAGAATCTTCTGGCACAATTCCAAGCGAATCGCCAAGTCTGCTGCATTCAGTTTGTTGGCCATTTGAATTTTATATGGGAATAAGTCCAAATCATTGTGCATAATTGTCTGTAATGCCTGTCTGCTTATACCCATTTGAGCAGATAAGCTTCTTGTCGAAACTCTTGGATTGTCTTGTATGGCAGCAGCAGATACAGCAGCGATTGTTTCCTCCGTCCGAACTGAAGGGTTTCGAAAGTAAGCTCTTCTTTCGACTGTCCCATGCTCGGAAAAATTGTGAACAAGTCTAATTATGGTACATCTGCTCGGAGGATTGGCGCCAAACGTGCGCCTATACTCTCTTTTAACCGAAACTACGGACTCCAGTGAGTGATAGCGGCGTACAATCCAAATTCTTGTTTCAGTGTCCCATCAGTTATCCATTTTTGTTAAATACAAAAAAAAAATTAACCAGATTCATTAATTAGAAAAAGAGATATTACATTTTTTTTTGGTAGCGGCTTTCATCAGCCAGGGTGGCTACAGAAATTCTTTCTCTAGCCGAACGACACGAATGTGGAATTCCTTACCCAACTCTGTTTTTTGTTTGTTTCCTTCCCATTTCAATATCCAGACATTCAAGACAAATTTACATCGTTTGCTTCTATCTAATTCTTCCTCTTTCTCTTAAATTTCCTAAACGCTCGCACTGTGTTAAAAATATTTCATTTAAAGGGTAGTCATAAAACCCCTAGAGTGCATGTTAATTACAAAAAAAAACTGGGAGCAAGGGCAAGTTTAGGATTCGTAAAAAAATATCGAACTCGTGATTTTTCAATCAAACTTGACATAACGATGATAGAGAACAAGAAAAAAGGTGGGTCCCGCAATTATGTTTGTCTGTCTGTACCTGGACCTAGAGCCTAAAAGACTAAAGCGATTTTCTTTAAAATCTTAAGGTTATTTAGATATTCCCTAGAGGGTTTTTCGAAATTTTTGTTTGCTCGAAATATAACGGTGTCTTCCATACAACCGTTATGACAAAAATAATTCATCTCGGAAACGGCTTTAAAGATATTGATAAAAAAAATTGAATACACTATTATGAAGATATAATACATGTACATTTTAGTAAAAAAAAGACTGCCAATAACTGTTATTAACGGTATACCTGTCATAGAATCGTTTTTTTTTTCTATTTAACGCCTCGTTAACGCCTTGACCGATTTCGTTCATTTTTTTACTACAGGAAGTCCTTTTAAATTGAACAAATATTGCATGACAAAACTTTCAAACAAAATTGTTTTTGGCTTTACAAAAAATATATTTTTTTTTCTGAAAAATTATTTTCTTTTCAATTTTTTTAAATCTCATTTTTAGGTGTATATTAATAAGTACTTCAAATCCCCCACCATTTTTTTTTAAATGAGAAATTTTATATACAAAAAATTATTTTTTAAGAAAATCGCTGCAATGATTTTTGAATTGTTTTTGTTTTGGAACATTTGTAGGAGTTTTTTTTGGCAAGTTAAAGTAAGACTTTTATGATTCGCAACTTTAAACTACAAGAGCAAGTTCGCTCGATCCGGTCGTGAATATTTTTCCCTTTCTCATTAAGCATTACCTTTATACTAAACCAAAAACCGTTATAATTGGCATGTCTGAAGTCACTTCCATTATAAATTGCCTGATTTAGAGTTAACTAATATACAAATTTCTGATTACATGTAGGGGAGTTCCGTACCCGAAAACCCCCTCGTGAATCCGCCACTGATTGGAATAGTCCTCCTCTCTAGAGATTTTGTCTTTTTGATTCCGGAATATTCAATGAAAATTCATGATTCAAAGGAAAATATATTTTGTATCTCTCTGGTGCTCTCAGAAGTAAAATAAGAGTAGAAATCTTTCTACTTCATCTTCATAGCTTGTGTAATTAGAAATTGAAATAGAAACTTAGTTTTCGAGAGGACGGTTGTCCAATTAAATGATATAATATTTTTCAAAGAAAACGGCTAATGGCTGTGTTGTTGTTGTTGTTTGTGTACAAAAACACTTTACGAGCAAATACTTTTTAATTAGCATGGTTTTGGCAACCACAAGTAGGTATATTGGCGTTGAGTATACGGATTTGATCAAATAAACGATTTAGTATTAATCGCAATTAAAGGATTAATTATAGTTACTCAAGCTAGATATTGATACCCCAAAGCATTGTTGGGCATTCGGATTACATTAACGACTAGGGCACACGTAAGTGAGGGGCTACACGGTCGTTTTACCGAAAGGGTTTTTTAGAGATGAGAGAAGCACTATAATAAGTATCTGGTCTTGTATTTCATAAACTTGTAGCGACTGGCTCTGTTGATTTTCATCGTACGTAAATGACAATCGTACTGGAAACTGCAACCCTTTGAATTGGAATGACTATGACATGTCAGTTGGTATCATCAGTTTTTGTGGCAATAACACAACATATGAGTATTCCTTTGAGCTTGATAGGAAGAGTTATGGGTTTAGTTATTATCGGAAATAATCGTTTGACTCACAGTCTGGTCTCTGTATAAAAAATTTCAATTTTGTAGTAGGTAGTTTTGGCTTTTGGTCACATTTCTTGTTTACAATTTATATAACCTCATTGAGTCGTTACCATACATCTTCAATGTTAAGCCACGTTCTAGCTCTGAACCACAAAACCAATTTGTGCTCTATCCACTTTCGTACGATTGCTTCTCCGACGATACTAATAGGTATTGTGGCTCTGTTGGCAATATTTGAGGCAAAGGCAATAAAATTGCGATGTAAATTTAGTATTTGCCTTTGCAGTTCATTGCTGGAAATTTCCAGTGTCATATTTATGTCTGGAAGATGAAAGAATTATAATGGGTGATTTTTTAAGAGGTTTAGAACTTTTTAAAAAAAAAAACACAAAAAATTCGAAAAAATGAATGAAATATTTATTTGAATCGATAGTTTGAACCTTGCAATTTAATGTTTAAAGATAATTTCATGCAAACGTTGACCGCGGCTGCGTCTCAGGCAGCCCATCCGCTGAGTCCAATTTTGGCATACTCTTTCACACATATCGGCCGGTATCTGACGAATGAATGCATGGATGTTGGCTTCCAGTGCGTCAATCGAAGCGGGCTTGTCCCTATAGACATTAGCCTTGACATACCCCCACAAAAAATAATCTAATGGTGTCAAATCGCACGATCTAGGCGGCCAATTGACCGGCCCGAAACGTGAAATTAACTGTTCACCAAACTCGCCTCGCAATTGCGCCATTGTTTCGCGTGCTGTGTGGCATGTGGCACCGTCTTGTTGAAACCACATATCATGCAAGTCAAGAACTTCCATTTCGGGCAAACAAAAGTTTGTTATCATCGCTCGGTAGCGTTCACCATTGACAGTAACGCTGCGATTCGCATCATCTTTGAAGAAATATGGCCCAATAATGCCGCCGGCCCATAAACTGCACCAAACAGTGGCTTTTTCGGGATGCATTGGTAGCTGTTGCAATGCTTCTGGCTGATCTTCACTCCAAATGCGGCAATTTTGCTTATTTACGTACCCATTCAACCAAAAATGAGCCTCATCGCTGAACACAATTTTTCGATAAAAAAGCGGATCCTCGGCCAGCTTTCCAAGAGCCCATTCACCAAAAATTCGGCGTTGTGGTAGGTCGGCTGGCTTTAGTTCTTGCACCAGCTGTATCTTAAAAGGCTTTACGCCCAAATCCTTCCGCAAAATTTTCCACGTAGTGCTGTAACAAAGTCCTAACTGCTGGGAACGGCGCCGAATCGACATTTCGCGGTCTTCTGTCACACTAGCTGATACGGCCGCAATATTTTCTTCACTACGCACAGTACGTAAACGTGTTGGTGGTTTAATGTCCAACAAAGTAAATTTGGTGCGAAATTTGGTCACAATCTTCCGAATAGACTGCTCAGAAGGTCGAGAATGCCGATCATAAAATGGAAGCAGCGCGCGATGAACATTTCGAACCCAGCACGAATTCTGATAGTAAAATTCAATAATTTGCAAGCGTTGTTCATTTGTAAGACGATCCATGGTTAAATTGCAAACCAAACTGAAGCTGTTTGACAGTGACACAAGGTACTAAACACACGTCAGCTGTCAAAACCAGTGTTGCCAAAACCAAACCAGCTAAAAAATCACCCTTTAGGTAGGTATCGTATATGCGTTTTGCGTATAGGTGTATCGCTTTCGATTTCCTTTTGCGCATGTTGGCAATGTGACCATTATAATTGTCAAAGGGTTTTTATATATTGGCAATATTCAAGACATAATGATAATGACAGTGGTAATTTATTGTCAAATATTGTATGTGATTGAGGGGTCGCTGGCTTATAGGTTAACCTTACCTATATTATCTTAAGCTAAATTTCTGGGGACACGATATGAAGTGGAGCCATTTTTTTTTTGTTGCGGTAGCGGTAGCTGCTTAAAACTTCTCATGATACATAAATATCCTAATGAAATTTCATAATTGGGATTATGGGAAGACAGATTGATTAAAAATTATCAATTTCAAGATTGTGATCAAACTTGATGACGATGATAGGGTAGACGAAAAATGGGGTACCGGAATTGAGTCAGTTTTTTTTTTATTATTGTTTTGAATTTAAGTAAATTTTTCATTAAGGCAGTTGGGATATACATCTAAGGAGGAATGTTCCTTTTGCCTACCTTTAATCTTTGAAACAATCAATAATTGATTGATTCGATTTTTTTAAATGAACGATTGGCACAGTTCTATTAGGTAGGTATTCTATTTACCTATAATTGAAAAAATGAACGATTGGAAATGAGTGAAATTTAACATTTTATTCGAAACAAAAATGAAACAGAAACCAAAATGATTGGGAAAATGAAAGATTAAAATAACGAATCATATGAACGACATATGAATGATTGAATCTTTTAAAATGAACAATTGACACACCTCTTGCTTAAACCTAAACCTTGAATTTTGATTTATTTTAATTTTTGTCAATGCACAATTTTTGTAGTCAAATAAGTTAATCAACTTCTGTTTTGATTAATACAGAAATCGATTTGGAAAGGGTGGTTTTTTAGAGGAATAAAAAAAAATTATTTTTTTTAAATTGACATGAAATTATAATTTAAATAAAGGGTCCGCCAAATAACTTATTTTTTTTTTGAAAATGGCGCAAAACATCGAGTGTAGCTTCGGCTGTGTGGCACGTAGCGCCGTCCTGTTGAAACCAAATGTTGCCAATATCCTCCTCTTCAATTTTTGTAAGCAAAAATTCGTTCAACATGGCCCGATAACGATCGCCATTGACTGTAACGGCCACTCCTTGCTCATTTTCGAAAAATGGCCCAATTATGCCTCTGGACCAAAATCCGCACCAAACAGTGACTCGTTTTGGGTGTATCGGCTTTTCAATGTATGCGTGCGGCTTTTCTGTGCCCCAAATTGCTTGTTTACTACCCGCCAAGATCAAAATGAGCTTCATCTGAAAAGATGATTTTTTTTGGCAAAATCGGCATCTTCTCTAAGTCGATCGCAGGCCCACTTAGCGAAGCGAATACACAACCATATTCATTCAGCGGAAGGATAAAACTAATTATCTGTCAAATCAGACATGAGCTAAGTGTTACCATTCACGAAATAAGCACTAGTTGAAAAAAAAAACTTTAGATGGCGAACCCTTTATGATTTCTGGCGGTCCACTTTTCGATGAATTTTCTCAATATTTGTGGCCGTATATCGGCAATAACGCTGCAAACGTTGTCATCCAAGTGGTCAATCGTTTCGGGCTTATCGGCATAGACTAGCGACTTCACATATCCCCACAGAAAATTGTCAAGCGGCGTTAAATCGCACGATCTTGGAGGCCACTTCAGGGGTCCGTAACATGAAACTATGCGGTTACCAAACAATTCCTTCAATAAATCAATTGCGGCACGATCTGTGTGACATGTTGCGCCATCTTGTTAAAAACCACAGCTCCTGAACATCATGTTTGTTCAATTGATGAACGAAAAATTCAGTCCCTAATCGTGGCTTTATAGCGGTCACCATTGACTGTAACGTTCTGGTCAGCATGGCTTTTAAAGAAGTACGGACCAATTATTCCACCAAACCATAAAGCACACCAAAAGGTCAGTTTTTGTGGATGTAACGGTGTATCAACATACACTTGAGGATTATCATCACTCCACATACGGCAGTTTTGTTTATTGACGTATCCATTCAACCAAAAGTGAACTTCATTCGCTTATGAAAATTGGGATCAACGGCAATCTTGATTTGGCCCCATTTGGGGACAATTTGGAAGCGTTGTTCAGGCATCAGTCTATTCATGTTGAAATGCCAAACCAAACTAAAAATAATAAAATAAATCACTTGACAGCTGACAAAATGGCCGCCAGTTAAAATAGTGTCGCCAACTTAAAGTTCTATACCTCTCAAAAAAACACCCTTTATTAGTTGTAGTTAAGTAAAACATGAGTTTAGCTACCACTAAGAATATACGCAAAATAAAAATTCGTATTAACAGAATTTACTTTGAAAAATTGATTTTTTTTTTTGTATTACCTACTGCTACGGTTGCTTTATATAATAATATAAAATTTAACATAACTATAAGATCACTCAAAGAAAAAAAGGAAATTCCATGATTATATTTAAATATAATGAATGAAATACTCCTACTACCGTTGTTTAAATCGAATCGATGTTTGTCATTTAAGAATAATTGAAAAATAAAGTTAAATTCAACAAAAACAGCTTTGGTAAGCGTTTAGTAAGCATCAGTGAAAGGAGTCGTTTTCGAAAAGTTATTTTATTTCAATTTTAAGATATCGAAATAAATGTGGAAGGAAGGATTTGATCTGGGTTTGTATCCTGATTTGAGAAAGGTAATTGTAATTCTTTGTGTGCTACCAGTGACGCCTGCAGAGCCAGAACGTTTGTTTTCCACTTTAAGACGTTTAAAAACGTGGCTGAGGGCCACAACAACGGATACCAACGGACTAGCTTTCTCCAATATTCACAAAGAAATCGATGTGATCTGGTGAATCAATTTGAAAATCAAAAAAAAAAAAGAAGGATTTGGGCCGATTTTATTCACCCGAAGTTGAACATAACTTGAGGATTTTTATTTTCCACTCATTAATTTGTTTTTATTCAATCAAAGTGGACGTTTGTAACTTTCGATTTTTAAGTCTAGAGTTTATCAACTTTAGATAATCTCAACTCCTGGGAAAAGTAGAAGTTAGCAGAGCGAACTTGAGAGTTTACATACAAATGTTGTTTTTTAAAAAAATGTTTTTTCAAAAACTTGTTCAGTATAATGTTCCGAAGTAATTATTTTTGGGGAAATTGGCCATCAACTTCTTCAGGCAGACGATGGAACTGACGAGCCTATTTCTTGCTTCTTTTCTTAAGTTGCTGCTTTCCTTCGGAAAAACAGTGTGCGGACCTTACTTGGAGACTCACTTACCAATTTTTGTCGGCGGTGACTTTTCTGTAACCATGAGTTTCTTGGCTTTCGCAGCTTGGGTGAATTAACTCTGTCCCAAGCATTACAGAAATATCGATGATCTTGTCTTCAATTTCGTTCTCATCTGACTTATTTGCTACGGCCGGTGGCGTGGTGGTGCAACACTGAAAGCATTCGTGGTTTTCTCACACACTTAAGCCTAGTCGCATCGCTTGGCTAGGGATTTTTTTGTATTTTCCTTTTGTCGTTTTCTTATTGAGATGTTACTTTGATTTTTTGTGCTAATTTTAGGGTTGAGACTGAGTCCCGCCCAAAAAAATCCTGCGTACGCTACTGCCCGTCGTTGATATCTTCTTGGTCCACTAGAGAGAAAAGATCGTTGAAATACCCCAGTGAAGGAGCATGTAACTGCCTGAACACAATGGAGACGGTGCTGCAACTGGAGCTGCAGGCGGACTAGCTGTCAAAATATCGAATACACATAATTTTGATGTTGCGAAACAACGAAACGTAGCAAGAGTTCACCAACTTTTAACTTTTGCGACATTTCAACTCCGTGAGTGTTTACATGGGGGTTGAAATGAGCTTGAAGCTCTTTTCAATTCCTCATGTTATAGCTATCAGTGCTTCTGCAGTCAGAGAGCTGTACAGCTGCATTTTAAGCACTTAAAAAAAGCACGTACGACACTTTTTGACAACCATTGCATCAGCATTCTATTGTATCAATAGTAACTCTTCTGTGCAAGACCCAGATCTTTCACGTTGTCGATTGTTTAATTCTCTGCTTCGAATTGAATTAATTTTCTTTTTCAATGAGTCCACATTCACATTTGACTCTATTTCTTTAAATATGTCAAAATGAATTAAACATGATTTTTAAAAAAAATTCTCTCCAATAATCGCAATTTTCGCTTACACCATTTTTATTTTTTTTTTATTTTCTTTTGATGCTCACACGTTGAAAACTTTTTTAAATGAAATTTCCTCCTGGTTTGACACGAATTCGTTCATATTCTCAAATATGCAATATATCAAAATATTTTAATATTCATCCAGCGTGGTGTTTGTTAATCGGTTTGATGAAGCGCTTACATTTTTTCAAATTAGAGTCAATCAAGTCAAATATATTTGAGAATGTGAACCACCTTAATGCTGCAATCAAAAATATTGCGAATGCCGAGGCCAAACCGAGTAAAAAATTCGATAAATTTGTATCAATGCCATGCATGTTGTTAATCCGTCGCGTCGTCTTTCTATGGAAACAGGCTAAGTGCAAGGAATAAATAAAAATCTTCCTATTTGATTAATATTTTACTAATTAGTAAACGTGTTAGCTGTTTGATAATCAAAATTATTGTAATCATCAGAATTATTTGTATAAAAAAAAATGCTTGCCTACTGGCAGAATATTATGATTCGTGTATCATAAACGAACTTTAACGTAAACATACTTTTCACCACAAATTATTTAAATGAGCTCATGTTTCACGGTACACCACGCATGTCACAAAATTCAGTTATTTCCGCTACACCTTCAGGAAGTTACCTTCGATAATCTCCTGTCTGTCAAGGATATAAATGTAACACGCTGGAGCTGGATGTTGGAAGTATTCAAAATTGGAATGAAAGGATAACACAACATCTCAAAATGAGAGAGGATTTTATTTTTTTTTAACCATAAATGAAATAGGTATGTTTGTTTGTAAATACATATACATACTTATGTTCTTTGTACGATGAAGTCAGAATTTTAAATTATAAAAAAAAATATGAGTAAGGTTGTAGGGAAACGATATACGACTGATGAGTGATGATTGTATTTTATTAAGAAATTAAGATAAATTTTGTTTGTTATTCTTATACTGCAGTGAAATAGGTTCATAATTATGTGAAGTGTAGAGAAGAAACAGTTTTCCTCCGTGCTTAATTCAACCCCGGCATTTCTCTGCACTTAGCTAAGCTTAAGGGGGTAAGTTGTTGTTGCATTTAGCATGTAAATTGCTAAGCCTAGACGGCGTTTTTTTCGACCAATTTCCTCCGGGCTCGCAAAAACTTAATTCTCCAATGGTGTTACTTTTTTGGTTTAACTCCTGCAAAAAAAAACAGATAACAGATTTTAATAAAGGGTTTTCCAATAAGAGGTGTTATTTTAATATTCAAAGAAAAATGGCATTTTTTGAGATAAATGATCGGATGTTTATTTCATTATAAAGAGGAAGGTATGCCGTTAATAATGGAACACAACATTAGCCAAATGGCCGCCACGACCACGCCGGACCATAAACCGCACCAAACAGTCACGCGTTGAGGATGGAGAGGATTTTCAACAATAACTCTTGGGTTATCCGAGCCCCAGATGCGAGAGTTTTGCTTGTTGACGTAGCCTCCGAGGTGGAAATGGGCCTCATCATTCAAGATGATTTTTCGATGAAATTCCGGATCATTTTCATGCATTTCAAGGACCCAATCAGCAAAGACACGACGTTGTTGATGATCAGCCGGCTTGAGTTCTTTTGTTAACTGAACTTTATAAACCTTAAGACCCAAGTCTTTATGCAAAATACGGTGTAATGACGTTTGTGGAATGCCTAATTCCAAAGAACGACGAGGAATGGACAAACCTGGGTTTTCTTCAACACTTTGGGCTACAACAGCAATATTCTCAGTTGTTCTTGAGCGACGTGCACGGGTTTTATTCTTCACATCACTAACTTGTCCCAACAGCTCGAATTTGTCCACCAATTTCTGTATTGCGGTCCGACAAGGTGCTTCACGACGACCCAAAAATGTTTTAGTTTTACGAACCGTCTCTGCCAAATTTTCACCATTTTTATAGTGAATTTTAATAATTTCAATGCGTTGTTGAAGCGTGTATCGTTCCATTTTTATTAATGGCGTAGTTTCTACTTGTCAAAAAATGACAGCTTCAAAAGTGACAGCTACCGAAATAGCGGGCTATTCAAAATAACACCTCTTATTGGAAAACCCTTTAGTTTCCCTAATGCTCACATAATACTCATACCTTTAACATAGGCAACGGAAATCACAAACAATGCAACAAATACTGGCCGAGTTCAACGCACATCTGAATATTCAGAATTCTGAATTTTTGAAGCTCTTGATTGGCCAGCTGTCAGAAGTTATCTGAATTTTCAGAACTTTTTCTGACAGCTGGCCAATCAAGAACTTCAAAAATTCAGAATTCTGAATATTCAGATGTGCGTTGAACTCTGCCACTAACTCTATAATCCTGTGTGAGTGCATGGATGTATGCTTACTCCATTTTGTATGGCTGTTTTCATTTCATCAACAAATTGGCCGAATAGTAAATCATGGTATTTACTTTTTCCAATGGTCAACGACCAGGACCCATGCTTGTTACTCAGGTCTCAGACGATTACTTATCGCACTTTTTGCGTGTGGAAAAAACTGAGTTTCTGTAAGTCTGAGCGATAAGTTCAATTTTGTACTGGAAAATCCATTGGAAGGGGATAAGTATGTATATCCGTCTGTTTGACATTTAATTATGTTTTAATTTTTGCGATTTATATTGTTGAAGAACTTAATAGAGTGAAGTGAAAGTGATTGACAATGTACATACGCTGCTATATTTGAAGAAGGTAACTATGGCCGGAATAAAATTTGTATCGAACGTTATTCGGAGCCGGCCGCCGCGCCGGCCGTATGGTTCGAGATACAATGAATTCATTTGAAATGCGTGAGGAACTTTACGGGAGGTATTCCGACTCAGCAGCCCGAAATGCAGCGCTGATTATGGTGGAGGGAATACGTTCGTCTATAATTGACCCAGGGACAGTACATAAAATATAAATTATTTTTTTTGTTCAACAAAAAATTCGATTTTTTGCATTGTCCCGTGCGTATTCCTTGTTTTCGGACAAATAATAGTTTACCGACAATTTTTCTGCGCTCTTTTGACTATGAAAATTAAAATTTGAGTGATAAAAATAAAACAAATTAATTGAACATTCAATTTTGTAATTTGCTTACCTTCTTGTTTTCAGTCATTATAAAAACTATAATTTTTCTTGTATGTTTTTGCTTTCTTTTGTAATTATATTAATTATTAAAATTTATCACCAGCTCAGATAGTCTAAGAGCCGGCAACAAATTTTGGGACTGGAGTGATAACCAAAATTAATATTTATGTACATATGTGTATTGTAACGAAGCGTTCCATGCTACTTCACTTCTTTTACTTTGAGAATTGTACTTTACCACACACAATCCACACATACCATGGACGCATGACGTCACAGCAAAATCTACACGATTATTCTTTTTCGTTCATCACTATACAACTCACATTCAGTCTTTACTGAAAATGTAACAAGAGAACCCACTCCGATGGACGAAAATCACCCGTTCGGTCATACGCAAAGTCAGACGACATAAGTAAATTTGGTTTTATTGATCATTTTACATCCCGTCGTAGACATGTCGAGTCGATCTGGTCATTTAGTTTCTTTTGTTTTCCTCGGAGCTTCCCCCCACCAGTGGTAAGGGGTTTCGTTGAAAGACAAAGTTAGGTAGGAGAGATTGCTGCGAATGCCGCATCATCCCTTCCCAAACCTGACATCGTAATAGTGGTACCAGTTTTAAAACCGAATAAGCCGAAGCCAGATAATCCGAGACCAGACACCAAGTTCTAATGCCAAACTCGAATCAACAGAAACCAGTACATTTGATATATGACAGCTAGACTAGAGGCCAGCAACGCAAGTCATCCGAATACCCCTGAAAAATCCAATTACCAGATTTAACCGAAGTAAGTACCAGTGAACTATAGTCAATAGAGAATATTGTGTTTTATAATAAAGATAGAATTGTTTTCAATAAAGATTTTGTAATAAGGTTCCAAGACCTTTTTCCTTTGAAGTTTCGTGTTTTCTTCAGAACGACCCTGGCTAGACCGGCGAGCATAACCTCGGCTGGAAAGCAAAAAGCACATCACAGTATATATAAACCGTCTGGAAAGTTTTTTTTCAGTCGGGGGCGGGGGTGGGCGTTCGAAAATGTTCATTTGTCCTATTTTGGGGTCGAAGTGATAACCACTTAAATGAATATACATATAAACAATAGAGGAGGGTGCACTGATGTCAAAAAAGTGTGTCCAAGACGTTTTATTTTCAGCTTTGTGCTTGCCAAACGTATTTTAACATTTTTCAACTTTAAACCTTAATAACTTTTTTCCTATAAAGTATATAACCAAAAGATTGAGACACCAAAACTTCAGAAAAATTCTCTTGATTATAAAAACAAAAACAACATTTTTCCTTTAAGGCATAACAAGTGAATTTTATTTAAAAAAAAAAACTATTAAAATCTACACATGACGCAAAATTTAATGAAATTTTAAAATTGTGTTTTAAAACTAGATATTATAAAAAAAAAATTCTTCATCAGATTCATCCGCTGAAGAATTCGGTGTAATGTTGTCTTCTTCACTATCATTTTCATCGTTATTGATTAAATGTTCAATGGTTTCTGACCATGTCATCTTCCATGGTCCAGCCGCAGTGAAATGGGGAATGTTTTATGCCTGTATTTAATATTTCCTTTTTTCAAATATGGCATATATAGTTGCAACGATGAATTTGTTGCAGTAAAACGCTTCTGTTTGGCCGTAATAAGCTTCCTTCAAAACCTTCCGATAAAATGTTTAAGCATATAATAACTTAAGGTTTTAAAGAAAGATTTTTAATTTTTAACTAACTTTTAATGTTTTTGAAATTTTTTTTCGAAGTCGGTTTAAAAGTGTTGTCATTTACTTTGAAGGCGGTTGTTCTATACAATTTGCAAACAAATTCCTCTATAATTTAAATGTCTTCACTTATATAGGAAAATCGTCCGAATTTTAAAAAAGCGTGTTGCAATTCCACCGAAGCCTTCAGAATTTCAAAGGGTTTCACTTTTCCTTTCTTGAAAAAACTTTGTGTATAGTCACAACCAGTAAAGCTGTGAAACTCAAGAAGTGCGACACAAAGCGTACGACCCAATCTAAGAAACATTTCATTTATGTGTATATACCTTAACAATAAAAATATAGATTTACTATATAAGTCTTTTTTAATGTTTATTTTATTCGTACCTTAAAGAGTTTTTAGAAATATTTCCTATTTCCAGTCATACTTCAGCCGCATTTTTCAAGAGGGGAAGAGAATTAAGCACTACAATGAGCACTTCGATTTCTACCGTTTTTATGACCACTGACAAGTTCGGTGGAAGAAAGGCCAAATGGAGGATCATTAGGGTATCAGCTTCTTCTTGTAAGCTCCCCAGCTCTATAACCTCTTCTCGAATCATTTCTTCATTTGCAGCGCTGAAGACAAAGCTTTTTGTTTCAAATGAAACATAGTTTCTTTTCGCCGATAACATAGTGGTATTCGTATTCACTCCATTCTTGAACTAACCATTCATTCAATCTCTTCTTGAAGGAACTATTCCACAGACTTTTAATGAAGTTTGCTGGGCGCCTACCATTTTTATTGAACGTTGAATAAACTATTTGATCTTCTGAAATATTTCGTCTATCACGTTCAATATCCTTGATAGAAGGAGAAATAATTCGGTCAAATACAAAATTAATTTCGTTTGCATTCATCCGACAGATATTTTTTAATACTTGTAATGCAATTTCAACGTTATAACGCAGACAATTTTCCTCAAGTATGTAGCAGATAGAATCCATCCACAATTATAACATCAATTTGAGTTGAAGGAATGCGTAATTTTCTCGAGGTGTCTAAGAAAAGCTGATTTATCGGTTTTAATCATCGATCCATCTAAATGTCCAAAAGATTGAGGAACGCGTGTTAATGGATATTTAAAAATTTGTTTAGTATCAATTTGGAGCGAATTTTGTGAGGCTATGAAAAGTATCCTTCCGATCAAGTTCCTTTCCATTTTCATTTCTTGAATTTTTCCACATGCAACTGTCTTTGCCGCCTTGTATTCTAAAGCGCAATTTTAAATTTTCGTTTTTGAATTTGTGTTTTCAAATCTCTTGGGATCGACTCTGCACTCATTTGAGAATGTGTCACTTTTTTTTTCTCCCAACTGCTCCAAATTAATCAAAAACTGTTCGGTGGACTGGGATGCACATTTTCCGGTGCAGATGATAAAAAGTCTTTCATTCGTTGTATCCGAAAAAGGGTTACTGAAATTTTCAACTTCTTCAAGTCCTCAGATTTTTTTTAATTTGCCCACTTTTTAGATCACGCGTTATGTCATCCTTCTGCAAATATCCCCAAAATGTTGTACAAGGATGAAATATTTGCAGTTCTATCCGCATGAGTTTTCGCCCATTTTTGCCTAGCAGCTATAAAATTTGTAAAGGATGAAACACCAGTTAACCTATTTGCGGCATCGGCATTGATAGTTTGTTCTAGTTTTAAATCCAATGGTGAAATCGAGAAGCATTTTTGAGTTATTTTTACACCAAAGCCACACTTTTCTACCTGATGGATGGGTTTTACTCATATTCAGTAAATTGTGAGCGGCTTTAATTGTCCAACGTCCATAGTTTTGGTAATTCAATGTAAAGAAAAATGCAGTCATTTCATTTAAACAATAAACATATAAGTTTAAATCTAATACTTCTAGAAAAATCATTTCGTAAGTTAATCATTTGCACATAACTCATCCGAAATGTATCTGTGGGACCATGATGACCTTTTAAAGAAATGTTTGCATAAACGGCATATTTCGAAATGACTAATGCAAGACTTTCTGGTAAACCCGCATCCATTCCATTAATTTCTAGAAGATCTATGTCAACTTTAAGGTCGTCACCGGAAATATTTTCCTCTTTAAAGACTCTTTAACAAAAGCTTCGAAATGGAGAAGTTGTATAGCAGCACTTAATAACACATGTAATCGTTTGCATCAGTTGTAGTGAGTACCTACAAGTTGTTTTTTTTTTTTTAGATAAACTAAGAAAGATTACTATTACGATATAAGAGCCTTACCAGAAATAATATCATTCAAAGAGCCTTGTGCAAGCACTTCAGCGTTAACTTAAGCTATTTCACCACCTGAACCATCAAGAAACTTTCCAATAGCTTTATAGAAAGCCATTTCAATATGGAAGCTCCCAAGCATAATAAAGGTGCGATCATAGCTTGGTGATTCCTCGCGTTGAATCTGAAAAGAAATTTTGGCTATTGCTAGGTCGTAGGTTACAAAAATATATTTCTGATTACATTCATCGGCTATTTTAATTGAACTCTTCAGTGTCTCTAAAACAACGGAATAACTCGTTGGTGATGCATTTATCGGAGATAAGTAATAGACATTTTGAAGGGGAAGATTTTCTAAGACATGATTAGAATTCCAACCTGTCCACATTGGAGTGTTTTTTTCTATCACAAAACAGAGTACCAAGCCAAATGTAGTCAAGGTCTCTTGCTATGCTTATTGAGGACTTATACAGCTCTTTTGATGAACATACATTGGGATGTGGTGTTACTATTTTAGACTTTTTATAATAAGATTCAATCTCAGTATTTGAGGGTACATAAGCTCGTTATGTTTCTTGAAGTCATGCTGTTGAAGGTTTCATTGTGAGGTTCAGTTGTATCTGCAAATTTTTTTTAAATATTAAAGGTGTGTATTTGAGAGATTATTTTTATCTTACGTAATGTTGGGATTGTTATTTGATATGCTATTCCCACTGTGTCATGGAGTGTGTTTTTTCCAGTGTTTGCTTCGACGTACCTATCGATCATAGTTATTGAAAGAAACACCGGTAAAAGCTTCTTCTTTATTAAGTATTTCCTGAGGAAGAATCGAGGAGTGCAAAAGATCACTTGAAAATGCAAGCTCAGTTTCCAACTCTTCAATAAAGTGGTAGTTTACACAATGTCCGAACCTATTCAAAATCTCAATAACTTTCCTGCTGGTGGTAAGACTTTTCATAGCTAGGGCTACACGAAGCAAAGTTCATATACATATTTTGTTTTTATGTACTTTAATTAATTGATATGTATGTATACTAGACCGTTCGTTTATTTGAGTTTTCTTTGAGGATCCAGCTTAGGTGAAAAAACTATTTGGAAATAATTAAAAAAAAAAAATCCCTAATTTTTTCAGATTTTTATTTGGACCCCTGTAGAGATGAGCTAAACTATGATTTTCCAATCACAGGTATAACTGTGACTGTGATTTCGGAATCACTATGTGTTTAACCTGTGATTATGATTGAAAAGTTTGGAATATCTTTGGAGGCCAAAAAAAAATTCTCAGTAAAATATAAAGTAATTAAATGAGGACAACAAATAAGTAATTAAAAGTACCTCGTAGGACATAACCATGAATAAAAAATATGCACGACTGGGTCGCACGAACTTGCTCTTATGCGCGATCACATTGTGGTTCTATAGTCTGAAATAAATTAGCTATAGGAGTATATATTTTATCCATTTGCCAAATCTTAGTTTAGTTTCAGGTGGTATTATGTGAGTATACAAAAATTAACAATATAGCCTAGTGTTGCACATATGCAATATGCATAAAAGGAAATTATACTATTTAAACTGGTAAATTGTTTTGAATCAACAAAATTAGAAAGAAATTGATTAAAATACTTTGAATCCGTTTTAACCCAACGCGATGTACACCATCTGATTTCTTATATAAATCTTTATTTATGAGAAAAAAAATTTGAAAATCGTAGGAGCGGGTTTAACAATAATTCATTTTTTATATATAAAATTTCTATTACATTTTTGAGAAAAATAATTGGTACGCCAATTTAAAGCATTTATTAATGTTGCGTTTAAAATTGAACTTAACAAAAAAATCTGCTACCAGTTTTCGAAATATCGAATTTTCAAAAAATAATTTTGATTTTTTTTTTTAAAATCCAAAAATCATTTTTTTAAAAATTTTGATACGCACTTTTATTTATATTTGTTACAAGCTTCTGTATAAAAAATCCTATTTTATTCGGTTGATCAAATGTTGAGATAGTCGAAAATCAAAGAAACCGTTCTGTGAGAGGTACTGTTAATAAACGTAAAATATAAACTTTAAAAATTTTAAATGGTAGATCGTACTAATTTTAACACACAAAAAAACTTTTATGAAAATCGTAGGAGTCATTTTTAAGAAACAAAATATTTTTCTTAACGGTTTTTTAACATTTGTATGGTAGGCACCGTTATTTTTGGGTATTAGAATAATTTTTGTCAAAAATCTTCTAGATATAGTTAAAAAACCTGCTATTCACCAAGTTTAATAAAAATCGACCAAGTCGTTTTTGAAATATTGAGTTTTCAAAAAAAAATATTAAAACTTTTTTTAAAAATCTAAAAAATATTTTTTTGAAAATTTCGGTACACAATTTTATTTAGAATGTGTCAATACTTCTTCATAAAAAAATTGATCAGAATCAGTTTAACCGTTTTCGAGAAAAGCGAAAATCAAAAAAATAGTTCTTTGGGAGGTACCATTAATAACCATTTTTCGTAACCATTTTTTTTATTAAACGGCAACTTATAACTATTTAAATTTATTGAGTTCTTAAAAACAAATTCGGTAGAGCTGGATTTGAGAAAAATAAGTTTTTCCTTTTTGGCCAAGAAATTTTTTATGACAGCTACTGTTAATTTTGGTCCTAAAAAAAAAGAGAAAAAAACGGGTGGGGGGAATGTCCAAAAAACGCTAGGTACCAAGTTTAAAGAAAATCGACCTATCCCTTTAGGCTGTAGCCGAACCGACAGACAGACAGACGGACGTTTTTGCGAGACCCACTTTTTTTGACTTCTCTATCATCGTAATGTAAAGTTTGATCAAAATCTCGAGTTCGATTTTTTGTACGAATCCATAACTTCCCATATAGTACCTATATCGCAAGTAAAAAATGCTAAAAATCCCGAATTCAAAATTATCGAATAGCAAAATCTCGAATGTCTAAAATATCGCATGCCCAAAATTTCCTATACATACGGCGGATCGAAAAACAGAGTACACCAATCGATTTAGGAGGAGCTAGAGAGTTGGGCGAGACAAGGTAATTGTCTCGCCCAACTCTCTAGCTCCAGTGGAAACCCGAAAATTTGCACTGTCAAAATTTTATTACGGCGGATCGAAAAACGGAGTACGCCAATCGATTTAAGAAGTGCAAATTACCTAGCTCCAGTGGAAACACGAAAATTTGCAATGTCAAAATTTTAGTTTTACTTTTCCTTGTCCTTGTGTACAAAATCGCAACCAGACCAGGACCTCAGTTCACAATTCAGTTCTACCTTCTGCTTCTAGATCCTAATCTAAAAATAAAAGAATTAATCTGTTCTTCATATTTTCATCATGAGTCCTGAGATTTTGTTTTTCTGTATTGTGATTTCGTTCAGTTGCTAAAATATAACTAAATCACGACTACAGATCTCGTTCAATCAGAACGAGATCTGATTTTACTCATTGTTGACTTTTCTCTCGTCGTGATTTTGTTCACAGTTCATAAAGTTAATTTTCCGATTGTCGTGATTTGTGAATCGTTTCTTTTTGTTGTGATTTTACTACAGTTGTGATTTTTAATCACATTTAGGGCACTCACAGGTTTCTCAAAGAGTCGCATACAGGTGGTGATTGCGATTTTTGACTCACAGGTCGAAAATCACTGGTCGTGGTTTTTTGCTCATCTCTAGACCCCTGACATCCCCTGTTGTAGACGCTTGAAGTTTATTATGGGAAATACATAGAGGGTTTTTTCGCCATACTTTTTAAATTTAAAACCGTTAAATCAATTAGAAATCCAAATGTTATTGACTAAAAAAAACATTTTTTTTAGTATTTGCTCATACAAATATGCTGACACCAACATTTTCACAAAAAAAGGAGGTATTTATATAGAATTTTTTAACAATTAATATCTAAAAAAAACTTGCTTTGTTTTTGATAAAATCGAGTCTCGTGACCTCTAAGTGTCATAAAAAATGTTTTAAAAAACGATTTAATTTGAGTCGTTTGAGACCATTTCCAATTTTTTTTTCGAGTATACTGAGGATAGGGATAAATAAAACTCAGAAACATACAAAAAATCCCAACTATTTCCCATAAGAAACTTCAAGCGTTTAGAGGAAGGGGTGTCCTGTCAGGGTTCAAAATAAAAACCTGAAAAAATAGGATTTTTTTTTTTAATTATTTCCAAATAATTTTTCTACCTAAGAGTTTGATCTAAAAATAAGGCACGGTCTATTTTATACGTTTATTTTGTGTTTTTCGTTTCTGTTAAGAACAAATTTATATTTTTTACTAATATAACGATGTTAATTGAATTGATTACAAACTCTCAATTCTGTTGAGTAACCTCACTAATTATACAAACCTAATTGGATGTGCTTTCCTAGTTTAACAAAACCTTTTGCAACAGAATAAATTGCGTCATTGCAGAGGGATTGAACCTTTCTATTAGCATCACCAGTTTTTCCATAACTCTGCTGGGCCGGGTCTATAAGAAGACATGTTACAAATTCTTCAAGCATCTGGGGGCTCTTTACATCATTCTCAACAACAAGCTTCAGTGATATACATTATCAGGCAAGACTATACTCTCTAATTTGACTATTTCTTCCCTAAAGTATATCTTCATACTTAAGTATATAATATCATGTATGTATACAACACTACCTCAAAGTCGATTGCAATTTTATCGAAGCAAATGTGTCGCTAAAAATATTTTCTTGAAAGTCGTTCATCAGTGCATCTAAAGCTAGTATTTGGCTTTTAATTTTTCGTACATAGATATTACTATTTTGCCTTTATAAAACGAAAGAATCTTCCTCTTTAACCAGTTTTTTTCCATAAGTCAATTAATTTTCTTTTTCGCATAGTTTTTGTTTATTGTACAAATTTCTGTGAATTTCTTTTGAATTCAATAAATGTTCTTCAAGAAAGCCGCAAACATTAGAAAATGCACTTTTATGTGCTGCATTAAATCCTGATATTTTTGAAGCTCTTTCTAGATTTTTAACTTCTTTCAGAAAACCCGCAAGGCATGTTTTATGGTATTTCAAACCATCGTCTTCAGTACTGTTAGTTTATTAATTTTTGGTAAACTGAATCGTTTTCAAGTAAAATAGCTTTACAAACAACATCGAATATAAGATTTTCTCTTTAATTTTTTTTTTTTTAATATTTCTTAACACGTTCACAAAAGATGCAATTATTAGTTGATGCATCTGTTATATTGTCTGGTTCGATAGTGATGTTTTTAGAGGTTTTAAAGTGGGATTCTAATAAAATGTCATAGTCAACTACTACAAACAGTAAGGATCTATATAGTTACATTTCAAAATACTTAAAGAAAATGACCGGTTGTACAATCGAAATTTCATATCTTCTTTCTTAATAAATAACTATATAGGTACAGCAAAGTCGTTTTAGTTACAACACTTATAACTCAAAAACGACTTTACCGCTTATACTGATTTTTGATTTGTTGGATGGGTCTCCGCCTCGAATAGCAGAATAACTATTAAAAAGATCGAAAAAATTCACTTTGTAGGGTGAAATGGGGTAAAATGAAAAAGACGTATCCCATTAAAAAAATTCAACTTTTGTTTTTGAAAGATTATTCTTAGGAAATTGCTTCAAGGATATTTTTTTTATATGCTGCTATTTTTAAGGTTAAATGGGGTTAAAATAAAAAAAACTACACGATTTACGAAATTCTTCTTTTGTTTGAAAAGTTTTTCTTAGAAATAGGGTGAAATGGGGAAAAATGCAAAATAACGTATCCGTTGTCCCTAATGCATTGCAACGTCTGTTCAGTTGGAAGGTTTACATTGGCAAATTTATATTGTCGAGCTTTTCGTAAACTAAGAATAGTATGATGGCATTTTTGTAAAGAAATTTCACTAAACAAATAAATATTTCCACATTGCTTTGGACTATCAATGTGTATATAACAATTAACACTCATGGTATATATAAATTGGCTATCATTAATCTATTTAAATTAAAGCGAAAAAGTCTTTTTGACTATATTAACCACTTAAGCTACATATATTTGCTTTAAAAACACTACAAAAAGATTAATACAAAATTATTTTATTGAATGATTAAATAATAAAGGGTGACATATAAAATTTGAGTGCTTGAAGCTTACATTTTTGTAATCATGAACAGCCCTATAAAGAAAAAATCCTTAATCCACGTTTATGCCACGAGTTTAATAGACCATAGAATAAGAGTTAAGCTACGGGTTAAAATTTTCCATCAATAAAACAAAATGTTCGTGGAATAGTAAAGCGACGTTTACGAAAAATCCCTTACGAAAATCCACAACAATAAGTAAGATGCCTGTTTGTTCTTATGGGTTTTGACAGCAAATTCTGATAATTTATAAAAAAAAAAAAAAAATAAAAAGCTCACTTAATACCAAACACAAACATAACCTCTAATATCATATTTCTCTAAAATTATTATAATTTTTTATATTTTGTGTTGTGTCCCATATTCTTCCCGAAATCAACCTGAATAAGCACTTGCATTGGAACATATCTGTTTTGTATATTTTCTTTTTATTGTCGTTGATGGCTGATTGTGCAATAATTGCAAATGGCTTAAGAACTCAATAAATCTAATAAACATTATTATTTTTATTCAATATTAAATTTTGTAATCTTCACTTAAATTTTTTAATTTTAGAATAAATTTCCACCTAGTTCGGTGGTTTACCGTAGTAAACGTCAACTACTAGACATTTTGTTTTATTATTAAAATTTTGCACTTAGTTCACGGAATAAGGACTAACCCTTCGCTATTCCACGTTTATTAATTTGGCTGGAAGTGTTTAGGATGTTTTACCTAAATATTTGTAATAAGTAATATATAAGTAATAATGAAGAGGTTTAGAGTATGTGACCTGCATACAGTTATACTTGAAAAATAAGTTGTTTTTTTTGTTATGTTTTCAGTCGAAAATGCATTAGAAGATATTTTAATGAAAGGCGCCTGGCAAGCACAAGGCTGAAACCAAAACGTCTTGGACACACTTTTTTGACATCAGTGCACCATCCTCTATTCATTTTATATTAATTTAAGTGGTTATCACTTCGACCCCAAAATCGGAAAAATGACCATTTTCGAACGCCCACCCCCGCCCCCGGCTGACAAAAAAAAACCTGCCAGACGGTTGAATTTGACATAATGTTCCGTATATCTACACATACCTACATGTGTATAAATATTGGTAATCACTCCACTCCCAAAATTTGCTGCCAGCTCTTGGTCTAAGAAGCAAGCGATACAAAATAGATTAATGACAAGAAGTCCAAACGAGAAGAAAATAAGAAAACAAATAAAAGATATCAATCTAAATATTTATAAAAATTAATTGTTTTTTTTTCGTACATGCATAACTCGGGTGAACATCATCCGATTTGATCGGAAAAGTTGAAAAATCGTGAATAGTGAAAACCGATATCTGATAATTCCATTTTGTATGAAAAGGAAAAACTACTGATTTTAAGGATTGACAAACACTACGGAATTGACAGTCGTCTCATTTTGTCTCTGACGAAAATGGAAAACCCAACATATGGGGTTAAGGTCACAGACTCACTCTTTGCACATTGTCAATTGATACGCAGCGATTGTGGCTCGATTTAGTGCGCAAATAAAATAAATTCCTCAGTGAGCAAATAAAATTTAATGGAATGGTGTTGAGTTTTGTGCTTTTTTCCAGACTATTATGATTTCCAAAAGTGAGGTATCGGCACATCGAGTCTTGAGTTGCATCAACGCAAATTCATTATAAATTGCATAAAAACTTTAGCATCTGCAAGAAATAAAATAACCAACTACATTAAAATGAGAATTATTGTAAGTTGTCAAAGCGCGCCCAAAATAGAAAATAGATATATTCAGGCATTGGGTTCCAGCTTACGATATTTACAATATTATGCGAACACAGCGCCTGAAATAAAACATTTAAGATAGCCTCATAAGAGTCCATTGTTTCTATTCAATTTGTCAAAGTCAAAGCGGGCGAACGCGTCATTGTGGTTTGGCATTGACATATCTTCAATGTGTGGCTAGATTTAGTTGTTAAGAGCAAGTTCGTGCGATGCAGTCGTGCATATTTTTAATTTGACCACCAAAAATATTATGTGTTACTTGTAGCTCTAGATGCTTGTCACATTTCGATACATGTTTGCTTAAATGTCACACGTATGAGGAGTTGGTATTGGCCGAGTTCAACGCACATCTGAATATTCAGAATTCTGAATTTTTGAAGCTCTTGATTGGCCAGCTGTCAGAAAAAGTTCTGAAAATTCAGATGACTTCTGACAGCTGGCCAATCAAGAGCTTCAAAAATTCAGAATTCTGAATATTCAGATGTGCGTTGAACTCGGCCATTGTGTCTGGCGAATAATAATAAATACAAACAAAAAATACACACCCAGATAAATTCCCCACTTCTCAATAGGATTCTGAATAGTGAGCTTTTCTATTGTGGGCGCCCTCTCGAATCAATAACTAAGCAGAGGAGGATGACATATAATAAATCCAATAAATATAAATCTTAATTACGCTCTTATCCTTGAGACTCATCATGTACAAAATATCATCAATAGATTTTTTTTTATCTTGAATTGAGTGGTGGCAAACATAACTGTCCTATTAGATCGTCTGTCAGGGTCAGGACAAGGACCTTTGGATGACAATATATTATGTACCTACCATCTTCGGAAAATAACTCACTTCAAATATACATAAAGGTAAGTTATGTCTTCAATGTCTACTCACATGCACTTTAAATGATAATGGGTGATTTTTTAAGAGGTTTAGAACTTTTTAAAAAAAAAAAACACAAAAAATTCGAAAAAATGAATGAAATATTTATTTGAATCGATAGTTTGAACCTTGCAATTTGATGTTTAAAGATAATTTCATGCAAATGTTGACCGCGGCTGCGTCTCAGGTAGCCCATCCGCTGAGTCCAATTTTGGCATACTCTTTCACACATATCGGCCGGTATCTCACGAATGAATGCATGGATGTTGGCTTCCAGTGCGTCAATCGAAGCGGGCTTGTCCCTATAGACATTAGCCTTGACATACCCCCACAAAAAATAATCTAATGGTGTCAAATCGCACGATCTAGGCGGCCAATTGACCGGCCCGAAACGTGAAATTAACTGTTCACCAAACTCGCCTCGCAATTGCGCCATTGTTTCGCGTGCTGTGTGGCATGTAGCACCGTCTTGTTGAAACCACATATCATGCAAGTCAAGAACTTCCATTTCGGGCAAAAAAAAGTTTGTTATCATCGCTCGGTAGCGTTCACCATTGACAGTAACGCTGCGATTCGCATCATCTTTGAAGAAATATGGCCCAATAATGCCGCCGGCCCATAAACCGCACCAAACAGTGGCTTTTTCGGGATGCATTGGTAGCTGTTGCAATGCTTCTGGCTGATCTTCACTCCAAATGCGGCAATTTTGCTTATTTACGTACCCATTCAACCAAAAATGAGCCTCATCGCTGAACACAATTTTTCGATAAAAAAGCGGATCCTCGGCCAGCTTTCCAAGAGCCCATTCACCAAAATTCGGCGTTGTGGTAGGTCGGCTGGCTTTAGTTCTTGCACCAGCTGTATCTTAAAAGGCTTTACGCCCAAATCCTTCCGCAAAATTTTCCACGTAGTGCTGTAACAAAGGCCTAACTGCTGGGAACGGCGCCGAATCGACATTTCGCGGTCTTCTGTCACACTAGCTGATACGGCCGCAATATTTTCTTCACTACGCACAGTACGTAAACGTGTTGGTGGTTTAATGTCCAACAAAGTAAATTTGGTGCGAAATTTGGTCACAATCTTCCGAATAGACTGCTCAGAAGGTCGAGAATGCCGATCATAAAATGGAAGCAGCGCGCGATGAACATTTCGAACCGAGCACGAATTTTGATAGTAAAATTCAATAATTTGCAAGCGTTGTTCATTTGTAAGACGATCCATGGTTAAATTGCAAACCAAACTGAAGCTGTTTGACAGTGACACAAGGTACTAAACACACGTCAGCTGTCAAAACCAGTGTTGCCAAAACCAAACCAGCTAAAAAATCACCCATCATAATTAAATGGCAATAAAATCCTTGTTAATATCTATGTATCCGGTATCAAAAATAAACTTTCCATTCGGCACGTGGTAAAACTTAAATTAGAGTGTATAATGTCATCAATGACCGAGTTACAGACGGACCGGACGGCGCGCCATTTAACCTTTCACTGAACATGTGTGAAATGGTGCTCCACCATCAGTTCTAGAAAGTACCTATACCTACCAATTACCAATACCCTGGGATGCTCTAAAGTGTTCATATACCAAATATCAAACGTGATTTGATTATCAACTATCAGCCACCCCTTGTTCAAGGATATCACATAAAATGGAAAATTTAAAATTTTATTTTGTCATTGCTCTATCAACATTGAAGGAGAACAGTAATTGAACGGAAAGTTTGATTTTGTGTGATGAAGCTTATAATTTATAATTTTATATGTTTAGATGAATTTATCGATTTCTTAACAACAACCTGCATCTTTTTAGTAAACAAAACCCATAAATGTAGTGAGACGTGAGGGGGGAAGAAATCTTAAATTGGCATGTGATAAATATTGAAATACTCAGATCGACTCCACCAAACGAACTGAACTCGGAATAATCAAAAGTAAATATATTTAAGGGTTGAAATAAAGGATATTTTTAATCCTTATTCTTATCTTTGGGAAATTTTTTGAGTCATTTTAAGAATAGCGGGGAGCTTTATGAGTGCGCATGTTTTAAAAGGGGAATAAGTTTGAGTAAAATGATATTCTGCTTTCTGAAACAAATTACTTCATCTGCTATAGAACAGTCAAATAAAATATTACACTGAGAAATACAACGTTGGGGTACCAGCATGGTTTCACTTAACAACGTTCTAACTGTAAAGCTCTTTCCTTAAATGTTTTTAGTTTAAAACAATTTCCAAGTAGTACCAAACTTAACATTATTTTCTTTATAAACTCCAGCTGAACACGCCTAAAACAGTGACAGTTCATGCAAAAAAGTAAGCAACTGTCAAAGTGACACATGGAGTGAATATAATACTAAGAAGAAAAGTGTTTGGTAATTTTAAATTTAATAAAATGTTATAAAGATAGTACGATGCTAACTCGTTTAAATTTGGAAAATCCTCTTTTTAACCCAGCATTAAACTAAAAATGCTTTAACACTGTACTAAGAGGTGGAGTCGATTTCACCTGCAAAATTAGGGCGACGAAATCTGGGGCCAAATTACCGCATCAGTGACTGCTCGAATGAACGAGTAAAACCTATGGGGATGATGCCTCCATAACGTGAGCGGTAATGCCAAACTCACATAATTCAGTCACGTATTACTCAATAACTGATGCGGTTATTCGGCCTCTGTTTTTCCTTTGACGTTTTTGTGCGACGGTATATGGGAATCTATATGGGTTTTGTATTGTGTGGCCTCAGCTGAATATTTTGCTCTGACCTACGCGGCCGTAGGACAACTTTTGAGGGTAATAAATGAGAGATAAATTATTGTTGTTTTTTTTCACAGCATTTAGAGTTAATTTTTCTAACTTTTTATTCAAAAAATAAAAAACAGTATAATTTTAAGAGAAAAGGAATTAAAAATTGGGAAAAAATACATCTATCATCATCAAATAAATCTTTTTCCTCAAAGTTGTAGTTCCAGGAATCCAAAAAAAAAATTTACAAATTTACTGTCTGTAAAGAAACCAGTTTGACGTTTTTTATTTGAAATTAAATGTTAGATCAAATTACCTTTTGGAATGTGAGTATTTCGGAAAGCAAGTAACACATAGCTGGGGTTTGTTGGGGCACTCTGGACAGTAGGTTGTTGTCCTTTTTAGGCAATTTCTGGCAGTTTTTCGGTCGGATGATTTTTTTGATTCTGCATAGCATAAAACGCAGGCTCGTCTGATGGTCTTACCGTCAGCATCCTTCCTCTTTTCCATAAAATGCTTCCTGGAAATAACTGGCTGTGGGGAAAGAAGGTCAAGTAAGCCTTCAGCAACCTCTTCTTCTGGATTCCAGTTTTTGTGGCTTTTTTGTAAACCAGGAATGCATTTACAACCACCATACTCAACAAAAACTCTATTGCAACTTTTTTTATACCACTTGAGACCTATTCGCAGTGTAGTTTCATAGGAAGCCATTTGATCAGAGAGATCAATACCCGACTTTTTTTTAGTTGTAGTCTGTTATGGCAAGGGGTTTTTCACAATTTCTCTGACGTCTGTTGGTCTCTGACTCCAAAAGAGGTTATAATTTTCCAACTCTATCTCCTGCTGCTATGGTGGTGTTGTCAGCAAAATGAACAAAGTTTAGGAGAAGTTGAAAACGGTTTCGCTACGTGGTTTTTGCAAGAATCCCAAAGTTGCATATATTTTTTTTCGACCAATAGTCTTCCAAAAGTCCAACCTTCTCAAGGCCCAACCATAGTAAAAGCCCAAAGAATTTTCTTATCTCTGGAAAGTTTGTGGGAACCCAATTCTTTTTTCGTGAAGCATGAATTATTGGAACTCGATTTATTTGCTGCTGCGCGTACCTATTGGTCTCAAAAAGGCTTAAAGCTTCCAAACAACTTATAGTTGAAGGGACATCAATTAGGAAACCAGATCTTCCAGTAGAAGGAAAAGTTTTTCGGCGGGAAGAAAAATCAGTCCAGCGAACGAAGTTACTTTCTTCAATCGCAGCTGGTATTTCCACTGCTTCGCCTTGCACCTGCTCCACATCATTTTCTAACTCTTCTGCATCAACTGCATTCACATCTTCAAGTCCCGAGCCTGTGTCCGAGTTAGGGACATCATTTGGAAGCCAATTTTCATCGAACTCCAAGTCATCACTTGAAAAATCGTCGCCACTTCCTTCAAATTCTGGCTCTCTTTCCACCTCTTCATCAGTCAAATTTTGTCTCCCCTTTTTTTTTAATTTATTGTTTAGAAACCTATAACTGTACAAAAAATATTATTGACAACTGAAGTCACTTCAAATCGCACTTACTAAAAGCACAGAAGATAACAAGCCAACACGAAGAAACTACTGTCGTACATTTTCGTGTGACGTGGCATAAACGGGAACTTTTCTTATCATAAGGCCACGTCATACAAAAATGTGCGACACACAAAACCGTAAGATTTCACAGTTATGATATGACGACAAGAAAATGGGAATTGGTTGGGAACTACTTTGTACTACTTTGAAACAGAAATTTGTAAAAAAAATACTTTGGCCTACCAAAACCCAAAATGTTAAAATGGCTTGTCAGTCAAAGTGTTAAGGAAACATATGTTTACTTATAAAGAAAAGTTTTACTGCCTTAAGCAGAACACATACTGGAGCTGTGAGCAGAGCGGTGATGCGAGAGGTGAGCAGAGTTCATAGGTGCCCGCAGGGGGAGGACACTTGCCTTCCCCTGGCTCTGAGCTACGACTTTTGTCTACCAACATTTTATCAGTTCTTAATAGAGAATTTTGACTTATTGGTATTTTTCTCACTTTTTTCGTCAAATTGCATAGCTTGCCCCTCTATAAATCTGGACCTTGGTCGAATAAAAACCTAAGTTTTATCGTTTTTATTATTCACAATATCTCATTACTCGTGTCGTTGATACTTGAACTAATTGCAAATATTTTACAGAGAGTTGACTAGAATTTATTAAGTGGAAATGATCAAATCATTTACAAGCATTTTGGAGAAGATCGGGAAAATACTGAGAATTCCTTCAAAATGCTTTTTGAAACAATTAAAAAATGTTTGAGTGAATCAGGTATTGAATTGTTGTACCCGAAAATTGTAAAGAAACAAACTCACCGATTCAATTTTCTTTCTTCTCCACCCGAAAAATATTTTAGAACATCAATTTTAGTTCCTTGCTTAGATTCTCTTGAGTCCCTTAAAGAGCGGTTTTCAGAAGAAAATAAATCCGCATATGCAATATTTCAGTTATATCCTCAAAATATGCAAAACTTCGACTCATGCGATTTAAATTTGACTGTTCAAAAGATATCTGATAAATATGGATGCTTTCCGGATAATTTTTCTGCCGAGTCGGTTACTTATGTTGTTTAACCACAATAAGATGAATTTTGACCAAAGTCAATGTACCAATATATGTGATGGGTTGAAAAATACTACTTAACGTAAAATTCGGAACCAAATGAGATTGAACAAAAAATTTGTTATTATTTTTTTCGAAATTTTGAGTTTTAAAAATAATTTTTCTAAAACTGTTCTCTAAAACAACTTTATTTAAAAACACAATAAAATAAGAGATTTCTGGACTTACAAAAAGGTATATCGTGGCATTTTATGTGAAACTGTTGTTTTTTAATAAATTAGTTTTCTGTTTTAAGTATTTTTTTTTAGAAAATTGCGTCTCCTAGCTAAACGGGGGGCGATAGACATCTCCTCCCATACGATTTTCTTCTTGTCTTGACTCAACCTACGTGCTCTAGCTTTTTGTCACACCTTATGCGGATCACCCTGTATAATTCGTATTAAGCGTCACATGTCGGACACTTAAACCTACCTTTTGCTTAGGTCTTTATCTCATAATCGAAACTGTATATTTAAAAAAACTTGTATGCAAAATGTACATAGGAATTTAAAAATCGACAGTTTGTAATGAAGCGTTCCATGCTACTCAACTTCTTTTACTTTGGTATAATCTGAATTGCTAGTGAGAATTTTACTTAATCACATACAATTCACACATACCATGGACACATGATGTCAAATCAAAATCTACACTATTATTTTTCGTTAATCACTTATACAGTTTACATTCAGTCTTTACTGAAAATGTTACATCAAGATCTGCTTGGATGAACGAAAACCACCATTTCGGGCATACGCAAGGTCAGACGACAAAGTTAATTTGGTTTTATTGATAATTTTAACTCGTAGACAAGTCGAAACGATCTGGTCATATAGCTTTATTTGCTTTCTTGGAGCTTCGGTGAAAGAGAAAGATAAGTAGGAGAGACTGTCCAGCTATTTCTTGCTAAGATTCCCTCCATCAGTGGTAAGGGGTCTTAGTTCGAAATCAAACGTCCTAATTGCCACCAGGGGCTTTGGTAACTCCCGCTCTACCAGAACGTTTTAGATTGCTGTTTGAGTGCCACCAGGGGCGTGGTACCTGCTGATTTACCAGAGAGTTTTAGCCTGCTGTTTTAGGTGCCGTGAAGAGACAGTATTACTGTCTTATCCCGTCCCGAACTTGACAACGGAATAGTTAGGTCCAGTTTTAAAAGCCGAATTATCAGAAGCCATATAACCCGATAAACTACATGATTTAATAGCACAACTCGAATTATCGGAAACCAGTATATCCGATACAAGGCAGCTAGACTAGAACCCAGAAGCGCCAGTCATGCGAATACCCGTGAATCATCAAATGACCAGAATTAACCGAAGTACCAGTAAACTATAGTAACAGAATATTATGTGCGCAAAAAGCACATCACAAGTTCCACTTTTTCATGGAATGCTCTAAAATCGGTTTGGCCTTAATGATTTCGCACGAAACATTTTCCTCGGGTTATTCAGTTACGCTCATTCCAAATGGGTATTCCCAGTCTACATTTTAATCACTGCGATTTTTAATTAATTTTAATTTTATTCAAGTGCTTCATCTCGCTGCAATCCTTACTCCAATTGTTTAAACGAAGTTCGAACAACGAATTAAAAAAAAAAACTTACTCCAACAATAAGGAAATGCACAAAGAACAAAGGGTGATAGCTCTCCAATTTTACAAACCTCAGCAATTTCATCTACCCATGCCACTACACACATCCACACCCACACATCCCTCGCCTATATAACGGGTGATTTTTTAGCTGGTTTGGTTTTGGCAACACTGGTTTTGACAGCTGACGTGTGTTTAGTACCTTGTGTCACTGTCAAACAGCTTCAGTTTGGTTTGCAATTTAACCATGGATCGTCTTACAAATGAACAACGCTTGCAAATTATTGAATTTTACTATCAAAATTCGTGCTCGGTTCGAAATGTTCATCGCGCGCTGCTTGTGTTCAGCGATGAGGCTCATTTTTGGTTGAATGGGTACGTAAATAAGCAAAATTGCCGCATTTGGAGTGAAGATCAGCCAGAAGCATTGCAACAGCTACCAATGCATCCCGAAAAAGCCACTGTTTGGTGCGGTTTATGGGCCGGCGGCATTATTGGGCCATATTTCTTCAAAGATGATGCGAATCGCAGCGTTACTGTCAATGGTGAACGCTACCGAGCGATGATAACAAACTTTTTTTTGCCCGAAATGGAAGTTCTTGACTTGCATGATATGTGGTTTCAACAAGACGGTGCCACATGCCACACAGCACGCGAAACAATGGCGCAATTGCGAGGCGAGTTTGGTGAACAGTTAATTTCACGTTTCGGGCCGGTCAATTGGCCGCCTAGATCGTGCGATTTGACACCATTAGATTATTTTTTGTGGGGGTATGTCAAGGCTAATGTCTATAGAGACAAGCCCGCTTCGATTGACGCACTGGAAGCCAACATCCATGCATTCAATCGTGAGATACCGGCCGATATGTGTGAAAGAGTATGCCAAAATTGGATTCAGCGGATGGGCTACCTGAGACGCAGCCGCGGTCAACATTTGCATGAAATTATCTTTAAACATTAAATTGCAAGGTTCAAACTATCGATTCAAATAAATATTTCATTCATTTTTTCGAATTTTTTGTGTTTTTTTTTTAAAAAAAGTTCTAAACCTCTTAAAAAATCACCCATTACAAGCTTAAAAACTATACGAGGTGAAATAGTGTGTTTTTAAAGCATTCAGTTGCTTCTATAGTTTTTTCTGGAGGAGATATTTGTAAAGAAGAAAATACTGCTTGAGTGGGAAGTGAATTCTTCCGAATTGCTGTTTCAGTGGATTTTTGCATTCTCACCTGAATATTGGAAATATTTTTCTGCACCGTAGAAGACTCATATAGACTAAGCTTATCATAAGAACTTCTCGCAAGTTCAACTTTGCCATTATAGATTTATTCTTCTACTTTCGATGTTTGGATGAATCGATTCTTGTTTTGTGAATTATTTAAGCCTTGAATAGAAGCCTACATGCCGTTTATTGAAAACGATTTGTACAAAATGATTTATTTATAGAAACAAATTGATTTTTAATTTTTTTTTTTTTCAATTCAAACGTTCAAACAGATTTTTACAGCTCAAAGTCCTCCAGTATACATATATCTGTTGCCAAGAGTGAAAGGTTAATTCACATAGACAGATTGAAAATTAAGGTAGGAAAGCGTATGTAGATATATGTATGTGTACCTACTCTTGGTATACAGAATACAAACAAACATGGGGTATTACCTACTCAAAGGAGAAGTAATGGCATCACTTTAACCGTAAACCGTATACCAATCGTTTTTGCATGTGTCAAAAGCAGAACTCATTGATCAAAATGATATCATACAAACAGTCCTTCAGTATCAGTTTAAGAAGGCATCTCAACCATACATGACATGACGAAGAGAAATCTTAATGAGAAACTGTCAAAATAAGCAATGAATTAATTGCAGAGTATTTTGTGTATATAAGTGACAGTAAAACTTGTAGGTATGTACCTCAGAGCTCAGAGATGATATCAGCAACACGGTTCTGTAGAATTTAAATGTTTCAGCAGATGGTTTTCTATAAAAGCATTGAACACAAGATGTTATAGTATAGCTTTAGGGTTTTTCCTCTTAAAGGACAAAAGGAATAACATTCCGATACACACAAGCAGGATACATGGGGATAATGGATCCAATAAATGTAACATTTCGGATATCCTGCAAGTATACCACTCCGTACAGAGGTTCCGTAAACGTTGCGATTTCGTTTCGTGAGAAGAAGATTTCAAGTATGTACCTAAGTACCTACCATACTTTTACTCATGCATGCACATTCACAATGCCCTAAGAAGTTGCACCTCTTTATTATACTTAATGCATCACAAAAGGTGCATCTAGATGTGAAGAACTGACAGCTGAGTGCTATTGCAAAGAAAAAAACACACAGAAATGCTCAAGTGCATTGCAGCAAATAAATATAATGTGGAAACAACCACCCACTGCCACATTTCCATCATTTTTCTATAGTGAACTATCGTTCGGTATATAATATGGAACAATCCAGCCTTGTGCTTAACAATAGTAAATAGTAAATTTCCCTCACCACAATTTATTGTTGTCGAGCTGTGATTTCAAGGATGCTGAGAAAGTGGGAATAGAATCTTTTGTTACAGCAATTCAATAGGAAACTTTCAAGTGTTTGAATTTAAAAAAAAAATATATTTTACATTTACATACAAGCTCAGCTCATTAAAATGAAATGCACTATACTGGATTACACAAACTTGCTCTTACGGTTCAGGGCTGTAAAGTGGCTGAATGTTAGGCCTATTCATATGGCTTTATTAATACAACGACCCCGACCTATAGTAAAAGAAAATATGAATTAATTTTACTTCAAACAAAATTTTCAAAAAAGTTTACTGTAAAGGGTTTTTCATTTGGCGCTGATAGATTTTGGCGGCCTGTAGCGGCCATGTTGTTTTGGTGACATCTGTAAAATCTGTTGTTTATTATTCAGTTACTGATGTCAATTCAACATGGCAAGTAACACGATTAAACAGCACGTTCATATGATAAAAATTTATCATCAAAATCACTTGTGGCTATGATGGGTGCCTTGCGCCCATTTTACGGTTTATATGGTTCGCCTTCTCAGTCGACTATTCAACGTTAGGTGGCCAAAATGAAGTCAACCGATTGCATGAACAATCAGCCAACACCCGTACGTCAACAAAACGCTAGATCTACCGAAAACATCGCCGATGTTCGTGAGAGTCCGGACTTCTTCCAAAACGACGCACGATGTCATTGCCATCACCGTCAACGGAGAACGCTACTGATCGATTTAAAACAATTTATTGGAGCCCAAATTGTATGACATGCATGTGAACGACATGTGTTTCCAACAGAACGCTGCTACGTGCCACATAGTAAACGCCACAATGCTGGACATTCTGCATGAACGATTTGAGAGTAAGGCTAACTCTCACCAAGATCGTTCGATTTGACATTCTGCATGAACGATTTGAGAGTAAGGCTAACTCTCGCCAAGATCTTTCGATTTGACCCCGTTAGACTTTTTCTAGTGGACTTTCCTGAAGTAGCAGGTCTATGCCAATAAACCAAAACCCTTAAGAGCCAGACGTATTGCTTTACGAAAAATATGCACGACTTGATCGCACGAACTTGGTCTTCTGGTTAACAATTGTGTGTAAGCACACATTGAAGACGCATGATGTATATGTATATTTACCGAAAAAATATTAAAAATACCATAACAATTATTTTTTTAAATGCATTATTGTTTATAATATTGAGAAACATCATATTGTAAAATTATAACAAAATCGGTCTAACCGTGGCAAAGATATACGCAAATAACCCAAAAATACCTAATTCTGTTATGCGAATTTTTTGACAAAAACGAAGTTTAATCAAAATAGTTGAAACCGTTTTCGAGAAAATTTGAAGAAACCAAAATATTTGTATGGCAGCTACACGTTCAAGATGAGCTAAAACAAAAATTCGAATTAACCCTCTTGGGAATCAAATAAAAATGATCTGTACAAAATTTCATGCAAATCGGTTCACCCGTTTAGGCTCTAGCTTATAATGGGTGATTTTTTAAGAGGTTTAGAACTTTTTTTAAAAATAAACACAAAAAATTCGAAAAAATGAATGAAAAATTTATTTGAATCGATAGTTTGAACCTTGCAATTTAATGTTTAAAGATAATTTCATGCAAATGTTGACCGCGGCTGCGTCTCAGGTAGCCCATCCGCTGAGTCCAATTTTGGCATACTCTTTCACACATATCGGCCGGTATCTCACGAATGAATGCATGGATGTTGGCTTCCAGTGCGTCAATCGAAGCGGGCTTGTCCCTATAGACATTAGCCTTGACATACCCCCACAAAAAATAATCTAATGGTGTCAAATCGCACGATCTAGGCGGCCAATTGACCGGCCCGAAACGTGAAATTAACTGTTCACCAAACTCGCCTCGCAATTGCGCCATTGTTTCGCGTGCTGTGTGGCATGTGGCACCGTCTTGTTGAAACCACATATCATGCAAGTCAAGAACTTCCATTTCGGGCAAAAAAAAGTTTGTTATCATCGCTCGGTAGCGTTCACCATTGACAGTAACGCTGCGATTCGCATCATCTTTGAAGAAATATGGCCCAATAATGCCGCCGGCCCATAAACCGCACCAAACAGTGGCTTTTTCGGGATGCATTGGTAGCTGTTGCAATGCTTCTGGCTGATCTTCACTCCAAATGCGGCAATTTTGCTTATTTACGTACCCATTCAACCAAAAATGAGCCTCATCGCTGAACATAATTTTTCGATAAAAAAGCGGATCCTCGGCCAGCTTTCCAAGAGCCCATTCACCAAAAATTCGGCGTTGTGGTAGGTCGGCTGGCTTTAGTTCTTGCACCAGCTGTATCTTAAAAGGCTTTACGCTCAAATCCTTCCGCAAAATTTTCCACGTAGTGCTGTAACAAAGGCCTAACTGCTGGGAACGGCGCCGAATCGACATTTCGCGGTCTTCTGTCACACTAGCTGATACGGCCGCAATATTTTCTTCACTACGCACAGTACGTAAACGTGTTGGTGGTTTAATGTCCAACAAAGTAAATTTGGTGCGAAATTTGGTCACAATCTTCCGAATAGACTGCTCAGAAGGTCGAGAATGCCGATCATAAAATGGAAGCAGCGCGCGATGAACATTTCGAACCGAGCACGAATTTTGATAGTAAAATTCAATAATTTGCAAGCGTTGTTCATTTGTAACACGATCCATGGTTAAATTGCAAACCAAATTGAAGCTGTTTGACAGTGACACAAGGTACTAAACACACGTCAGCTGTCAAAACCAGTGTTGCCAAAACCAAACCAGCTAAAAAATATTACAGTGGACGCACCGACGCCGACGCACAGGCCGACAGACGGCAAGACGAAACCCACTTTATTGGACTTCTCGATTATCGTATCTAGTGTTAGTTCTGATTATAACCTCGAAATTTTTTCTGTACACGAAACCAATGCTTGCCCTATAGAGCAAGTAAAAAGTGCATATTTTTATCTTAAAAAATAACGTATTTTATTTTAAGATTTTGTTGGCCTATTATTCAAAATTCCGTTACTCGAGTAGGTACTGCACCAAATGTCTGCCTTAAGTATTTTTGAATAGAGAAAACTATATAGGAACAAATATCAAAGAGGAAGACGTACCTACTGCTGTCACGTTTTATTGAGGTCGATTTTTTTTTACCTTTGTGACCCCGCGTGCCGGCGGCGCCGATCTCAGAGGTACTATCAGATGAGATTTCGAATGCCCATTCCATTTTCGTGTTGAAATACCGTAAGCCTCCCGGCCCTTGCACAAAAAAAAAAGCAGCCCTATTAATAAACACCTTTATTCCAAGAGCTTACTACACCACGGAATTAAAGTTAAGCTACAGGTTAAAATTGTCCATCAATAAAAACAAAATGTTCAGGGAATAGTAAATTGACGTTTACGAAAAATCTTTTAAGAAAATCTACTACAATAAGTAAGATGCCTGTTTGGTAACTTAAAAGTTTCGCAAACTTCTTTTTTTCTTTGTAAAAGCTTTGACAGTTTGTAAAAAAAAAAAAACAAACGTAAACGTTACCAAACAAACCTAACAATTCTCTTGTTAATACCCCTTCAAGCAAATTCACTGACCCAACTTTTACATTTTTTCTTGGATCATTCCAAAACGTAGTGTCTCACGCACACTTAAAAAAACTCTTTGATCAATAAAAGTGTATTATGAAAAAAGGCTTTGTTTGTTTGTTGTAGCTTAAAGGTAATGTAGACCTCGATTGGAAAAGTAATTTTTTTTTATTCGATTTGAATCCGTTTTGGTTTCAGCTTCCACTGAGTATGGTGAGCTCTCTCTCTCAAAATTCTTCTTTCCATACTAATTTGAGCCGCCAAACGCAGTTTAGAGGATCCATATTTGGATCCGTTCGCGAATTAGTCCATACGTTGTTGACTACGCGCACGGATCCTAAACGGACTTGTTTGCTTGAAGGTATATATTATAAAAGGTCCACCAAATAACTTTCTTTTTTTTTTTTTTTGAAAATGGCGCAAAACATCGAGTGTAGCATTAGCTGTGTGGCACGTAGCGCCGTCCTGTTGAAACCAAATGTTGCAAATATCCTCCTCTTCAATTTTTGTGAACAAAAATTTGTTCAACATGGCCCGATAACGATCGCCATTGACTGTAACGGCCACTCCTTGCTCATTTTCGAAAAATGGCCCAATTATGCCTCTGGACCAAAATCCGCACCAAACAGTGACTCGTTTTGGGTGTATCGGCTTTTCAATGTATGCGTGCGGCTTTTCTGTGCCCCAAATGCGACAATTTTGCTTGTTTACTACCCGCCAAGATCAAAATGAGCTTCATCTGAAAAGATGATTTTTTTTGGCAAAATCGGCATCTTCTCTAAGTCGATCGCAGGCCCACTTAGCGAAGCGCATACATAACCATATTCGTTCAGCGGAAGGATAAAACTAATTCTCTGTCAAATCAGACATGAGCTAAGTGTTTCCATTCACGAAATAACCACTAGTTGAAAAAAAACGTTAGAAGGCGGACCCTTTATTTCCGTCAAAATTATTATTATTTTTCAATTATTTGTGTTTTATATTCTGTTCACCTCTTGTATCCATTAAGGTGATCTTCAACAATTGCTACGAGTTTCCCCATATTTTCCTTGGAAAGCCGATGTATATATTTCTTCCTGGAATCCTCCTCACTAAGCACTTGTATTGGATTTGGATCATATGCATCTGGTTTTGTTTTCTTTTTCTTGTCGTTCATGGCTGATTGTCCAATAATAATCAGCTTCGTTGCAGTTAGCTGCCACTTTATCTCTTTTGACAAGTGTAGGGTATCAATACTCCGTAGGCAAGTACACCTTGTGTTTTTTTAAGAGGTATAGAACTTAAAGTTGACAACACTATTTTAACTGGAGGCCATTTTGTCAGCTGTCAAGTGATTTATTTTTAGTTTGGTTTGACATTTCAACATGAGTAGACTGACGCCTGAAAAACACTTCCAAATTGTGCCAAAATGGGCCAAAAACAAGTTTGCCGTTGATCCGAATTTTAATATAATCGAATTTTGTTTAGCGATGAAGCTCACTTTTGGTTGAATGGATACAGCATGGTATGTCAATAAACAAAACTGCCATATTTGGAGTGATGATAATCCTCAAGTGTATGTTGAGACACCCTTACATCCACAAAAACTGACTGTTTGGTGTGTTTTATGGTTTGGTGCAATAATTGGCCCGTACTTCTTTAAAAACATTGCTGGCCAGAACGTTACAGTCAATGGTGACCGCCATGACTACTGACTTTTTCGTTATCAATTGAACAACGATAATCTGCAGGAGCTATGGTTCCAACAAGACGGCGCAACATGCCACACAGCTCATGCCACAATTGATGTATTGAAGGAAACGTTTGGAAACCGAATAGTTTCACGTTATACGGACCCGTGAATTGGCCTCCAAGATCGTCCGAATTAAAGCCGCTTGACTGTTTTCTGTGGGGTTTAAAGCCCGAAACGATTGACCACTTGGAGGACAACATTCGCCACATTATTGCCGATATACGGCCACAAATTTTGGAAAAAGTCATCGAAAATTGGACATCCAGATTAGACTACGTCCAAACCAGCCGTGGCGGTCATAATATGCCAGAATTCATATTTAAATTTTAATGCCAGAAGATTATCTTTCAAATAAAGTAAATTTCATATCAATTTACAAAAATCTTCTTTGTTTTATTCCATTTCAAAGTTCTATACGTCTAAAAAAAACTCCCTTTATATGAAATTTTATTTTCACTTATACCTATCTTTTTAATATTTTGAATATTTATATTTAAACAGGCAATGATTATCTTGTTGCGATGAGTCAATCTACTTTGTTCAAAATCATGACACATGTTGTCAATGAAATGGAAACAAAACTGTGCCCAAGATACATATACAATTTTCGGACGAAAGTTCGACTAGCTGCAATCAGTGGTTTTTCCAAAAATATAAAATTCCAAGAGGTTAGTTTATTTATGTGTTTTCAAAGTTAGATCTGAAATATAATAAGTTTGTTTGTGTGCAGTTGTAGGTTGTGTTGAGGGCACGCATATCGGCTACGGCTTACCAAAACCTAGCCAAAAAGGATCGACGTTATTGTAGCTAGATGACGCTGCGCTGATGGAACATTTCCAGTGCCAACTGTGGAAGCACATGAAATTGCGAAAGTTGGAGTGGAAGGCAATTGTGTGTTTGATGCCCGAGTGAATGCTCTGGAGTGAATTCTCAGAAATGTTGCACTTCAATGCCTTTCACAGCAACATCAATTCCAGCTGCTGCCAAAATTAGCTCATCAGTCTTCATCTTAGAAGATTTGTTGAAAGACAAATTGCTTTTCACTTGAAATTTTTGATCTACAATTGTCTAAACCAAAGAAAACAAAAGATTAAGTGGACGTAGTATATATATTTCTGTACCAGCCTTTGACGTCCTTAATTGGTGGCCCTTTCGAATTTAAATCATCCGTCAGCTGCTGCCAAAGCCGTATTGATGTTGCCTTTCTCTGTTGGAAATTTGGCAATATGTTTTTGGCCAAATCTTGATGCCTGGACATAAATTCCTTCATTTGAATTTTTTTTTGACTATTGATTTTGTATAAATTGGACCTAAAAAAGATAAATTTTGTAAAAATAAAATGAAAAAATAATAAATAACTACAAATTGTTCTTACATTTTTCGTTCACAATTCCCGCGTTCAGTCTGCTGTTCATCTATCGAATGAAATTTTGTACTAGATTGCTCGATAACAAATGCTAAGTAAACGTCACTTAGTAGAATTTTTTTGTTTATTAATAACATTTTGCACTTAGTCCAAGGACTAAGGCCTAACCCTTCGCTATTCCAAATTCATTTATTTGCCAGATTTTTTCGTTTACATTGCGATGGTCTGCCCACTCGATCGGGTCCGCGTTGCACTGGCTGGAAGAGAGCCACAATATGCGCCAGCAAGTTTTAATTGAAGAATTTCACATTTTACATATCTACCATCTTTTGCATTCACCGAATAACTCCAAAATCAGATCAAGAAATTTCCTCATAAAATTGAATAAATAAATTTTCTCTTTTTGCCTGTTCTTGTCAATATATACAACATACATATGTATTTATGTATTTAATAACAACAAAATTGCGTATTTGATCAGAATATTTTCATTCATTTTAAAAATAAAAATATCAAATGCCATATGCAGATACCTACGTTTTTAATTATAATATGTAGAATATAAATACTAACATGGGATGACATTGACGTAACAAACAGCTGACTGATTCCCACATTTACAAAAGTATTTCTAAGGAGCGTTCATGCGAACGTCTGTCGGAAAGTTATATTTTTATACAAAGCGGAAATTTATCTCCTTGCATGAATACCCTGAATATTTCGATTGCTTCCGGAATAAAGGATATTTATTGAGCACCTATCTTAGTGATAGATAGATAGATGATTCATTTATTAAGCAAATAATAATTGTTAACTAACATGATTGTGATACAATGCTCTAAATGAATAAGAAGATAATGGCGAAATTTGCCGTCTGTCGAAAAATAACTATAATAACTATAATTTTTATTTCATATGTTTTTTTTTTTTTTTTTTTTTAATACATATTTTTATAAATTCTGATATAATAAGTTTTCTATATCGTAATGCTGCTTCGCAGTATTTATAAATAGCCTCCCAGTGTGGACCATTTAGCAAGTTCTTGAGTTCCTCTAGGGTTAATGTTGGTTTTTCAAAATATTGGATCCTCCAATTTCTCAATATAGGCCTATAGGGCAAATACCTATGAAATGAAACGTGTCTTCTCTCGCATGCTGGTTACAAAGTGTGCAGTAACTGGTTTCGGTGTTGTTAAAAGATGTTCCATTCAGGTTAAGAAGTTCTCCTCTCGCTCGAAAGAACAAGGATATTTTTCTGCAACTGTTTGCATCTGTGAAATAATTGTTTTCGTTGAGGTTATGAACTAAAGTTGGGTATATAAGGCGGTTTTCCGATGCATATGCTTTTTTCGTGTAATTTTCTCTCTGTTTAATATCTATTTCGCTCATTATTGCATACATTTTACTTTTTAGTTCAATCGGTCTTTCGAGATTTATAACCAAAGGTAAATCAACTGAGTCAGCTAAATCTTTCCATTTTTGTATAAAGGAGTAGTTCCTCCTAACAGCCCATAGTCCTAAAACGCGCTGTAATTTGTCTTGACTATAGGTTGCTCTAACTTTTATAATGTAATTTACATGTAATTTTAAGGTGAATAAGTAAAGAGCGGCCAGTCCAGTTTCGAGATGTAGCATGTAGTTTGGTGTATTTTCAGGTAGCTGGAATACTTTTTTAATGAAGAATCTTTGTAGCTTTTCGACTTCCTCGTATTCTTGAAAACCCCATATTTACCTGGCCTCCATAGCACATCATCGAACGTAGTACCGTCTCATACACTTTGTATTTAGCTGTATTCGGTACCTCTTTCTTTTTTAACAATAGATTCCAACTAAGATTGATTGCATTTTTTGACGTGGCAAGCTTTGATGCGAGATGTTGTTTCATATTAAAGGTCGGAGTTACATCTATTCCAAGATAATTTTATTTTTTGACTATTTCAATATTCTCTCTATCGCAATACCATTTCTCTCTTTGTAAACATCTTCATCTCGTAAGTCCCGCTATTATGATTTTAGATTTATCAAGGTTGATAATAACGTTCCAAAATTAACAATATTCGTTCAACTTATTAATCATCAGTTGTATAAGCTTTTGGGTGATTCAGCAAGCAAAATCAGATCATCAGCATAGAGAAGGGATTTTATAACTGTCTGTATTAGCCATGTTGATTCCGGCAGGTAAATAAGATGTCACATCGTCTATAAAAAGGATAAACATAATGGCACTCAATAAACATCCTTGTTTTAATCCAGTTTTAGTTTCAAACCATTCTGAAACTTTTGTTCCGTCCCATACTGCTGACTTAGATCCGTTGTTCAATTCTTTTATAATTCTTAGCATCATTGTCGACATTCCCAGTTGGTTTAGTTTAAAGTATAGTGCTTTCCTATCTATAGTGTCGAAGGCTGCCTTGAAATCTACGAAGAAAATGTACAATTTACTTTGCCGTATTCGGAATTCCTGGATGATTGTATTTAACACGAAGATGTTATCGGTTGTCGAGAAACCTGATCGGAAACCCGATTGGTATTTACTGAAGAGTTGATTTTCTTCTACCCATTTTGTTTTACTTGAAAGTAACACTGCTGTAAAGATTTTTGCTATTGCATTTGTAAACAAGATGCCTCTATAATTTGTTGGCTCGTCTGGGTCTCCTTTCTTATGTATCGGAAATACTAGAGCTTCTTTGAAAGAGTCAGGTACTTGGGCCGTGTTAAAAATGAAGTTGAAGCTTTCACACATTTTTCGCAGAAATTCTATTGGAGCGTTTTTGTAAAATTCTGTTGAAACTCGATCTGGTCCTGGAGCTTTTCCTGATTTTGCTTGTTTAATTTCTATTATTATATCATCTAGCGTTATATCAGCATCAAGCATTGGGTTTTCAACAAATGGTTCTGCAAACTGTATAGCCATATTCGATGTTTCTTGGTTGAGTAACGTTTGGAAGTGGTCTCGCAATATGTTTGAATTGATGTTGACTCCACATTTATGACTTTGACCTTTTAGGCTTTGTATTTGCCTCCAATATTCCTTTGGGTTCCGTTCGGTTGGGAGGTTACGTGCAATTTGTTGTAGATACTCGTTTTTCTTTTTTTTTAATATTTTTTTTAAACTAGTCTTTGCTTGGATATAACGCAAAAGGAGGCTTTCATCATCATGGTTGGATTCTCTTATTCTATTCAATTAATTGAAAGACACATTTCTCGCTACTTTGCATTCCCTATCAAACCATTTTTGTTTTCCTATTTGTTTGGTATTTTTACCTGGAGTTGGATAAGATTTCGCGATATATTTAACTAGTTTATCCAATGTTTCGTGGTCTGCTTGGGTTGTTATTTGAGCCAGGTTTTGGGCGAGTCTGTTCTCAAAAATGTTTTTATTGGTGTCCTTCCATATGAGTTTTCGGGGAAGGTCAATTGATTTTGTTTTATTTTGAACCGTTGTTGAAAATGTCACCTTAATTGGCATAAGGTCTGAACTTATGCTTTGATCGATTTTGAAAATATTTACGAAATCTATCCATTTTCCAGAAATCGCGTAGTAGTCTATTACTGATTTTCCTTGTCCACCAATGAATGTGAAATCTCCATCTGTATCTCCCTCGAAGCAACCGTTTAAGACATATAAATCATTATCCTGACAAAGCTCGGCAAACGCGTATCCATTTGCATTACAAACTTTATCTTTCGTGTTTCGTTGTTCTTTTAGTTTGTATGATTGTGTTACATTGTTCTATCCTAGTGTTTGGTATACCTACCGGAAAATACAGTACTTTATTATGTTTATAGCTTCCAAATGTATATACATTTACCAAGTTTCTTAACATTTTTGCTTTCGAGGCCTATTATCTTCTTATTATTTAACTCGCATAGCATAGCATAGGCTCGGAGCTTATCTTTATGAACCATCACGTCTGTGCATACCAAATTCGGTTTTTCGCCTAATCTTATCTTATCTATTCTCTTAAGGCCTGAACCCTGAAGTCTGAATAGGGTAATGTAGGCCTAAATGACAAAATTGACTATGGGCGTTTTTTGTCCATGTTTTAAAAATCAAAAAAAAACATTTTAAAACATAATCTTGCGATTAGATATGCGGACGCATATCCACGTCCTTTAAACAAATTGAGCCCTTTGGTTGTTTAAGATAATAATATTCTCTCTTCACAGTCGATTTAATGTTAACCCCGCAGTTACAAATTTGTCTATATAATGTGTAGGTATGTGTACTACCCCTCAACCTATTACATTTTTGCGCCTCAATATCTATAATTTTTATTCCAAGAAAAACATAATTTTTAATACCATATTTATTCAGCCATTAGGCAAAGGTAATAATCATTTAAAAATCGCATCATTAATTCTTTGAAGCAATATGGATGCAAACGCGAACTCATCCTGGGGGAACGAACTTTATTCGCATGTAGGTATATTAGGTAGGGTACATTATGATTTTTATATTCTGATGCTCGTACTTTAGCTTTCATTCCGTCCGTTATATCGCAGGATTGTTAACACCAAAATCGATATCAGAGTGTTGGTGTTAGCTCAGACAACATTTGTTGTGAATCCATCACCATAATAATGTATGTATATAGTATACCTATCCGAGGAACGGGTATACGTGGTAGGTACTTATAACAGCTTAAAGGCATTCATTCAGAGCTAGCGAAGGACATGTGCAAAGGTTATAATTTCGTAAAGGTATCCCAGTTGGCAGTTAAATCTTTTATTAACATGGATTTTACGGTCGCGTTATTAGTATGAGCCTCATAATATAGGTATGGTATGTGTTAATGTGGTTTCGCAAATGGTGGGTCCCTTCCTTAACGTTTCATTCATAAAACTGAATGGCTTATATTATGTATATACTTAAAGTATACGCTATATGAATACCTATACCGTATATACCTACCTTTGTAAGAGTAATCTATCATTAATTCAATTTCAAGCAACGTATTAAGTTTTTAATGGTCCCCATTCGAAGGGAAGCAACCTGTCTGGATTTTGAGACAGAATAATATTTGCTAAACTTAATTAAGAGTGATGGGGAGCACGATGGAAGATTAGAAGGGAAAATGACTATGTACATGCCAAAGTAGAACAAGGTTTGTAAACAATAAAGGTTAATGCAGAACTTAAAGGTTCCTCATTAAAGCAGTAAATCATACAGAAGGTATGATCAATCTCCTTGGTAAAGTTTAAGTTATTTGGTATAGTAAAATTAATTATTCAGACACACTATACCTATTTAGGTAGCATAACTTCGAAAGTGAAAAGTTATGTATTTACCTTCATATTCCCTTGTAACTACTTAAGTTTTAAACCTCTGAAGTTTGGTGTCAATTATTCCCCAAAGCTTTGATATGTTGTACACATATATCTATTTCTGCTAGATTAATTTGAATAATTGAAAGTAAATTTAAAATAATCTATTAATTTGTTCTTTCTGATGTAAAGGATCTTCCAACAGGGATTCCCAATCTTTGACAGTTGATAGCGACCATATTGTTGAAGCTACATTTATCAAATTGACTGTCATTTATTCTATCTATTTTGCCAAATCATCATGGACAGATATAGCATTCAAAAACACCTGAAAATGATAAAATTGGTTTATCAAAATGGGTGTTCTGTTCGGGCAACGTTCCACGCGCTTTCATATTGTTTGCCCATTTCTGGATGAATGGGTAAATTGTCGAATTCGGGGACGATACCAATCCACATGAGATCTAAGAGTTTCCAATGAATATCAAAAAGTCACTGTTTGGTGTGGATTTTGGGCTGGCGGAGTCATCGGTCAATATTTTTTTGGGAACTACGTTATGTCCAGGTCATCACCGTCAACGGCGAGCTATATGGGTCGATGATTACCAACTTTTTTTGACCTGAATTGGATGATATGGACACTGGTTTCAACAGGACGGCGCTACGTACCACACAGCTCACGCCACATTGGAAATTCTGCATGAGCGATTCGAGGACATGGTCATCTCACGTGGAAGCTATTTGACCCTGTTACACTTTTTCTTGTGGGGTTTTCTGAAGTTGCAGGTCTATGCGAATATGACACAAACCACAGCGGTCCTCAAATCCAACATTACCAATGCCATCGGTCAAATTCAGCCTGATTTATGCGCCAGAGTTATGGAAAATTGGACATTTCGAATGCGAGCCACCAAAAGAAGCCGCGGCGAAAATTTGACAGATATTATATTCTATACATAATGGCATCGAAAGGCCTTTCAAACGAATAAAAATTTCGATCATAACTTGCGCACACTTCGTTTTATTTAAATTTAAAGATAGGAAGCGCTTAATGAAAGACCCTGTATTATTAATTGAAATTACTTAACAAAGAAATAAAGGGCTGTGTGGTCTTAGCACCCCATATATGTGAAATATTCGCAAAAAAAAGGATGCCATCTAAAAGGTCAGTTATTGGTCAAAAAAGGTCAACTTGTTTCAGAAATTCGTCAGCCCAAGGTTCTGTTTGCGAATTTTAAATGTTTTTTCAAAGTCGTATGGATTGTGACCTCGAAAAAATCTTTAAACATTAATCAAAAAAAACTATATCTGACCAATTTCTGAAAATAGTTGACCTTTTATGAGGTCACTAAGACCTTTCCACAGTAGTATACTTCTTTTGTAAATATCCCACATAAGGAGTGCTAAGATCAAGGAGCCGAAAAAGCATATAAAATTGTACAATAGACGGAGTTTAAAAAAACCTTTAAAGACAGGCATAATTTGATGTTTTTTTCGTAGGAATAGGTTCGATGTTAAACTTCGGTATTTACGAGCTTCGCAACTGCCCAAAGTACCAAGCAAGACAAGACTCTATTTTTTTTAGAGTTACCCACGTTTTATATGGTCAAACTTAATCGTACGTCATTTTGCGAAGGAGGAAGCTTAGCATTAGTTAATTTTTAATTGGAATAAAACTGAAATGATTTGAATCTGAACACTTTTTTTTATATTCTCTGTATTGCACAATATTGGAAATTTATATTACACCATCAGTTTCAGTTGCGAAAATGGAATGGTCTATTGAGCAGGTTTTTGTATCGAAACAAATTCGATAGTTCAGGCTCTATCGTTATATTTTTCTCTGAAGAGGTACATGATGTTAAGTTAGTATAACTAACAGTAAAACTCATCCCAGGGATCTTAAGCAAAGACCTCTTCACTCATCCAATTTGACGATAGTATGGTATGCTGTGCAGCTTCAAGAGTCAAGATTAGATAGAGGTCATCTGCTCTTACTTTTTTGAGGAAAATGATCACGGTGACTTCAGCACGTTATATAACCATGATCCACCATTTTGTTTGCCTGCATTGGAAGATAATGAGTTGAGGACCTGTGGTTCCCTTAAGATGGGGTCAAAGCCCATACAGCGGCGATTTATGCATGGACTTCCTGGTTTAACTGTTTCCCGGTCGTCTCACTCTCACCTCGCTAAGAGAGTGATCTCAACTGACACTGTCGCTTCCACTATTTAAAATCGTGCAATTTTTTCCTGTGGAGCTACCTGAAATACATTCTTTTTAATAACTATCTCAAGACCCTAAATCCTGGAACCATTAATGGATAAAACAGATGTGCAGCTTTTATCATGCAGTGAAATTAAATAAAACGGTTTTTTTGTGAGCATACACAGTACACACTCAAGGGCTGCAACCAGTCCATTACCGTGTGATCTGTGATGCATCTTTTTCAAAATTTGCTGCGTTGCAATGTGTAGGGTATAAGTTGTTCAGGGCCAATCTACGTGTTGCAGTGGACGATAGAGAAAAGTTCCAGTACATACAAGTAGCCATTAAATCGACCGATTCGAAGACTATCACTTCGATCTTAACTATTGGATCTTCAAGGTTAGGGTCTTCTAAATACAATTAGTGTGCCGTCACATTTATTTTCATTTTCAAAATGCAAAACTTGATGAAAAATTTCCCAAATTTCAAATTAAATCGTTTATTTTCAAAACATGTCATGTCCGTATTTTTAAATTTTTCAGGAAACGAAAAAAACTGCTTATATATGTTTGCGTATGAGTTTAACTTAAACTAAAAATGAGAAGCCTAGGTCTTGACAAAACTTGCCAGGATTCCGTTCGATCCGAATTTTAAGAATGGTAATAAAAAAAGATAAAAATCAAAAACCGTTATGGAAATGTCATGTTCTGACAATAAAAACCCTAAAACATATTTTATGTAAGTAGTTAGACTTATTTAAATTCCATTATATTATTGAAATTCGGTCAGAAAATAAAAAACAAGTTAAACCAAATGAAAATGCTTGCAAAATATTAAGTCGGATATGTTTTTTTTGTATTTTATTCTCCAACATCAGAAGAACGTTGCTTCTTTAAGGAGAACTACTAGTGGTCTTCCAGGCCGGTATTAAATGGTAAAACTCTTGAAACTCTTCCGGGACATACTGGATAATTTTTCCTATGTCTTCGATTTTTTTTTTCATCGATGGTGTTACTGATATCATAAACTTGAGCTGTTGGAAACGAGATCGGGCTATTGAACTTTTTAAGTTTGAATGTGTGCGTCACAAGTCCATCGATGAAATCGTGTGTTTCTATTTTATTTTGATCAACAAACATTCCAAAATTGGATATATTAAACGACACCTTCAAGTTCCTTGGTACTTTTTTTCCAAAAGATTTTTCCGATAGTACTAATTTTTTTAAAAGAAGGGGCCACCAGGCTGAAAAATTTCACATATCTTCTGTCTTAACATAACGAACAGTTCGATTCTGTCCTCCGCAACCATCAGAAAACTTATACAGTTTCTTGGCATTGTTTGGAATATTGTTTTGAATATAATGCCAAACAAAACTGCAAACTTCGGATGGAGATTGTTTGGCTATGCCTTCGTGGTAAAGATAAAAAGTACTTTTCTTTGTTTTTATGTCGAACATTCCGAAAACATTTACCCACAACTGCCTGTAGTAAAATATTTCTTGGACTGGAATATGAGGCAGTGGAAGATTTAGCATATAGTCAAAAATAATTGATTACGAATTTTCGTCGTCTTTAATGATTTTTCTTACATCTTTTTTTTTTTAAGGAACTTCTTAGCTCAACGAATATGAACAATTTTCTCAGCAGTTGCAACACTCCTAATATTTTCACACAACTTATTTTTTATTGTTCTGCTTCATGTCCCTTAGCAAACATCTGATGCAAAATTTCAATATTAAGACGAGAATCAAGAATGATACACTCTTTTCCATAATGAGTTTCCTTTTTAGGTTTTTACACACTTCTACCCGACGAGTTCCACTCAAAGCAAAGTATTTATAAGCTACTGATTTTGGTTTCGTTGTCCAAGCCTACTCGTGACCGACTTCGTTGGACTGGCCTTGCTTCAACAAATGATTGGGCGAAAAGTTCTTGCTCATTTTTCGTATTGTGACTGTGAAATCTTTTACGCATTTCCTCCCTCGCATTTGTGTCAAGAAGGACAAGAAAATATATTACCAAACCAGCTACTTCTTTTCACACCTAATCACTTACTTACAAAAAATTAACCTCTTTCACTAACAATAATATGAATCAAACTCTTCAACCTCACCAAAATAATCAATAAAATAGACAATCAGAAAACGATAAGTCCAAGCCTACTTGTTACTCTATTATTTTCAAAACATGACATGTCCTGGACATATCATGTTTAAAAAAAAAAAATACTTAGCGTCGCTATAAAAACGTATGTATGATAGCTGGACATGTCATATTTCAGAAATCAACGTAGGTAGTTGTTCTCAAATAAAAATAAAAAAAGGTTTTCGGAAAAATGTGGACATTGTCATGTTTTGAAAATAAACGATTCAATTTCAAAAACTAATTTATTGCCCCAATCCTATTCTACAAAGTGATATAATCATTATTTATATGGATAAATGCAATAGGAGAGACGTTAGAGGGCAAATAACTAAAGTTGCAACATTTAAACTAAAAACAATAACAAAATCTTTAAAACACTTATTTGGTTTTATTGAAGAAAACATAACTTCGCTTCTTTTGCTTGGATCTTGAAGATTGAAAATTTTAAATAAAACTAAAATGTCAAGCTACATTTGTGTATAAAATTTATTGGGAGGTGCCAAAAAATTTCATAGTGGAGGGATGATTGAGTATTTTTCGTCATAAATATAAAAATGTATCTTGTATGTTGTAACATGATTTTTGGCTGTGGCGCTGTATGCATCGATGCATAAAGACTTGCTGCACATCTGATTTAGCCATAAGATAACAAATGGGGTGACATCGTCCTAATTCCGATAATAATGGTCGAAAGAGTGCTTAAAAACTTCGAATAAATTAGTGTGTTAGGACTCTGAAAAGCGTCATTTGACCGACACATTGTTCATTATAGGGCCCATAGACACATCAATCGAGACACCGACACCAAATATCAAACATTTTTCCACTGGTCGATTCTCAGTTAATCTGTCGAAATCGGTGGATTCAAATTTTGATCCGAGGATTAACCAGATCTGTATTGGATTCGCAATTTAATATGACCAGTATTTCTTCCTCAGTTTTGTAGTTGCTGTCTAAAAAATCTCTTCTTATTTCGGACATTTTCCAATGAAATGAATGACATCCTATAGTTCCTTCAGGTTACATAAGCTGCAGTATATGGGTAAATCATCCCTATGCGGTACGTAGTGTAGTCTTATTAACTCCCCTCTGATTTTAAAAATTGTTGAAATGAGATCCTGCTTATTGTCGGTTCGAAAGTAGATAAATTCACACAGATTGTGATTGAGTCGACTATAGACAGATCTATGTACCGAAGATGTAGCCTCGTATATACTATCCATTCTGCTTTGTTCGTCCACTTTAGAAACAAGATCCACCAGATCACCTTTGCGGTACCTTCCATTTTCCTCCAAGAGTCTTAAATTGATTTGGCAGTACCTCCCAAATTCCTCCAGCTTTGGATACCAAACGTTTTTTTTTCTGATCGCCTCTAATGCTAGGATTTTGGATTTTCATCTGGCATATCCAGTACCTTTGAAATGTAGCCAAAATTTTTAAGAAGAGTGGTGAAAGTCCTGTCTCAATATTGATCATGTAATTGGGAAATAGCCTTAATGTATGAAAAGCAAAGTGACATTAAAACTGTTCGATTGAAAGCGGGATTTGCTTTTCGTCGTTAAAGCCTGTGGCGTAATGGTTACTGGTTGGTGAGTTGAACTGTGACGCCGTCGATAGTCGTGGGATCGAATCCCAGCCTCTGTTACCTAAAAACAACTTTTTATTCACGAGAACATATACTGCCTCTTGCGCGGAATTGATGAGTCCTCCAAAAGACTCTATAGCCATAAAGAACTGCATCGTTACCTTAGCTGTTCGGATTTGGCAATAAAATAATCCGGCAGACACATACACAGGAATTATTGGTGTTGCAAGGGGTTTTTCAACAGGGACGCTACAAAAGTAGAGCAACTGGGACAGCAAACGACGCCATATTTCTTGACGCTCTTTTGACATTTCTCTTCAGTAAGGTTCGCCATTTCACTATGGAAAGATATACTCGCCAAAAACGAGTCGAAGTTATTAAAATTTACTATCGAAATTCGGAGTCAGTGGGCTCAACGTTAAGAGCGCTACGTCCAATTTATGGTCGTCATAATCGTCCTAGCAGATCAACAATTGATCGTCTAGTGGAAAAATTTGAATCCACAGGCACAGTACAAAATGTTCCCGTGCCAGTGAGGCAAAGAAGTGCCCGTAGTGTCGAGAATATTGTTGCCGCTGAGGCTTCAGTTGCAGAAAGCCCAAATGTGTCTCTCACACTTCGTTCTCAAGCGTTGGGCATCTCTGTGACGTCATTGTGGCGAATTTAGCGAAAAGGTCTTGGCCTACATCCTTACAAGATTAAATTGACGCAAGAACTGAAGCCGCTTGACCCCCAGAAGCGTCGTATGTTCGTGAATTGGGCTGAGCAACAACTTGAAAATGATTCGGATTTGCATCGAAAAATCATCTTCAGCGATGAGGCTCATTTCTGGCTGAATGGCTTCGTCGATAAAGAAAAAATGCGGTATTGGTCAGGCAGCAATCCACAAGTACTCCATGAGTCATCATTGCATCCTGGACAGGACGGCCGGCGCCACAAGCCACACAGCGAATGTCACAATGAATTTATTGGAAACCAAGTTTGGAGAACGTGTTATCTCACGAAATGGTCCAGTCGCTTGGCCGCCTCGGTCGTGCGATTTGACGCCGTTAGACTATTTCCTGTGGGGCTACGTCAAGTCTATGGTCTATGCCAACAAGCCAGCGACGATTGATGAACTTCGTACGAATATTGAAAGTGAAATTGCAGCAGTATCGGCCGATTTATGCTTGAAAACCGTCGAAAAATGGGTTCAGCGTCTGGACTTCTGCAAGCGTGCCCGCAATACATAATGGCATCGAACGTACTTTCACAGAAATAAAGAATTTCATTGATATCCAAAACCGTTTTTGTTTTATTTAAAAAAACTTTTGTCACACTGTCATGCCACCAAATAAATTGTTTTATCTGCTGTAAATCGATGTTCTTTTAGGCTGTTAACTTGTTCTGATTAAATACTAAAAGGCGTTCGAGTTTCATGTCATGTTTAACCCATTTTTGGTCTATAACGTTGTGATTAAAAGTAACAAGTGAGTCTTACTATACATACATAACAACATAAATAAAAGTAGCTCATTTTCCTTTCTCTTTTAGGAAATTCACCAACAACTTTTCAATATATGTATTATATGTACGCAAAACATCACGATGTAGGAGTATAGGTACACCTACCTTACCTACCCCTTTCACGTTGGTTTTATTGGTAAAGGTTTTAAAATAAACTGAAATGTGTTTTTCCAACTGAAAGTGAAAAGTACGTATACAACAGAAAGGTTAATGTATCGAATCTATTTATCTTTCGAGCATGTACAGATTTTTTTTTTATAAAGATGGATACTTACATGCTGCGTTAAGTACCATTCTGAAAGAATACATAAAAGGTATTTGGTATTTCGATAACCTTTACAAAGTGAAACTTTTTGATGAGATAATGTGAACCACCCTATTGATTTGGAAGAATTGATTTTATGATAAAGTTTTGTCAGTAAAAATAAAACAAAAAGCTTTGGAATCTTTAATGAAATTTCTCATTTCCATAATACGGTTTGTACAGCAAAGTGATTCACAGCGAAGATATAACAAAACGCGACGGCCGCGAGCCTTAGCCGTTCGCTATAGGGTGGCAAGAATTGGTTTATACAAACAATTTCGAGGTAGTTTCCCTCATTCTTTAAAATTTCTCTATGTTCCTTTTCCTTCTCTCTTAATTTTGAGACTTTTAGCCAATAAAATCAGCAATCATTTTGATACAAAAATAAAGCTGATGGCTTAAATTATAATTTTTGTGGAAAAAAAATAAAATCATTAAGATTTTAAGTATCTTTATTGCTGCCACCGCCAGTGTTGTTGAAAAGGCTTCTTCCCTTCTTCTTTTTTGTTGAAATATTTCTAAGAATTAAAAAACGGTTTTCATAACCACGAAGCAGCTAGGAACCATTTAAATTGTCAAAATAGAGTTAGCAGTTTTCAAGTGAGTCAGTTTCATGAGAAATTCAGACCGTAGTTCTAATTATGTCGATTTTTGACAATTTCTCAATTTAAACTGTAAAATCCATCACCCATGGATGTTTTGCTTATGTACAATACGGTGCTGCAGAGTTCAATTTTATCAAGCTCCCATAAGTTATTTTTTCTGTATTTTTGTTTTGAAAAATGATTCCAACTTTTTATTTTATTTTAGGGGCCTGTACCATGTTCTGTAACTATCGCATCGATAAAATTTGTAGAGAAACGATGAAAATTGAAACAAAACTCATTTTATTGCATCATCGTAGTAGTAGTAGTAGTAATTTTTATTGAGATTGCATTTGATATTAAATCTATCTTCTTATAACTACTGGTCACTTAACATTACGATTTGCCGACTTGGAATTGGCCTAGCTATACAGATAGGGGCATATTCATAGTCACTTTTAAACTCCAGTTTATCTTAGATCTGGGTTTATCCTATTTAAATAACATTTAATAAATCCCAGTCTAAGATAAAATGGAGTTTAAAAGTGACTATGAATATGCCTCATAATGTTTTTATTGTTTTATTTAACAGATTTCACTTATTAGTTTTTAGAATTGAATCTCGAGATAGTTTACATGCGTCCACTCAATGGGAACCATACTTTTTTATGGGATGAGACTAGAGACATGCCAATTTATAACAGTCATAACAGTTTTTCGCCGTTAAAAGTGGGCGTCCGTTAACGCGCTTCGCGCGACTTGAAAAACAACGCTGGGTGCCTGAAGTATGCCCACCGGTGGAGGGCCCTGGCCCTGCGGGGCCGCATTAACAGTACTTTTATAAACCAAAACTATTAAAATTGGCATGTCTAGAGTCACTTCCTTTTTTATGAGAATATAAACTTAACCTAGAAAGAATATAGAGGAGAGAAATGAAAGGGATAACAATATTAATGAAAACAGGAGAGATAGACAAATACATGCAAGTCAACATCTGCTCTCAAAACACTTGCATGTGTGTGTTTATGGAGTCAAGGAGGCAATGAAGCTCAAATAAGCAAAACGTTTTTCATTTTCGTTTTTGATATGTCACCACCATCCTCAAAGTTCGGAGGTGGCTTTTCTTGTCCTACCTTCACAGCTTTTTTGGCCGCATTTAGATAAGGAAAATCTTGTTGTGTTAAACCTTGTTGAGGCAAACTTAGTTGGGGTGGACCTTGTTGAGGTACCACTCAATTTGGTGTTAAGACACTCTCACATTATTGAAAATCATATTATTCAAAATAAGTTTATTTATTCTTTGAGAAGATTTTGAGACCACTTCTGCTTTCCTTCTAAGATAATCGGCTCTTTTTGGACAACGTCGCCGGATGTCCCTGCTCACAACAGTTGACACACGACGCCACTTAAGATTCATTTCTTGGACCAAGTTCACATTTACCTACTTCATTGTTAATTAGGCATTTAACACACCTTGGCATGAAAGCACAGTACATACCTACATATCCAAACCTTTGACATCTAAAACACTGACGCAATCTCGATTTTTTTACGGAATCCCACTTAATTCGGTGCCTTAGCAAAGATTTGATGGATTTGAGGGTAGATATACTCTCTCTATCCCCCAGAACACAAATAAACCACTTTCCTTGGACCACTTAGTTTCAAAAATCTTTACCGAGACTCTCATTGAAGGGTCCAGCCTCAGAATTTCCGCTTCAATTTCAGCGGGAGAAAACTCGCTGGAAAGGTCTTTAAGCACAATATTAAATTTTTTGCATTCCGTCGGTGTGAAGGAGAATGCCTCAATTTCATAATTTTTAAATGCTTCTAACAGCCCACTATGTAGTTCTAAATCTTTCACACGAATTTTTATTTTGCCGAAGCCTTTAGTTTCAAAACGAACATTTTGACAATCAAATGTAGACTTACTTATCTCATCCATAATATTCTTCGATGAAACTCCCTTTGCGAAAATTGGGGGACACCAATTGATCGGCTCTGCACGCTGTTTAATTTGTCTGTCCCGTTGAGTGTTATCAGGAACCGAATTCACTTGGGAAGAAGAACTGGGAAGATTATTTCCCGCTGGCTGGTCTGGGTCAAGCACCGCAACGTAGTTATTTTATGGTTTTTATTGTTATTCACATTTTCTGTTGCTACTTTTTTGCCATGTTACAAGAAGAAAATTGACGACTTTTTCGCACCAATATATTTTCATACGCTTTTTTGTTGCCCTCAAGCATTTTTTCGAGGGACGATAAAACTGTGTATTGGGAATCTGTCGCGGAGCTGGCAGATACATTCACATTTTTTAAGAGTGTATTTCCTATCACAATACTATTTTCTGGAAATAAGTATGGCGTTGCAATGCTGGTTGTTTCTTTCTCACCAACGGGCGAAGAAAGTTCCTCTGCCTCCAATTCAGTTGAGTTTGGTAATGTTAGTATCGCATCTGTGTACGAATGATCCGTTAGGGTGACGCCGCTGGCCTCGCCGTCATCGTCTCCATAATTATCCCAACCGAGATTGGAAATAATTTTTTTTGTATCCTCAATGTTAATAAGGGAAGAGGGAAGGGTAAATATTTTTCCACTCTTTAAAGATTTTGCAGGTTTTCTATCAGGAGGTTCAGTACCCTCCATCCTCAAAAGTCCAGTTTCAGTTCTAATTATTCACTATTTTTTTGTTTTTAATTTCACTTTCGGAGCACAGTATAAAAACACGTCTTGCCTTCACGACGCGACGGTCAACTTCTTTCCAGCTTATCGCATCATCGGGGTTCTGTAACTCTGACAGTCGATAACTTTTTCGCATGGAAAATACTGGAAAGTGCGATAAAACGGTGTTCTGTAAGAGCCAACGTAACGTAAGCAAAGCTTAAGTTAGTTTTATGACAAAATTTATATTTTCAGAGAACCGCAAGAATTTCAAAAACGCAAAAACAAATTTTAATCGATTACATGTTTGAAAACAAAGCGGTTTCCCGGGGCAATTTAATGATATAAATTTCCTGCAGAACTTAGCAGATACTTGGGAGTCCCTTAGGTCTACATTTAACTCCCAAGGCCAAATTATAAAGACAGTGGAGCAGTGGAAAAAGGTTCTTTTGGTCAATATATTACAATTATATTATGAATAACATATATTTTTTTTATTTGAGTGTTGGACAGACATAAAATCGGGAAAAAAACTTGGCCAATGATCATAGGGCTTTTTTAAATAAAACTGGTGGTGAGAGCATCACCGATGGACCTCGGCCATTGGCCGATTTTGAAGAAAAAGTCCTAGCTATTATCACCATGGACGCAGTCGATGGCGAAGGAGATTTTAAAATTATTAAGAAGTGTATAATTTTTTTTATCAATTTATTAATTCTGTATTGCTAAGTTATTAATTTATCTTTTTGTTTTGTTTTCCTTGTAATGGGTGATTTTTAAGCTGGTTTGGTTTTGGCAACACTGGTTTTGACAGCTGACGTGTGTTAAGTACATTGTGTCACTGTCGAACAGCTTCAGTTTGGTTTGCAATTTAACCATGGATCGTCTTACAAATGAACAACGCTTGCAAATTATTGAATTTTACTATCAAAATTCGTGCTCGGTTCGAAATGTTCATCGCGCGCTGCTTGTGTTCAGCGATGAGGCTCATTTTTGGTTGAATGGGTACGTAAATAAGCAAAATTGCCGCATTTGGAGTGAAGATCAGCCAGAAGCATTGCAACAGCTACCAATGCATCCCGAAAAAGCCACTGTTTGGTGCGGTTTATGGGCCGGCGGCATTATTGGGCCTATTTCTTCAAAGATGATGCGAATCGCAGCGTTACTGTCAATGGTGAACGCTACCGAGCGATGATAACAAACTTTTTTTTGCCCGAAATGGAAGTTCTTGACTTGCATGATATGTGGTTTCAACAAGACGGTGCCACATGCCACACAGCACGCGAAACAATGGCGCAATTGCGAGGCGAGTTTGGTGAACAGTTAATTTCACGTTTCGGGCCGGTCAATTGGCCGCCTAGATCGTGCGATTTGACACCATTAGATTATTTTTTGTGGGGGTATGTCAAGGCTAATGTCTATAGGGACAAGCCCGCTTCGATTGACGCACTGGAAGCCAACATCCATGCATTCATTCGTGAGATACCGGCCGATATGTGTGAAAGAGTATGCCAAAATTGGACTCAGCGGATGGGCTACCTGAGACGCAGCCGCGGTCAACATTTGCATGAAATTATCTTTAAACATTAAATTGCAAGGTTCAAACTATCGATTCAAATATTTCATTCATTTTTTCGAATTTTTTGTGTTTTTTTTTTTTAAAAAGTTCTAAACCTCTTAAAAAATCACCCGTTATATGCTTTTTATTGATTTAATTGTTATTATTGTATTTATTTATTTGTTTGAAGTGTTTGTTACTTTCTTTTATGTTTGTTTTCCATTAGCGTTAATAATTTGTTTGAAATGCTTTTTTTACTTTCTGTAGTTTTTGCTTTCCATCACCCATTAACGATGATAAATTAGTTTGAAGTGTTTTCGTATTTTTGTTAACATTAATGTTATTATTGAAATTAATATTATTGAAATTAATAATTAATAAAAAATAACTATATGTTAACATATATTGTATCTGTGTTCTTATCACTATTAATATGTGCATTATTTTTTGAAGTTCCTTTATGTTATTTTCGTTTTCTTTAGAAAATAAATTCTTAATAAGTTACTTATTAAAAATAATTAAGTGCATTTTATCATTAACCATACATATTTTGCTTTTCTTTGCAAGTGGGCTAACGCTATACATGACATTACTTATTTTTCCCCTTTTAATATTTATTCAATAGATTTCTAGATACCTACCCGGGCTACATTGCACGAAGTCTTTGGATTATTCATGAGCAAGGGATAAAAAAGGGGTTGCATACAATTTTCTTTCAGGTTTTTCGACGGCGAAAGATCGGTTGTCTTTCTCGCACTCAATAATTCGATCTTATTAGCAGAAAGCACAAAGGACAATAATAACCAACCTGTTTGTAGTTTGTCAATTTCCTATGCCATGGACTTTCAGCAGCCAACAGCAGCGGATATTGGAAGTAGAGCTGTGTAAATCGTTCATTTCAAATGATCGAATCGTTCAAGAATCGATTACCAAAATGATTCGATAATTTTAATCAATCGATCATTCGATCATTTTCATTCCACTCAATTCATTATTTCACACTGTTCCGATTCGATTTTTGATGTGTAAACATCTATGTCGGCGGTAGAGTGAAATAAAAACATGGACTTTCCTCTGTGCGACGTTACGATGTACAAGGTTACATAGCGCGTATTCTCGGAAATGATTTGACATTTTGACACTTGTCAAATTAAAAGTGTTCTAATGGACCTAGAGAACCTAAGGAACTGGTGTGACTTTAGGTAATTTCCACCTCTTTAATTATCGTACTCTGTTTTTCCATCCGCCGTACCAAAAATTTTGACATATTTTGATACCTGTCAAACTAAGACAATTTTTTTATTTCGGTCTCAATGAAATTCAATCTCCGAAGTTAACGAATACTGTACCAATTTTGATCGAATCCAATCTGACCCATATTTCTTTTCTCCGATTATAAAGGGTCCGCCAAATAACTTTCTTTTTTTTTTGAAAATGGCGCAAAACATCGAGTGTAGCTTCGGCTGTGTGGCACGTAGCGCCGTCCTGTTGAAAACAAATGTTGCCAATATCCTCCTCTTCAATTTTTGTGAACAAAAATTCGTTCAACATGGCCCGATAGCGATCGCCATTGACTGTAACGGCCACTCCTTGCTCATTTTCGAAAAATGGCCCAATTATGCCTCTGGACCAAAATCCGCACCAAACAGTGACTCGTTTTGGGTGTATCGGCTTTTCAATGTATGGCAGCGGGTTTTCTGTGCCCCAAATGCGACAATTTTGCTTGTTTACTACCCGCCAAGATCAAAATGAGCTTCATCTGAAAAGATGATTTTTTTTTGGCAAAATCTGCATCTTCTCTAAGATCGCAGGCCCACTTAGCGAAGCGTATATACAACCATATTCGTTCAGCGGAAGGATAAAACTAATTATCTGTCAAATCAGACATGAGCTAAGTGTTACCATTCACGAAATAATCACTAGTTGAAAAAAAAAAAACGTTAAATGGCGGACCCTTTGTTAGGTATTCAATTTGTCTATAGTATCTAATACTTATCTGATTTAATATTTCGATTCATTCGAGGATGAAATGATGTAAGCATCAATAATTTCAACTTTATTTTTAGATTGATGACGGTTCTTCTTAGATTGATGGTTGGGATTGTCAAGAGTATTGATATTGATAATATGATATTGAATTTTTGACGTTCACTATTCATTTGATACGAGACGGCAACGGCATCCACTTCACCACAACGAGTGTAAATTGAGGAACCTCAAATATAGACTTTCAAAATTTTTGGTGAAATATAAAGAAGGTAAATATAACCTACTACTATTATTTTTTTAGATCTCTCAAAGGTGTTTGACGTGGTAAGAAATAATAATGATTGACATTTGATGAATTATTGAAATAAAAAATGTTTGTTCATACTATGCCAATGTCAGCAAGATGTCAACCCACAGCCATTTAAGTTGAGATTATAGAAAACACAAAAAGGACACAAATTGTGTTTTAACAATATTCTGTTAATGAATTTTAAATTCCGTATGAACATAAATAAATTTGTTGACGAAGTATTTTAAGCGTTCACATAATATGGATGAAAGGATTTGTTAATAGAAAGTGAGTATCAAACCGAACATTTTTCGAACGAAGTTGAAAATTAAGGAACCGAGTTGTAAACCTAATTGCAAACCGAGTTGGCTAACACAGTTTGAAGCAAAATTGGTAAGTACCTGTCATATTGTCATGCGTTGTTTTTGAATAATTTGGTTCGATTTTCTTGGAGTTCCTTCGTTAAACTCAGCTATTAAATACCTATACTAAATATATTTTTCGGGAAATAGTTTATTTCGTTCCAAAAACTATCCAGTTCCCCTAAAATCATCATTTTCCGGAGGAGTAAAAAACAATTTTTGATTTTTAATTGTTTATTAATCCATCGACATTGTAGACATCGTTGAATGTATTTTGACGGTGACATAAAATAATGCCCGACTACAAATTGAAATAAGACCCGGTGGGCCTTATTTCCAACCTATCATGGAAGCAAGACCACATTCAAGTCAAATTAAAAATTAAATATGATTGTAATGTTTGTTGTTTGAATAGAAAAAGTTATGTTAACAAATTGTTAAATTAAATTGTTAAAGCACGCCCGACAGGCCTTATTTGATAGAAGTAATTGAAATAAGGCCACATACTTTTGCGGCCTTATTTTCACCTAAAAATGGAGATAAGGCCACATAAGGCTTTATTTCGTAGGGTGTTATTTTAAGTCACCTATTTTGACAGTTTACAGCTTGGCAGATGACTATGTTTTGGTTCAAATAGTGTATTTCGTTCTAAATATCACCCAGTTGCCCGTAAATCACCATTTTCCCGAGCAGTAAAAAAAAATTTAATTTATGAATTTTTAAAGGTTTTTTAATTCATTGACATCTTCAAATGAATTTCATAGTTCATGGCTTGGATGAGGGTTGATGAACTACATTTTGCGGTTAATAGTGTATTTCGTTCAAAATGTCAATCAATTAGCCTTAAATAACCTTCTTCAAGAGCAATAAAAACAATTAAAATTTCAAATCTTTTATCGTTTTTTTTTGGCCATCGACAACGTTGTTTATTCAGTTTTCAGTACGTTCAGTCCGAGTCATTCCTAATTAAAAAATCGAGTAGATATACTGAAATATTGGTTTGCTATATCACAAACCGAACTGAATTGTCTTTCGGTTTTGCTAAAAGCTAACTTGGTTTGAAAAATAATTCAAGCCGGTTTAACTCTGTTTGACTCGGTTTAATGAATCGAGTTGACACATCACTATTTCTATGCAATCTTTAGAAGACGTAGCTGGTGCTATTGATAGGGTTGTGACGATTTTTATCGAAGCTGAGGGTAAGCTCTTTGTAGTCTAAGGTAATACCAAAGATAGACAGTAAGTAAGTCTAACCATTTACCAGTTTAATTAACAAATTTTTATTTCCTAAAATAGGGATTGACAATCTTACGATTTCTCCCAATATTATGATAAATAAAAAGTTATTCAAAATATCGAGTTGAATTACAGGAGTACTTGGCTCACGATATTCACTTATCAGTTACTAAACGGTAGGAATCTGATTCCTGCCCAAGGCTAATACAACGTAAAATTACTTTGGCGCAAGAAGAATCAAGCTGGGAAACCAACGGTAGAAATCTGATTCCTTGCTCATAAAGCAACCTTAAGTAACCAATAGTTCCTATCCACTAAGACTATCTGGAACCTCATACCTCTGCACTTCCAATTTTTTATCAGGAAGTACAATGAGTCTATAAACTTCAAATTATCGTATTAGATTTCACAAAATTATAAATGGCAGGCCAGTCACATCCGTTCAATAGCTGAAGAATTTCATCCTGTGAGTAAATTGCTTTTCCTAGGTGCAGATAACATCATACCTGAGCTGCATATAACATAACCGACCGCGCTGTTGCCTCAAGGATTTGATATTTCGCTCGAAGTCCAATGTTTTTATTTCTCATACAAGTAATCCAGGTTGTGTTAATAGCTATTTTCGCTTTTTCTGCTAGTTTCATACTGTTTTGAGGAGTCAAAATCAAGCCAAGATATTTATAGTTATCCACTACTTCCACAGGTTCTACATCGAGTTTCCAGATATAGTCTCCACTCCGCTGTCTCGTACCTCTACCAAACACCATTATATTGGATTTTGCATGGTTTACGGTGAGATTCCAAAGTTTGCAGTACTCATCCTGCTTGGTTATCATCATCTGTAGTTTGATGGGTGTCTCAGCTAATAACACTATATCATCCTCGTACATCAATACTTTAATTTTAATCCCACGAATGTCCATACCTCCATTCAGATATGCGAATATGTCATTTAGGAAAAGGGAAAACAGAAGCGTACTCAAGATGCATCCTTGTCTCAATCCAGATGGTGTTTTACAACTTTCAGACATAAGGACCCCATCCCAAACCTTAGCTGAACAATTTTTATACAATTTTTTTAGCGTTTCCAACATTTTAAATGGTAATCCTAATGCACATAGCTTATAAAACATAAGATCTCTATCAACGCTGTGAAATGCTGATTTAAAATCGACAAAGTACGCATAGATGTTAATACCCTCAGAACGGTTGACGTCAACAATAGTGGTTAGAGTAAAGATCTGATTAACAGTGGAATATCATTGACGGAAACCAGCTTGATATTCACTGAGTATCTGGTGTTCCTCGGTGTTCCAGTTGATAGGGCGATTATACAAAATCCTTCCGAATATCTTACGAATTGTATTAAGCAGTGAGATTCCTCTGTAATTTTCAACCTGGTGGCTGGTTTATATTACAGGTTGGTCCCTACATCTATCGATTGCATGGTGATGTGAGGTGCTGGTGTATGGTGTTTTTTTAAGGGGATGTAGGGTATTGGTTTATATTGATTATACGCTTGCCGCTGAATGGTCAATAATTTAGTATTTTCTATTTCGGGTGGTTGTAGGTAAGTGAGGGCGAATGTGAAACGCTACGTTACAGTGTTGCAATATTATTTACCGAATTTAAAAGAAGATTATGATGACCGAAAAACTGCAAGACCGCGACTCAGGATTATATGAATCCAATTATTTTTTACTAAACACAAACGAATTTATTTAATTATTATTAAAATTGTGCAACCGGCACGCGCGAAGGTAAAGATCGAATTGACGAACTGTCAAACGATCAACCAAAGACAAGAGATAAGACGCGAATATTGCAACGACACTGCAACAACGATGCAGCCAACCGGCTAGTCAGTGGGGGGTGGGTTCGTCGAATTAAAGAATATAATGGGTACACGAAATGTGATCAATTTGAATCGAATTTATTTTGATAATAATTGTTGATGATAAAAAAAAAGGAATCGAATTAAATGTAAGCAGGTAAATACAGGGGCGTACTACAGGGTGGGCGCCAGGAAACTTTTGAGGGTCGTTGGCCTTAACCGGGAAGCTGAAATTCGTCTTCAAAAATATGAAGGAAACGCAAATATTTTTATTCCCAATGGGAAGTTCAAAGAATTTATTTTAAAGTATCTGGGAAACCTTGGCTTGCGCCTGGATTAAAACCTAGAATTTTTACGACAAAAAGATAAATATAAAAATAAATTATTGTTCGAAGAACAATCAAAAGAAAGAAAATGAAACAAAGAAAAATTACAAAGCAAAGACCTTAAGAATGGACTGCTATCACTCGGTCCCGAAATAAAACGGATACATAAAACTACTTTAAAAATGGGTCACGAGTCCCACAAAATTACAGGGATAAAACGAAAACAAGGACCAACCGAATATTATCTTTTCACAACTAATAAAACGTATTAACCACTAAATAATCACTCTACTTATCTTTTCTTATCCAACTTATTTTTTTTTTCCTATTCGCCCTATTCTAATCCTGTTTCTCCAAATTATCTCCTCTACCGAAACACTTTCAAAATTAATTTCAAAATCTAAACTCTTTCCAAAATTTCACAATTCTAATTTATAATTTATTTCCAACTTTTTATCTTTCTTTAAATTTCTCAAACTTTTAAAAAACCCCAATCGGCTTAACTGGTCAACCAAGAAGTGGTTGGTCATGCGTAGCCTATTCGTCTCCCTTGGCCCCTCTCTCACTCACACACTCACACTCTCAAACAAAAGCTTTCGTGGAACTCGTTTGCGGTACCACTCCGACGTTGAGTTCCATCGAAACTCTCTATCACTCACACATACACATTTGGCGTTCTTCCAAAACTTGACGAACCCTCGGCCGTATTCAGACATATTCACAATACCTATTTTCGAGAAAAGTAAAAGAACTACAAAAGGTTGAAAATATTATTCTGAGCATTCTCTCAGCTACTCTTCTCAATCTCAATTTAATTTTCTTAAATGCTTCGAAGAAGGAGACTACCATTTAATATCGATTTTCTAAACATTTTTGAAGAAACGAAGGAGAAAGGCAAATACTTAAATCAAACTATCTATCGCGCAATCTACTATTCTGTGGACCCTTGTGCAGATTTGGGGAAGTGGGGAACAGCATTTAGCGTTCCATTCTTTTCTACGGCCGATGTTAGATTTAGATTAAATTCAGATTTTAGGATGGGCTTAAGGCCATATTTACAAAAAAGAAAGTTAACTTTAGGTTGGTTAAATTAAATTGCTGTTGTGTTTTCAAAATCCACTTTGAGTGTACGTGTATGTTTCGTTCTGTTGTCGTTGCTGAATGTTGTTTTTTGTATAATGAGCTTCCTCGCTCTATATATAGATGGCGTGCGAGTCTCCAGCCCATCCGCTGGCTCAACACGATCGAATCAAATAGTTACCTACTTTGTTATCCTCTCCGAGTCACCCTTAAACTCCCAGAGGACAATCGACTCAAAATGTGGGTCGAAAATTAGGAATGGTTGGGATGGAGGGGAAAACAGATATTAAGGGTTAGACCATTACCAAACAACATGGTTAGAAGAAGGTTTTTAGAATCAATTAAAGAATGGTTTTTGTTGCGGTAAATCTTACCGTAATAACAAGGTATCCTCTTTCTTATGCCCGATTTCATAAAGGACTTTTAAATATTTAAAAGCCCATTTAGAGTTAAAATGGGATTTTTTGGTTTCACCAAGTGCTTTTAAATTTAAAATGCTTTTAAATGCCCCTATAAACTAAAAGCCCATTTTCGTCTCAATAAATTTTAAAAGTGTGATTTGTGAAATCTAATATGTCAGATGTCAGCCGACGAGTAAGAAAATTATAAATAGATGATGTGTTGCAGTCATTTTTTTGTTTAATTTCTTGCAAATGTTTATAAATTGTGAATAGGGCGAAACAAAAATATAGTTTGTGTGTAGATAATAATCTTTTAAGGCTCTCCCAAGCCAACGCGAATACTTCCGAACGCCTTTCTTAATTTATTTACATGGAGATAAATGAGAGCACCCACATTGCCGCGATGTGAATCTTCAAACATTGTTTATGCTGGATTTACACGACTGACAAATTGGCAGTATTCTGGCATTTAACTGTCAAAAAATGACAGAACAATGGAAAAATTCATTCTTTTGGCAGTATAGTGACAGAAAAATGCCAATTTGTCAGTCGTGTAAATGCAGCATTAGTCATCGCATATTCGCTGCGAATGTTTCGCGTTGGTTTCGGAAAGCCTTAATAATTTGTTTGTTTTTAGAATAATTGATTATTCATTTGAGGATGAAGAGCAACATAAAGTAAGACGTCCAAGAATATTCCGAGTTCATATTGGAATCCGTTCTCCAAATATTTTTTTTCGTAGCATTTTTTTCTACATATAATGATTTTTTCACGTGCATTTCGAATGTGAGAGAGAAACAACAAATTTCCATATCCAGGGATGTGAGGCAAACCCAATTTTAACTACAATTACCCTAAAATTTCCTTTTTTTAGATGGTGAAACTGGAAATATTTAAAGGTCTGATAAAATTTAAGAGGACTTTAGATAAAAGGGATTTTAGTGTATTTTAATGAAATCGGGCATTATTCTAGGGCTTCTGCTATTTGTTCAGCTGTGCGTGGCCTGTTCAGCTTCAGAGTCCGCCTATCCCACATACAGATCGAAAAGTTACTTTCTTTTTTTGGTTTAAAAGGGTCATCACCGATGATTCCATCCTTATCTTAGTCTGTTTGATTGCTTCGTAATAAGACTTTTTTTCATGGTGGGTCTGTCAGAACCAGAAATTATGTCAATTCGCAATCAGAAATGACAAATACTACTTTTTTTAACTTCCCCAATTTTTTTAAAACGAAATCCAACACCTACCTCCAAGAACAAATAAAATATAAGGGAAAGTGTTTCCACTGCTGAAAACTTAGTCCATGCCACAAGATCCTTCTACAGTTGAGAGTGAATATACATAACATATCGTAATGAAGAACAAAATACATATATATATTCTCTGTAAACGTCTATTGATATCGGACAAATTTATACAAACCCACTACTCAACAAAGCTCTCTAATTACAACCCTAGACAATGTCCTTTGATAAATTGCAAATACGAAAAAAAAATAGGTATGTCCCTGTTGAACTTGTCACAGAAGTTTAATTATAATATAAACGCCAACCCTCCAACTTCGACAATTTTTTAAGCTTAAGTTTATGAATGGGTCGGAATATGAATGACCCTTCAGCTAAATTAACTATGTAAACTCAGTGATGCATAAATTTAGAAACAACTCCTATCCTATTCTCTGAGTTCATCAGCACATTGAATGGTGATTTCTGTTGAATTTTAATGCTAGCATATATACAGATGTATCCTTTTCTAGATATCCTTCAAAGCATTCATCAACTCCATAGTCCTTTCATTGTGCTTGTTGGTTCTATGGAATTTATGAATTGTTAATTTTTCTATCTGCGCTTCCAACCCAAATTCTCTATTGATTTCTTCTTTTTCTTTGTTTTTGTCTGAAATTCAGAATTCCCTGAATGCAAAATGTATCTATGTATAAGTTTCATCAGCGCAAACATAGACGCGAGATGGGTTTGGCATTGGGCTCATTTTATTTAATAGAGATTAATTTAACACCAATCCATGTTAAAGTTTTTTCCAACAGCTCCTCAAAGTGATATTAATTTATTGAATTAAATGATTTAGCATGTTTAATTATTTATTCCAGTTTTGATTTAAATTATAATTATAAATTTGCTCTTATTTTATAATATTTATTTATAATATCAAAACCAAATTTCACTTGCCTTTAAGTGACAAGCTTTCATTTTTTTGTAAAATCAAGTCCACGTGCGGGTCGCATCTATTTGATCTTATTATTTATTTCTTTTTGTAAATATAGTATAGTGGAATTTCTCCTACAAGGATTGTAGGTGCTGTTGCGGTTGCACTGCTACCAGATTCTGGGTAAGTGCTTCGCAATTTTTGATTTTAGCCGGAATGTGCCGAATACATATCATACGTTCATATCATATATTCAATCGTTCAAGGTTCAACACACTGCGTGTTGGGAAATAATAATTACTTTTTGTAATTTTTTTCAATTTTCATTTCAATTACAAGTAATTAGTAATTTAACTTTTTCCATTACAATAACTTGTAATTGTAATTGAAAAAAAACCTTTCCTTGTAATTGAAAAGAATTCACTTACAAATTACATGAAATTGAACACAGTAATGCGATTTTGCAAGTAATTGAAGGAAAGAAATGTGTTAATTACATTAAAGGTAATTCATTTCATGTTTTTATTAATTAAAAATTATAATAATAACCAGGGTTCAGAAAGGCACGCTCATGAGCGGCTCGCGAGCGTGCCTTTCAACAAGAGCGCTTACCAGATACGCTCGCCCATGAGCCATCAGGTGTGAGCACTTTTAGTTTCGCCCGCGCTCGCGAGCGTTCGATTTATAAACGCTCACGTCAAGAGCGCTCTCATTAAGAGCGATGGCAAAACGCTCTCGTCAAGAGCGTTCTCATTAAGAGCGATAGTAAAACGCTCACGTCAAGAGCGCTCTCATTAAGAGCGATAGCAAACGCCCACGCTCATGAGCGTGAGACGAGAGCGAGCCAATTTAGCGCTCGCGAGCCTTTAAGAATTTAGAAACAAATAAAAAAGAAAACAATTAAATGGTTTTTTTTAAATTTTAATATTAATGATAGTTATATAAATTCATGAATTAATGTAATGAAAAATGTCTTATATTCCCTCGTTTTCAAGTATATCTAACGTAGATGTTTCTATTAATTTGAAATTTAATTTATAGAGGAGAATATTAGAAAGAGATTTTTTTGAAAGTTTTGTCCTCAGTTTTGTTAATATTGTTGACAGTGCGCTAAATGCCCGTTCTACAGATACTTGTGTGGCAGGAACGGCTAGAGCAACTTCGGAAAGTTGAGATAGTTCCCTATCATGGCTATGATATTTCTTCCAGTAACTCAACACATAAGTTTCCAAAGGTTCCATGCTTCTTTCGCATAATAACGACAATTTTTGCTTTAAACTTCTTTTGGTTAGTGATGGTGATTGTGCAGTGGCTAACATTTGTTGTATATGTTCTTGCAATTCGCCGTATTCATTACCAGAAGATGTAGAATGCAAATCAGATCGTGTATTTACAGAGTTAACTGATTCATCGGAAGAGACTGGTGTTGTGTCCAGTAGTTGCAGCATTTCATATGTTTTCATAAGATGGTTGAGTGCAACTTGTTTCTGATGATCGGTCAGCAATGGAGAGGCATCAAAATTGAAACGCGGGTCTAGGTACAGGGCAGCAACAAAGGCATCGTTTTCGAAGAGTTTTTGTTTTCTAGTAGTCATTGCTTGATGTAGGCGGGATGCATACGAATTTCCATCGGCAATATTTATCAGCTTGAGTTCGCAGGTCAACCAATCTCGATAGAAATCGCCTAAGGTATATTGCTCGCACTGTAATTTTAAAGTACAATCGGCAAGCGGTCTAAAAGCGTTGATAAAATTGTCGATGAAATTCCAATCGATATCAATGGTAGAATCGTCCAAATTGTCAATGTAATTTTTTTGAGATGAAATGGAATTGATCATGCAAAATGTTGAATTCCACCTCGTCATATTATCAAGAGTAGGCATATTAATGTTTATGTCACCTGATCTTACTGATGTTCGGAGTTTTTTGACAAGTTTCCGGCATTCATTGACCTCTATTTCAACTGTTTTTATCACATCATATGCTGCCAACTGTAGAGTATGAGCTGCACATCGAACTACTGAAAATACTGCAGCGATTTTGCTTTGTATATCTTCTTCATCTCTTTCGATGTTTTCGGGGCCGTTGATGTTTTCCTCTTGAATTTCTTGGAGTATTTTAGAAGCTTTGATAACGTTTGCACCATTGTCAGTTGTGTTTGAATATAACTGTGTGATATCTATTTTGAAGTCTTGCAAGCATCTCAGAATCTCTTCCTTCAAAAATTGTGCTGTATGTCTTTTCGATATTTCAATCATACCTTCGAAAATGATATTCAGATATTACATATATTGATTTCATAAAATTGGGCTATTTATTTTTAAAATTCCAAAAATTTTCACTTACCTATTGTGTTAATGCATCTTTTAAAATCCTTTATATACTGAATATTTATGCCTAGAACGCTTTTCTCCATACGAGTAGCAATGTCCACTTTCAAGGAAATCATTTTTTTTTCTACACGTCTTGTAATAATTTCCTTTATTTCTTGACTTGCTTTCTCAACAGCATTGCAGATATTTTTTGAATTAATGATAACACCAAATTTTTGTTCATAAGGGGCAATGATTTTTTTAAAATAGCCGTGATCGTCAAAAATACGGAATGGAATATTTTTAACCGTAACCAAGCCCACACAACATTTTAAAAATTCTTTTTTGTTCATTGTAATGTTAACACTTATTTTTGATTTCTTGTTGTCTTTTTGCAATCCTGATACCGATGCCACAGGTTCATTGTTTTCATCATTTTCATCATCACTTATATTTTTTTTGTGTACTAACTTATAGTGCCGTTTTATATTTGATGGTTTTTTCCCACATAAGTCTTTATCACAATGTTCAACTAAACACTTTGATTTTTTTGTTTCCGAATCAAATTTCACATATTTATCATGATGGAATATTTTTCGCGGTGCCATTATTTTTTTTACTTTGGTTTTATAATTACTCAAACACTTCTTACTATCTTCCTGGTTAAAAATCGAATGAGTTCATATAGCTCATTAATTCATAAGTGCAAACTGTATTGGAAAAACCCATTTTCTATATTTTCGCAAATGCACGAAAAAAAATAATTAAACAGAAGATCCTACTTATAAGAAACTTCGAAAAATCTGATTTTTGAATGCTATAATTCGGGGTTTTCCTATGACCATGTTCCTTATAAGCGTATTCTACTGTATACACATGTACGGAAAAAAGGGTGCATATTCTAATTCCAAGAATAAAATGGAACCAATCCACTTGTGCTACCTACTATATTAAAAAAAACATCCCATTACCAACAACCACGCAAATAAAATGCTTATTATTACCTAACTTTCAAAAAACTAGAACCTTTGTTTCTGAAACTGATTTTTTATAATCGTTTTTCTAAGAAGTGCGATCTACAGAAGAAAGGTACTCCTGCTCATGTACCTATGAACAAGGAATGCAAAGGGGTTGCATTTTGCATATCGTCTGTCCGAAAGCAAATCTCAATAAGTGTATTTAATTTTTTTAATCCGAAAAATTATTGCATTTCGCGAAATTTTGAAACACCTGCTGAAAGGCTTGCTCTATTTCCACTATGTCATAATATGTGTATTTTTTTAGTTAATCACTTTTAAGTTTTAACTTTAACTTCCGTAAAAAAAAAGCCAATTCATTAACGCATGTTGTATAAATTGTATTAGGAAAGGAAAACCAGTTATATCCACCACTGCTCATGAGCGCTCACAATCGCTCACAACCGCTCTCGCTCGCCCGCGAGCCATGGGCCAAATAATTTTTTCGGCTCTCGCTCATGAGCGGGCGTTTCGCTATTTTTATTTTCGCTCTCGCCCATGAGCGGGCGTTTCGCTATTTTTATTTTCGCTCTCGCCCATGAGCGGGCGTTTCGATATTTTGTTTTTGCGCTCGCGCTCCCGCTCGCGAGCCTTTGAACCCTGCGTACGCTCGTGGGCGAAATATGAGCTGAGAGCGTTTTATGAGCGCTCGTGTGCGAGCGTTTCCGTACCCTGATAATAACAATAAAAGTGTAGGTTCATAACATATATTTTAACTGAAAAACTAAAATAATATTAAATTTTAACTTCTTTATAATTTGAATGTAGGTACTATTGGCAAAACCGTTGGTTAGTCTTCAACTCCACCAACATTTCAAAGTTAGTATCATTGAGGTTTTGTAATAAAAGCTTCTAGCTGAAGATAACAATATATGAATTATTCAATTTTTATTTTTCGAGTGCTATGTATAACTATTATATTGAATTGAACAAAATTAAAAAGACAAACACCTTTAAGTTACATAAAATTTCTTATTTTTATTTAATAAAGAAAATTGTTTCGATGCGTGTATAGAGTACCTATATTACCTAGAGAACCGACCGGTACCCCTCTTGCCTTAAACACCCGAAAATTTTATTTGTGGTGAGTAAGTGAAAACTCTCTTAGTTTACTCTTTTTTCCCTATCCGTGTGAACATGTGTATGGTGGATATAAAAACAAAATGGCGTCATTTGCTCAAAAAGGTGAGATGTTTTTGTTATGTCAAATGAAAAGTGACAGTTCTCAAATTTCATTTTAGTGCTATTGCCTCGGATTTGTTTTTTCATAAGTAATAATAAAAAAAGAAATCTTTGAAGTGATTATGAAAATTGTGGCACCTTCAGGTCTCAGGTTGGTTGAAGCACAGCGAAAATTTAACGATTCCCATATTCTGTTGTTATTCCTTGGGCTCCACTACAGCCCAACTGGAATGCTTGGATACTTGGCAAATGCAAGTCTGGATGAGCTTTGCAGTGACTTGGAGACTACAACTACAACAAAGGAAAAACGAACGAATAACCCAGAATATCAGGTAAAGTATTGTATTATTATTTGAACGAAAAATGGGGTTTTAGTAAGAAGAATCATTGATTGAAATAGTTTCTATTTTGTTCTTTATTTCAGAAATTAATTGAGTTCCATCAAAAACTCCCAATCTCAACAATACGAAACGATATTTTGACAGAAATCAATGACTGCCCAGTAAATATCATTCGCGGAAACACTGGTTGTGGTAAAACAACCCAAATTGCTCAGTACATTCTGGAGGATTACATCAGCTCAGGTCAGGATGCCTGGTGTAACATCTATCTCACTCAACCACGTCGTATATCGCCTATTTCCGTTGCTGAGCGTGTGGCCAATGAACGTTGTGAAAAACTCGGAGTGTAGTTTTGAATTAATTTTATCACTTTTGGCGCATAGAATAGCAAGAATGCTCCTGGAGCTATTCTTATTTTTTTGCCGGTTTGGAACTTAATTTTTCAATTAATAAAGTTCTTGCAAAACCGCTCTAATTTTGGTGAGCCGAACTTTAGCATTTTGTGATTTTGTTATTCTCAGATACCCAGGAAGGGACAGCGAAAGGTTTTTGAGCTAGTTCCCAATGGAGTAACTAAGGTGAGCATTTTTATAAAAGTACTTTCAATCTGGATTTTGATTTTTATTTCTTTTTTCAGATCATCCTTCAAAAACCTCAATTACCATGGATGACATCATATTTGTCATCTATATTTGCAAGGCTCGCATGAAGATGTTCACCTCTCACAACAATATTGCCAGTTATGCAAAAGTGTGGGCCAGTAGGACCAACTAAGAAACAGTGCAAATTCATGCTGGTCGTGTTTCCTGAAAAGATCGATCGAAAAAAGAAACAAATGATAACTTAATTTTATATAAAAGCAATTTTGCACTGAGTATGAATACATTACATGCTTTGTTTGAACTTGTATTTATAAGTAATCCTTTTGATTTTTGTTTTAATTGACAAATATTTTGCCATTTAAAGATTTATTACAAACAATTAAATTCTATATATTTAATAAATATATTTCCAAGATAATCCATTAAAAGTCTTTTTAAAATGTTGGTAAATTATGTTCCATATTTTATTAGTTTTGGTTATGCTTACGTTTTCCTTTCCGCCTGGTCTCTATCTTAAGTTCTCGTGGACATTATTTTTATCCAAAAAAATCTTGAAACGTCTGGTCTGTGAACAATTTTCGAAATATTTGTTTGAATGGAAAATAATTTTCAGGATCATCTATTAGAGTAATAATTTGACTCAGAAATGCTTCAATCATCCCAATGAAGCAAATAGTTTTGAAATGACAGCTTGGTTTATCTACCAATTTCAAGAAATTTCTTGAAGTTGTTACATGCACCAGGCTATCATTTCAAAACTAATTGCTTGATTTTGATGATTCTGAGTCACAATAGTAGTTACCTAAATGATTCTGGAAACCATTCTTAATTTAAACAAATATTTCAAAAAAATTTCATATAAAAGACGTTTCAAGATTTTTTTTTTGACAAAAAAAATGTTGAAACGTGTTCTGTATGACTTTTTTTTTAATTTGAGCTTTAAGTGTCCACACCAACCTACAAATATAACAGCAACAGCTGGAGATGTAACAGCTGCAGGAACGGCTGTACCAATGGCGACTTATTAGAAGTTTTGCACCAAATTGGGGCCATCATCATCGGCGCGGCGTGCGGCCGAGATACCACCAGCGACAGATCAATCGGCAGCACTCTTATTCGCTGCGAACTCACTGCCGATCTTCTTCAACTGTGTGATGTCCTGGAGACGCAATTGGGTGAGGATGCCAGGCAGCATTTCAGAAATCGATTAACTATCGCCGTGGCCGGTGATGGCGAATGTGTTTGTGGACAATGATGCCTGGGCTTTGGGATGTGGAAATGGATGATTGGGCCCTCGTTTTTGATGATGTTAACTTCCTCGATGCCGGGGATGGTATTTACCAATAGTTTTTTCAACGATGACTGTAGTTTTTTGTCATCGGGAGCCGGCGTTGAATCGACAATCTTCTTTCGGCGTGGAGTTTTCTTTCCTCCAATACGCACCTGTACGAGTTTCTTCAGGTTCTGGGTATTAATTTTAACTTCGATAAGACTTTTTTTCTACAATTTGTTAAATAACTCGAACGAATTTTTGAAAAAAGAAATTTCCGACCGTCAAAGGAGGATAAACCTGATTTATTTTTACGAAAACAATTAAAAACACCGAAACTTTAAAATTTTAATTTGCAGACGCAAAAATTGCAACAACAACAAACGTCAAAAAATTAACCATTTTGCTCAAACTGGTTTATGAAGTGTGGTAGAAGTTAAGGCACGTGCCTACAATTTAAGTGTGCATACTAGGGTGCGCTTCCAGTTTTTGGTTGGTGTTTTTATTGTTTTTAACCTAAATATTCAAAAATATTATAGAATTTATATACCAGGTGCCTCAAAGACCGATTTTCTTCATAGTTTATATTGATAAAGGGTTTAAAAAAAAAAACATATTTAACTAAAAAATAATTTTATTTCATCTTTTTGAATTTGACGAATTCTAATTTTATATATCTGAGCGCAATAATCCACGACGTTTGAATCTGAGCGCGTACCCTTTCTGAAAATTGAGCTCCCATTTGAAATACACGGGGATAACTAATACATGCAAGCCAAAAGGGTATTTCCTCTCAGGACAGCTTGTAGGGTGAAAGAGAATGGACCCCTTGAGTCGGTTCTCTAGGTATATAGGCACTCTATGCTTATATTGCAGAATGTAATACCAAAATTGTAATAGTTTTTATATTGGGCAAACTTTAAGAGAATTAACTCTTAGAATAAAAGAGCCTTTTTTTTTATTTGCATCGAGATAATGTTGTAAACCACAGATTAGCCAGATGAAGATGAGAATCCCCGGCAGCCATTTTAATTAGCCTACAAGCTTGAACTGGCAGTTATCAGATAAAAAATGAGAATGGGTGTATAAAAATCTCACACATAGACAGTAGGGAACTTCACACACCTGGTTAAATTGTTGTTTCAGTTCACATCTATTCATCGACGCCGGAAAAAATTACAAATACAACAATGTAAACAAATTGGTTTTGGAGGGTGAAACGTACAAAACATTCTCATCTTCATATGGATAATCTGTGTTGTAAACAGACACAATGGCCCTTTTGTCTCATCTCTTTTTTCACTTGTTAATACAAAATAATAATACGATATGTTTATTATTTTTCAATAGTTTTCTATGTACTTTTTATGTATTGTGTTATTAATTTGTTTTTTGCTTTTCTCTTCTTCTTATATTGACACGTCTAGTCAGTCGACAGTAAAACTGAAACTGAAGATGGTGAACACACGCATCGAAACAATTGTCTTTATTTAATAAAAATAAAAAATTTATGTAACGTAAAGGTGTTTGTCTTTTTAATTTTGTGCAATTCAATATATGAATATTAAAAAGTAGGTTAAATGTCGAGCTGTGGGGGCGGTCAGAAGAGAAAAGAAAAATGGTTCGGCCCTCTACTGACCGCCCCTAAGAAGGATTTAATTATTTTAAATTTAGATACAATTAGATAAATTTAATATTTTAAGCAGTTCGAGTATATTTTTTTATATTTTGTTCGGAAGAAGCCAAAAGAAGATTTTTCAAATTTTTGTTAAATAATTTAATAAAAGTTTCAATAATTTTAGTGTAATCCGTAGTTAGATGATTGATGGTTAGCTGTAGATTTAGTTGGCAGAGGTGGCATGGCTTATTTTTGAAATTGCTGCTGGTGGTTTTTCCTATTTTGTTTTAAATCCATCGTTGTTTTGTGTTTCCGACAATACATTTCAATTATTTTTAAAAAAACCTTAAGCCAATTTAATTTGACTGAAAGATGTGAAACAGTAGCAACAATAGCCTCGTTTCCCTCTTCAGACAGTTCAAAAAAAGGTTTGAAGCGGTCGAAAATAGCAACTCCTTGGCGTTAATCATTCTTTCGGTTTCCACTTTTACAGTTGCTTTAGATGGAACAAGCATACCAAAGTAAATCCCGTTTTGGCCCTGCAAAAAATATAATATGTGAGCAAAGGGTTTCATGACCTTGGAATTTTATTTCAAATATAATTTATCAGAAAGCGTAGACTTCGCATTTGAGGTCTATGCAAAGCTCATTTAGCTGATTTTCCACCTCGAGGATTTGTTTAATTGATTCATACAAGGAGTTCCAGCAAGTAACCACTGGACTTCTTAGTCAATGGCCGAGTTCAACGCACATCTGAATATTCAGAATTCTGAATTTTTGAAGCTCTTGATTGACCAGCTGTCAGAAAAAGTTCTGAAAATTCAGATGACTTCTGACAGCTGGCCAATCAAGAGCTTCAAAAATTCAGAATTCTGAATATTCAGATGTGCGTCGAACTCGGCCAATAATTGTTTAAAAGATTTTGTATTTTTTTAGACGACTTTGTTCGGTTGGATATTGGATTTCTTACATAACTGGTTAGACTTGGAAAAAGCCTTCATAAAAATAAAAAAATAACTTTGATCAGATGAACATAAAAAAAACTTAACCTGGGAATGAATGTTAAAAATATATATGTAATTTTGTTTTCAAAGCTGTGGTGAAATCAGTTGTTTTTATTAAGTTTAACGTGTGACTTGCACAACGAAAATGTTTTGACAAAAAAAGAATTTTTTCGATTTCATTTATATCTAGAAAATCTATAATTAAAAATCGGCGGAAAACCCGGATAAACGCAGAAACGAACTATCAAAATGTCTATTGGAATATTTTTCTGCAGATCTGATAAATTTATCTCATCAATTTGATGCGGAAAATGTAAAGATAAACCTGATAAATCTAGGAATGGCATTTGTGATGTGTTTAATGTGACTTTTTCCAAGAATTTCTAAGGGGTGTTCATGCAAACGTCTGGGGGAAAGTTATATTTTTCTGCAAAGCGGAAATTTATCTCGTTGCATGAATACCCTTTATATGTTCAATTATTATTTTGTGCAACATCATCAGGAAGGGCCTCGTTGTCTGAACTTGTGTCCGCTTCGTCGCCTGGGTAACATATTTCAAGGTCCCATGAAATATATCCCTAGAAATAGGTCCCTTGAAATATATCTCAATGCTTCAATGTCTACATCATATTCTTGGAATTTTTTCACGAATTTGGATCCACTGTCGGTAATGGCTTAAATATTAATCAAGGGATTCAAATAAAATTCTCCGGCGATGGAAGTTATAATTTCTGCAATACGGTCATATGTATGTGAAGCCATGAAATGTTTCCAGGCCAAAGCAGCTGATCTGCGTTGGTAATTTTTATCCAACTAGTGGGAAGTATAGCCAAAAAACTTGTATGCCTATTTGACCAAATATCGGCAGCAGTATAAAAGTTTTTAGTATCATGCATTTATTTTTTAATCATTTCCTTAATAATTTTTGCTTTGTTATTTACTATTCGGTACTTTTAAACTAATTCTTTTGTGAAACAACTTTTTGACGAATTGATTTTCTACAATGGCAATTGGAGATGCCGTTTGATTAATGAAATGTTTTGTTAGGTTTTTGCGAACTTCAAGTTCTTCTTTTTTTATGTTTTCAAATAGTTTTCATATTCACTGTATCTAGTGCTTTTTTTTTAAATGAGTTATCAAGTTAGAAGTAACTCCTGGAAGGAACTAAATACTAATTGTTTTTCCTTTGCATAGTCGACATTTATAGGTACCATATAAAGACTAGGATCAGCAGATGTTGACGGTTCATCGCCTCCGATGTTCTATACAGAATAGAATCATTTAATTTGTTTGGTAATGTCTGTGATGGACCTATTATATTAAGAAATATTAAACCCTTCTTAGCACTAATATTTTCGTTTATTTGTTAGTTGCTATCACTGTTATGTTGGGATGCATAATAAATATATACATTAGTTTACATAGGCTATAATTGGCTTATCTCGAAAAACAAAACTCTCAATTGTGAAAAATTTTTCCAAGCCCGAATTTAATTGGATGAAAAAAACTTCTCGGAGCTAAAAAATGTTAAATGTTAATTGTTAAAAGCAACAACAACTCATCCTGTGTTTCCGCCGTCAATTACATACAAGAAGGTATAGCATGGCATTGTAAGTATTACCGTTAATTTTAAACAATTTTATTTGTTTTAACGATTATATTATGTGACCAATTATTTTCAATTATATTTTTAGTTAGTTTAAGTAGGCTTTTTTAAAAATTTCCTAATTAATAATTTACTTAAAAAGAAAACTCAAAAACCTAACTTAACAAATAACAAAATAAACAAAAACGACGGCAACGCTAAATACTTCAGCATGAGATATATACTAAACTTAACTGACGGCAAAAGCTTACACCATACAATCAAAAAAAAGAGTGCATCGTATACATATGCACATAAATCCAACGCAACACTAATACTACGTTTACATGAGCGAATTCACGGATCGGATTCAATCTGATTCGATCTAGGTATATGAAGATGCCAGATCGAAGGATAGAATTCAAATAAAATCGAAGTGACTGTCTTGTTTTTATTGTGTGCAATAAAATAACTATACAATAGCACACACACACCAACAATCAGCTTAAAACTCCATTCTAATTCTTCGATCTAGGTATACATTTATAAATATTTTCGATTCGATCCAGCTCGCCGAGCTGGATCGGATCGAGTAATCCCGATTCGATTCGATCCAGGTTTACAAATACATATATCCTGATTCGATTCGAATTGAATTCTCCATGTAAACGTAGTATAAGATCAATGTTCACGAACACCAAAGCTCCAGTAGACAAAGAACAACAACACAATGTCGTCTATGAAATAAGCTGCGATGGTAAAGAGGGGTAAGCATGCAATTTGGTATGTATTGGAACAACGAAAAGACTGCTAGGTATAAGAATGACAGAGCATAAAGCAGACATAAAAAAAGGAAAAGAATCAACGGGTCTCTCACAGCATATACTTGACAGCGGGCACAGAGCCAACTTTGACGACGTAAGAGTACTGGACAAGGAAAAGAGAATGAATGCGAGATTTACTCTTGAGAGTCTGCGAATTCAACAAAAACTAACCAAAACAATGAATACACAAGAGGATAGAGACAATACGATCGTGAGCTATGCTTTGGCGATTCAATAAGTACCTGCATAAACTACTGTGATAAATTTTTTGTTTGTTCCGTAAAGTAATAAGTCTTTTTTATGTTAAATTATTTTTATGTTAATTTATTTTGTTTTGTTTTAAATTAAATTATCAAAAATAATCTATCTTCAAATAATGTAAATTCAACAGAGTAAAATCAAAAATTAGTAAGTTTTCCATTCAGAAATAAAATTATTAAGAATGTAAAATTAATAAATAAAAATCTAGATACACCCCTGAAGAAGTCGTAAATAACGACGAAACGTTGGGAAAAGATGAAATAAACTGGTTTTATTTGCATTTAAATAAAAATTGACCAAAAAAGCCTACTTAAACTAATTACAAATTTTATTTCTGTTTTAAGTCAGTTTTATTACAAAATTGCCACTTCTATCTGAGCGGAGGGAATAGGCACCCTCCCATACAATTTTTTTTTGTTTAACACTCGTAACATTTTGTCAAGTGTCATGCGAACCACCCTGCATATCAAAACAAAACCTTACCAATACCGCGAAAATCAACCAAAAAAATAGAAAAACTTAAGTTCCTACATATATCAGATAGAAATAATCAATTATTACATACAAGAAGGACTGGCAATAGGATCCGCCCTCAGCGGACTTTTGGCAGAAATTTACCTTATTTTTTTACGAAGACGAATAGACAGATACTATCGAAACTCAATAAACAACACTAAATAATAATATTCTACTCAAGGTATTTAGACGTCATCTTTATAATCTTCGACGAGGCGTATTGAGACAGATTGACACACAACAACATAAACAAGAAAATTGTATAAAAACAAAAAAATAGAAAACAACAACACGATAAATTATTAAGACGTGACCATCACCAGACAACAGCAAACCTAAATACAAAGTATCCCGAAAACCAACAACAGGACAGACATCACTATAAACATAATTTCGCGTTATTTTTGGAGCTAAGGAAAATTTCAATAATTCACCTGGAAAACCTAAGTTCCAAGTTTGAAGAAGATTGCTTCAGTGTTCAGTAATTCGTCGAGTCATAGACAGACAGACAAACTTATTTCTTGTTTTCTGTCATCGAGACCCGAATTTGATTTTTATACCCAACTAACGATTTAACTTGTATAAGTTTCTAAACAAGCTATTTTCAGACTGCTTTAGTAACAGTAAAAGGCCTTATGCAAGTAGTTTTGGTGCACATTACGCTAGCTATTTAACTGCTATAAGACTTTTGTTGAAAAGTGTTATAACAGCAAATAGCTTGTCATTAAATGCAATTGGCTTGGCTCAGCAGGGTATTTTAAGACAGCTAATGCTAATAGCTTGCTTTGGATGTTATAAAAAGGCCCTACAAAAGCCATTTAATGACAGCTATTTGCTAATAGCTTGCCGCAAGTGTTTATATAAAGGTCCAAGTAAAACAAATTTTTAAATAAGAAAAAAATGTATTATTTTTGTATTGTTTAAGTATTGTGTTTTTATTGCATTATTTTTATTTGTATTGTATTTTCCATTGCATTCTGTAATGATTGAAGTCATATTTTAATTATAAAAAATTTATTTACATGGGTTTGAACTCGAGACCTTCCGCGTACCACTCCAGCACTCTACCACTACGCTACTTCGTTGTTGAGAAAAATGTCATCAAATGGGAACTAATTGATAGCATATTAGTTTAGTTTGCATAAGGCCTTTAGTCGCAAGCCTTACACAAGTTATTTGCTTTGACTTGTAGTGGAGAGCCTTATAGCAGCTATCATACCTTTAATTTTCAGTAACAACTTCGGAAGGCTTTATACAGGCAATTTTTAACTTTTATCTACAAGCCTTGTATAGAACTTGCCAAAGTCACTTTAAAAGGCCTTAAAGCAGCTTAATATTTTCTAATTGTCAAAGTGTGAAATGTGTAGCTTGCGAAAATATGCTTTATGCAAGCTCTATACAAGCTATTACTTGCCAAATTCGAAAAATTTGACCTTATACAAGCCAAATTGTTATTTGGGTATGAATCCAAAACTTGCCCAAACTCGCTATAGTAAAAATTACGATATGTAAATGGGTGCTGCGCCTACACAAAAATTTCATTTTTTGTTTAAAAATGCGATAATACAAAAATTTACAAGTCTAGGGCATAAGGTAAATACGTAAAAGAGCTCGGAGGAAATTGTGGCTACTTTGGGATCCCAACCGAAGTTTCCATTTGTGTTAGAACGTAGAATTCGTTGTACGATTCTGTGCGTGATATTATTAAACATAAATGGAAGAAGAAATAATAGTAGCATTGGCTTTTGCCGTCAGCTCGAAAAGAAAAGAGAATTGTGTGTATAGGTACATATAATCTATGCTTTTAATAATAACCTACAGATAAGTTTTAATTAAAATTCTTCATCAATTATTTGTTTTCTATATTTTAGAGCTCATTTTAAATAGATGTAGAGCTAGAGCTTCTATCCCCGTTTATTATTGATAAAATTTCTGTTTGTGACAAATTATTTTTACCCCAATGGTTTCTTCTTTATTCATTAAGATTGGGCATAGATATACCAATAAAATGATGAATTTCCTCTCTTGCACTTAAGTTGCACAATGTGCATTCCTCACTCCTGTCGTTTCTATGTGGTGTATAATTCAAACCCAGTATTTCACCTCTGGCCTTAAAAAATTGTTGATATTAGTTCCAAAATGTATCGATCGTGAAAATAAATATTTTATAGGTTACTCTAAATTCACTTTGTTGAGCTTGTAATTTAAATATTCCATGAGTGTGTTCTTCGATCCTCATTAGTAACATCTCAAGATTAGTTCTCAAAGTCAGGCTTTCTCCCAATATCTCCATATTATTTTCATTTCCCAGTCTCCACCATTCACTGTAAAACTGTTGGTTTCGGCTTATTTAGTGCTTTGCTTCAATTTTTGGTAGTCGTTGGTCTGGCATTTCCAGTGTAAAAATATATAGTGGGGGCATCCCAGTTTTTAAATGCAGCATGTATGTAGGTGTGCTTTCTGGAAGCTTTCTGGAACGCAGTAACTAATCCGCCTCCTCAGACTGGAAGACACCCTATATCTGCGCTGCGTAACACATGATGAATCTCACAACCGCTTCAAAAACTTTATATTTAGTACTTGCTGCTACATTCTTTTTGCTCAAGATGCCTTTCCATTTCCAGTTACAGTTAATTGCTTTCTTTGACTCTTTTAAGTTTTCTTCAATATGCTTTCTGAAAGATAATTTAGGTGTGATTGTGACTCCAAGATATTTGTACTCTCTGCATTTTTTGGTCTCAGGAATCAGCACTTCCCTTGTATTCACATAGGTTGGTTTTGATAAATCTGCCTTCACTTGAAAACCATCGAAAATAATAATGGAAAGATATCGTCTTTTTCAGTTCTTTGCGGACTGAATTTCAACTTTAGCCTTTAGCTTAAGATTGCGGCAACCTTTGAGCCAAATTTTTAGTAGGTCAAACTATGGTGCTAATAGTCCTTTGAACCAATTGACTGCAATATGTATATAATAAATTTTATTTTCTCATATGTTCTGTAAATTACATTTTGAAAAGTATGCAATACAAGACTGTATTATTAAGAGCTTTAGATTGTAAATAGATTTAAGAGATAATTTAAGTAACGTAAGCATTTAACGGTCTCCAATAAATAAATATATCTTACAAAATTATTTGATATAAGAGTTGTCAAAAAAAAATATATCGACAATTTTATTTTACTTCCACATATTTTCTTAACGGTATTTTGAAGATAAGAGAAATACTGTTAAAAATTTGTCCGAATTTTTTTTAAAGTTTGCTTTTCGAGAGAAAATATATCAACACAAAAATGAAAGCGGAACGCCTTTTTCGATCTAAGCTCAGTAACCAAAATATTTATGTTAATAAAACAGAATATATAATAGGTGCTTTAAAACTATCTTTGATTTATAACACATCACTTTATACTAAATAGATTTTATAATACAAAATTAAGTTAGAACATTTTGTTTTATGTAAGCAATTCATTTTGATTCATATAAAAATAAAAGTCTAGAATCAAACCAAATATAAAAAATAAATTATATACATATTCATATGATAATCATTTAAACTTCATTATTATTTTAATTAATTAGGGACATAAATTAGATACATATTATAAAAAGTTACTTAATAGAAATCAAAAATTGTTTGTATTGCATAACAAAATAATTGTTTGCTTAAATAAAATTCTAATTTACTGTAAAAAAATGTATAAAAAAAGATTTCTTGCACTACACAAATTTATTTAAGGAAATGTGAAAATGTTTGAAATCAAAAAAATTGCTATCAAAATAAATTTTCAATGCAAAATTTTTTAGCGAATTCCAAGCTGCAAATTTCTAATTCAAATTTTTTTCGCATTTAAAATAATTATTTACCTACTGCAATTAAATTTTAATAATGCATTGCAAATAAATGTTTATTTTTAAAAAGTGTGCATTTTAGATAAAAAAAAATAAAAAAATAATCTTGCGCAAGTTGAAAATTCTTTGCATTGCAAATAATAATAAATACTTGTTTCCAGCATACTTGTTCAGAAGATGTTTAATTATTTGCATTCATGAAAACATTCATTTTCACATTTTTTGGCTTCAAACGGGTCCTCCGATCTGATATAATGAGCCCCGTTTTTGAGAAAACTCGTTCGCTCGGGACCGAAGAACACACGACACATAGATATTTGTTGGCAGGATTTGATAATCCGCCATAAATCGGCTCCCTATTTTTCCAATTGTCTAGCGGATCTGAAGTTCTTGGCTGATGGCGTTCATCATAATATTGCCTTAGTGCATTAATTCCGGATGAAGTGGGTGTGGAAATGTTTTCCTGGGCAATAGTCTCATCAAAAAAATTCCAAAGCATTTCATTGGCATCTTGATTATTGTTAGTTGTAGACCTCTCTGTATTCGAATTCGACCTTGTTGACAATCGACATATCAATGCAAGTTCTTCCTGCAGATTCGCCTTAGCGATTCTTTAAGTGTCCTCCTGTAATACTTTGGTTTTGAACCTGGGGTCAAGGATCGTGCCAATTTGGACCACATGATTTTTATATATAACGTCGAATCTCTGCTGGAGAATTGAGTCCAGTTCATCTGAAAAATTCTTCCCAAATGGAGAAGAAAGGTTGGATTTCATAATTTTTCGGAGTACTACCCGCGCACTATCAACAAGGACAATAATTTTCGATATACTAAATACTAATACATTTTTCCGTGCTGAACTCCTTTGTCAAAAGTTCAAACGGTTTTAAAATATTGTTTATCTCCTCCAGGAGAAGCCACTCATCACCTAGTAAACTTGGTATGGGGTTCTACAAAGCACCTAGAGTCTTTATTAACTCCTTTAGTTTCAAAAATCTTTCCAGCATTAAGTAGGTCGAATTCTTCCTCGTAGATACGTCCATCAAAACCTTGAGAGGAGTAGCAGGGGACGTGGCTCCACGCTGTTAATTTTACAGCTGCTACAATATTAGCCGCATTATCCATAGTTACAGCCACAACTTTATCCTCCAAACCATAGATTTTAATGAACGCATTCATTGAAAAATCCAACCCTTCTTGCTTCTTTTGCCAAACATGAAACTTTCTGTCTCACTTCAACTTCATACGAAAAAATGAAACAACATTTGCATTTTGAGAGGTAATGTCAAAGTTAATCTATTTTTTTATCTTTTTGTGTGGTGGAAACACTTCAAAGATTTATTTAATCTGAATTGAGATAAACCTTCGGTGGAAACATAGTATTAAACGATATCGCGAAATCATGGAATAGTTCGGTTCAACGTATCTAGAAAAAGTTTTTAAAATATTAAATCACTTATCATTTCAGTGCTTCAAAAATTAATCTATCCTCACTCCTCATACAATCCATAAATCGAAAGCAGAAAAATACCACCATAATTTGTTAAAAATTGGAATTAGAACTATTCGACACAGGTAAATAAAAATGCCATAGTCGCCCGTTGTTAAGTTAACGTGGATTTCGGCCTAAATCCAAATTTTAAGGAACCGAAAATATGAAAGTTCTATAGTACATGAATTTCTACAGCACCTGCAAATTCTTACTTTGACTTTTTCGTTTCAGCTAACTTTAAAATTTCTAGTTTTGATTAGATTATTGATTTAAAAATAGACAAATATTATAAAACTTACAGATGATGTGGCTCATCAAACAATAGCGCTGAAGAAATTGAAAATGTTTACCTTTATCTTTCCCAACAATCAATATCACTGGATAGGCTTAAAAATATGTGAGTGCTGGGACTCACGGTTAAATCAACGTTTTAACATCAACGTTTTCCCAAACGCCTAATTTTTGTTAGTGAACGTCATCAAAAGAAACATATTGAATAATTAACACTGGATTACCTATCTGTAGGCAGTGCTTAAAAAGTCTAGTGTTGAAAGAACGACAGCGAAATACCCAGTGGCGGAACCGCTGTCAAGAAATTTCAAAGCACTAAAGGGCTGGTGATGAAATGTCCAACGAACGGTGAAGGTCCGGTACTGAAAGGTCCTGCTTCGTAGTTCACTCACATTACACATGGTTGTTGTTTATGGTAATCACTCTCTGATCATTGACAGACAACAACTGTCAGCGGAGAGCACTAAAATCGTGGTTTCAATTAAATGACACCATAGCCAAATTCTAAAGGAATTTGGCAATTAATGGTTTGACTAACAGGGGCCGAATTAATATATCCAGTTAGAACTGTCAACGAACTTACAACCCTTGTGAAACTCCATCTTTCCATCGAGTAAAACTTACAAAAAGTGCAGTCTTAATTTAATACTGAACGAACCTCAAATGAATGTCACTGTGAGATAGCCGGCGAATTATGTATATATTTGGTTGTTTTTAAAATATTAAGTTGCAGTTGTCAGTGGAAATCACTAAAATCGCAGTTTCAATCGATTGCCACCACAGCCAATCGCTTATGGAATTGGACGCTGTGATTTTTAATGAATCGCACATGTATTTCAAAAGTGTCACAACTCAAAAATCTTCGTTTTTCAATAGAGTCGAAAAACCATTTTACAACAATAAAAACAGTAAATTTATGAAATAATCAATGTTTACAAAAGGAAATACACTATTAACCAACCATACATAACAACCAGCATCAATTCTACATTATAAACCATGAAAATTCACGTTTTTAGAGTTATGACACTTTTCATGTTTTTTTTCATAAAAAAATAATTATTTTGAGTTCAGCCACTTTAGTTAAACAATTTTTAGTTTTGAAAGTTTTGTTTCTATAATTACATCATTTTTTTCATGATTTTGATATTTTTTTTAGAAAAGTTATTAGGATTATGAGGATTATCTTTAACCAAAATATAGAATAATGATCAATATTATGTAGTTTACTCACCACGCCTTTCTTCGAGCCCATTTTTTTTTTTTTGCAGAAAATCGTTTCTTTGTTTTTGATGAGGACACATAAGTTTTTCCCGAATTTCTTAAAAGTTTCACTTTTTTGCCGGCCCAATTTTTGGGATTTCGGTTCCGTTTCCGTCTTTTTAATTCTTGTTCTCCTTCAGACTCAGAGGAACTATATCCACTGTTGGAAGAACTAGTTGAAATGATAGAAGAATTATGAAAATGAGGATCTGCGTCAGAATCGTCAAAATCACTTTCATCACTGTGTATTGGGGAAACTGTGTAATATTTTTGTTTGGCCTTGGTTAGACGACTTTTGGTTGACTTCTAGACTTTGCGAAATTTTATAAAAAATATTCAAAGCATTATTTGATGTGGTTGGCATTTTTTAAAATCTCTAGTTGTTTCGTGCACCTGGTCATCGGTATGAATTTCGAAAGTTTTACTTTCCAAAATTTGTATTGGCGTTTCGCCTGTGAAGCTCGCTGTATTATTTAGGATTAAATCGTTAAAATTCCTTATTTCAGGAGTGATTTAGGGTGTTGAGAAGCTAAGAACATCTTCAGGGGTCGTCGAAGTTATTAATTCAGTTGGCCCGTTTTGAATCGAATCAGAAAAAGTTGAAATATTTCAAACTGGAAGATGATTTTTGGTAGCTAATTGCACCATTAATCTTGAGCGACTCCTCGAATTCATCATCAAAAGTAAAACCGAAGAACAAAACTACGTTTTCTAAAGGTTTTTGGTACGATGAGTTCCAATCTGGATTCGAGGTCAGCGTACCAAAATTATAATTTTTCTTAACAAGTGTAATTTATTCATCTAAATTGTCATAACTCGCAAAAAAAACATGAACAAATGTATGAGAAAAGGCTTATTCGAATTAAAGTGTTTGTAAAATATCTGCCATGACAAGATTAAGGTTTTATATAAAATTGGAATCATTTGATATTTAATTGAGCTTTAAAAACTTAAATCTTTATTGAAACAACAAAACTGTATTAACTCTAAATTTCAATTTTTCATGTTTCTAAAGCGTAGTAACTAAAAATATTACAAAGGATTTATAATTACCTCAATCAACTTAAACGTCACAACTCAAAATTTAGCAAATATTTTTCCACAGAAAAGATAGCAAAAATATTTCAACTCAAAATACAACACTTAATTTTTTTACAAATGTAACCACTAAAATGACACAATTCAAATTAAAACACTTTTGATATTTATTGCACAACAGTTTACAACAAGAATTGCGTTTGCGTCACAACTAAAAATATGTCATTTTTGTCAAAGCACCTTTGATTTCAACTATAACATCTAAAACGACATTTTACCTTTTGAAAAAAAAAAAACTATTCAACTTATATCAATGGCAACTAGATAGAAAGGTCCCGGAAAATTTCAAATATTTTTTTTTGCGTCCAAAACTATTGAAATACATGTGCGGAATGTTAACTTTGTGCATTTGCAAAAGTAGCCGATAACTCTGCAATTTGTTGAACCTCAGCAATTTTGTATATCCCAGCCAAATACGTCCCTCGCCTACTCGGTTAAAAATTGCAAGAAGAAATTGCATAGTTTAAAAGCAGTATAATGTAAACGTAGAGTTTAAGTACAGATTTGTATCACTGAACGCACCCGATATCCTACCATACCTACAGCCATTGATCTACCATACCTACAGTCAATTGTCAATCCCTACAGCTGACTATTATTATTTTTGTTTTGATTTTGATTTGGTTTTCTTTTTAGTTTCTAGTGCAGCGTCCATTTTGTTCGGGCATTAATTAAAAATTAAAGAATAAAATATAAAAATATAAGTGCTAAAATGATAAAACATTAATCTAATCGTCGGTCGGGTTAAAAACAATTTTTTTTGGTCGGGGCAAAGCAGATTTAGTAACGTAACGGGCTACAACGTAAAGTGCACGACGTAAAGTTGCACAGGAAAGTTCAGGTTTTTTTTCACTCTACCGCCAGCATACATGTTTAGGTACACATCAATAAGTATCATAATATAAAAAAAGCGTTCATCAGGTTCAATAGGCCAGTATTCATTTTTCATTCATCACCCGCGGCCGTTGAAGTACGACGTTTATTTTCGATTGCAAGATTGTTGAATGCTCCTAGACGAGCAGCACTTTCAGACATTCAGACACCAAATGCTGCTACTGATCGGACTGACACCTCCGACTTTCTTTGACGTCTCTGCGCTGTTTTTCATACGTCCACTTCATGGTGGGAAAGAGATGGCCAAGAAAGACAAGAATTTTTATTTCTTGTTGATTTTTTTACTTTTTCTTTTGTGACATCTGTTTTCTCTTTCTGTACCTTTTCTTTGACACTTTAATGCTATAGAATTCAACTTTTTCAGATGGAAAAAATTTCTTTAAGAGAATTTTAATTTTGCAACTAAAACATTTCTAATTAATTCTTTAAAGAGCATAGATTTGTGTTTTGTTTCAATGACTGCTGAACGTCACAATGTGTCGATTGTGCTCACATTAGTTTGTGCGTGAACAAAAAAGTAGGATGAACGTTAAAAAAGCTCAGATAAGTGAGCCCAATGTGAATACCGTGGTTGAACACCAATTTTACTAAGGAAATTAGTTATTCTTTAAGATGTTACTAACGCCTAACACTGAACCTTAACCTTCCGTTGATAGTACTGAAAGCACTTCGTAATAATTTTTTATCTGAGAAGCACCTGACAAAGGGCACAAATCAATTATGAGTTGTTACTCTAATAGTGAAATTTATTGTTCCTGTAGTGAATTTCACTGCATTGTTAGTAATTTGCAGAAGATTGATTTAAATAATAAGGCGGGTAAGTGATGTACTGCTTTTGTAATAAATTTTACAAAATCACGTAGTAAATTTTACATCCAATGATAGTGAATTTTATTGCTTGCGTAGTGAAATTCACTGCATGTGTAGTAACTGCCACAAAATTATAAACAAAAAAAGGAGGGTAAATATTATACTGCGCTTGTAATGAATTTCACAAAATAGCGTAGTAAATTTTATTACAGAAATAGTAAATTTTATTGTTCGTGTAGTGAATTTCACTGCATTTGAAGTAATTACTCAACAAAAATGTTTGGAAAATAGGCGGGTAGTTGAGGTACTACTTTTGTAATGAATTTTACAATGCAATGTAGTAAATTTTATTACACTTTTAGCAAATTTTACAGCACTGATAGTAAATTTTACTTTTTTTATAGTTTTATTGACTGCATCTGTAGTAAAATTAGAGCAGTAAATTTCATTACAAATGCAATGAAATTCACTACAGATTTCTTTGAAATCGTAGTACTTTTTACTACAAGTAAAGCATTTTCTTGGTTTTCGTAGTGAATTTCACTACAAGTCCGTTTTGTAAAATTCACTACACGTTTTTGTAAATTTCTCTGTGTACATTTAAAATTCAATTGACACAACAGCTTCTTTCACAAGACCATTTACGCCACCGTACATATGCCAATAGGATGTTACAGTTAGCCCATGACAACCCCGATTTTCATGAAAAAAATCATAATGAGTGACGAGGCACATTTTCATTTGAATGGATATGTGAATAAACAGAATAGTCGGTTCTGGGCAATGGAAAACCCTCAAATTATTCATCAGTCACCTTTGCATCCATTAAAAGTTACAGTCTGTTGTGCAATTTGGTCAGAAGGAATCATTGGACCTTACTTCTTTGAAAATGAAAACGGCGTAACGGTAACTGTGAATGGGGAGCGATATCGTGATATGATTGAAAACTTTTTAACGCCACAACTGCATGCTTTGGGCTTGATTAACATGTGGTATCAACAGGACGGTGCCACTTCGCATACAGCCAGGATTACAATGGAATTACTGCGAGACCTATTTCCACAACAAGTTATTTCAAGAAATGGTGATGTTGATTGGCCTCCACGGTCGCCTGATTTGACCCCACTTCTTTTTGGTGGGATATCTGAAAAGCAAGGTTAATACAAACAAACCAGAAACGCTTGAGTAACTCAAACTAAATATTCGTGATGAAATTAATGAAATACCGCGTGAAATGTGTGAGAATCTAATGAAAAATGTGCTCAAAAGGGCTCGCATTTGTGAGACCAACAGAGGCGGACATTTACCTGATATTGTATTCCATACATAATTGCCGACATTAAATAAAACATTTATCAATATAAGTTCCAGTCTCTTTTATTTAATCAAAAATTATAAACAAACAAAGTAGTTTACCTTCCCGGCGGACATAGGGTATTATCAACTTTTATTTAATTTTACTTAACTTAAGGTACGAATATAAAGAAATCTCTCGATATAAAGTCTTCTGACCAAATATCGTTATCTTCTGATGAAGCCTTAGCTTTTATTGGGGATTCCCAGTTATCCACTCATCGATATGAGATTATACGTCAGAAAATTAACAAAGTTGTTCGAAATTTACTACCCTCATACGATAAAATTAAAGAGTCTAAAAAAAAAGCTATCCTATTCAGAAAACTGTGTCAGAATCGTCTGCCATATGTGATGATCGTCAGAGCTTAGTTGATCACAGTGTGAGGCGTTTATGTTTGGCTCAGAAGTTTATTTATTGGTATTAAGTTGTGGAGGAATTTAAAACAGGCCTTAAAGAATTATCATTGATTTTTTAAATGGGGATGTGACGAAGCTCAGCAAAAATCATACTAGCATAAATACTCATCTGAAGAATGTTTAGCTGAAAAGCATTTCTATGGTTCCGATTAAAATGTACTTATGCCAGGAAGAACTAAAGACCATACTTTGGCAAAATCCAGCCCCCTCTTCAACAAATAATGCCGCCCTATTAAACTTGATTTTACAAAGGAAATAACCTATTTGATAAAATGAGAAGTTGACCTTATAGTAGAACAAATTAACGCAATATCGCCTGTTGAAATTCACGAGGTAGAATTTCATATTTTCGTAAAACCAGTTTCTTAACTAACAATGGCACTGCCTTATCACCTTTAACTTCATCATCTCAAACATGTAACATATGAGGTGCAAAGCCATCCGAAATGGTTAATGCCAGTGTTGTTTCGAGAAAGCCTGAGAATCCATTTTCAAAGTCCTTTGGGATAAGTCGCCTCTATAAGGAAGCGGAAGAGGCTAGAAGCAAAGAGAATAGGAAATATTGGGAACTATTCACAAGATAAACATCACAGATTAGCCACATGAAGATGAGAATCCCCGACAGCCATTTTAATTTGCCTACAAGCTTGAACTGGCAGTTATCAGATAAAAAATGAGAATGTGTGTAAAAAAACCTCACACATTGACACTAGGGATCTTCACACACCTGGTTAAATTGTTGTTGCAATTCACATCTATTCATCGACGCGGGATGAAATTACAAATACAACAATGTAAACAAATATGTTTTGGAGGGTGAAACGTACGAAACATTCTCATCTTCATATGGCTAATCTGTGATAAACATCGCGCTTGGCGACGATCACACATCTTCTGAATAGACTGTTGATAACTTCCGACCCTTTTATTGCAAGTATCAGGCAGTGATACCACACGTAAGCAAACATCCCTACACGTAGGGAGTTTCGGTTTGAATATTGCACCGTAGGGAAAAAAGGACGGATTTTTGTAATATTAGAATTTTTTATGTATTATTAAATAATTTTTCTTTTCAAAATCGTACTATACACCCTGCAGAAATTTTATCCCAAAATATTTTTCTGTCTAAACATCTTATCACAATCCCTTAATGCAGTAATCAGTTTCAACATTTTTTATTTCTTATGTCAGATTCGAAATAATACGGTACCTCATGACTCTTTTCGAAATTTAATGGGAGTGAGAAAGCAACTTAGCTATATCAGAGGTTGTATAATTCTCGATTAAAATAAGTAATGGCTCAAGTTAATCTCCCCAATTTAACCATAAATCAAAAGTTCCTTATTTTGGGTCATACACAAATGAAATGTGTCGTGGACCATTCCATGATTGAAAGCCAAAACCAAAAACAAAAAAACCTGTTTACCACCCCCACGATTGGTACCAGCTAGTACGAACAACAGGCCTAAAACGGAAGTTTCAGGTACACGAAATGCAGCAAGAATAATTCTTTGATTTTGCCGCTTTGTTGAAGACAATTAAAAAATACTATTAGTGAGGAGTTTTCTTGGCATAGTGTGCAATGGCTGCAATACCAGCAGAATGGCCTAGTGCGATATAAAAACAATTTTAACCACTCCGAAAAGTTCAAGATTTTCAGCTTCCTTAGAAGAGGATTATCCACTCAAAGATCATCCACTCCAATCAAAGTACGAAACTTTAGTCCCGATATCTGAGGAGAAAAAAAGGGATTTGTGCTCTCTTTTCATCTTAGTGCCACCTGTGTTTCACGACTTTTATACAAATTTACCAATATCTTACTCCGCATTAAATGATGATCCAGATTTGGTAGATAAAGAAGAAGAAGCAGAAACAATACAAACATTAATTTATGTTGTTATTTACTTTATATTTTTTTAGCGTTTGAATAATTAGACAATTTCCTATTTTATAACTAATTGACATTGTTTTATTTCCTGAGTTAAGTCTTACAAAAAAAACAAACCTTTTACAAATAGTACAAGATGAGAGTATCCTTAGGACTTAAGTCATCGAAAAAACGGTGAATACTACTGAAATTCGAAAAATATATTAACTATTATATAGGTCTTCATTTCAGAGGTTATTTACCATCATCATCGTTATTTACATATTTAATCCCGATTTGCAAATAATTAAACTATTTTCAATTTGGTTTTACGAAAAACTGCAGTTTCTGACTTAAGACCTTTTTGCCTAACGTCAAAGATATACTTTCACATTTAAAACTAATTAAATCTAAAAAAAAAAAACAATAAACAAAAAAAAAACTACAATTATATTAATTTTTTGTAACATTTTTATTAATTGTATGCATTTTGTGGGTGTAGGGAAAATGTAGGGATTTTTTGTCTATGCTGTAGGTACTTCTATTGTTTTCATGTGGCATCACTGGTCTCAAGCGTTTTCTGAAAAGAAAGAAAAGTGTTATCGAACATGAAGTCCTGGACCTTCGAAATGCAATAACTGATACAAACTAAAGTAATTTTAAAGTCTGTTTTTGTAAAAAAAAATGGGAATGATTGATATTTTAGTTTAGGTATTGTATGTTTTACGTTACCTTAATAAATAAAAGATACCACAAGTTTTTTGTCAGGGTAATTAATTTGTTTAAGTATAGGCCTACCTTAGTGCATTAAACGCGTATATTTCAGACATCCGTTGATCAAAAAGTTGGGTGAGTTTATAAATCATTGTAGTTTAATACTTAATTTTTGTATTACATATATTCATTATAAATATTACAAAGAAAATTTACAAAAATGCCTTTTTGCGAGCGAAATTCATTTTTTAAGAAGGATCTACCAAAGTGCAAAAAACGTCTACTTTCAAATTTCTGTAAATAAAAAAATTGTATAAATATGTAAGTAATTATAGTTCTATTTATTTTTGTATATGTATATATTCACCATGAATCTGATACAAAAATTAACAAACAGTTTAATTTTCTTTTCAAATTGGTCCATCAAACTGCCAAAAACTTGTACTTTCAGAGCTCTGTACATCAAAAGTTTGGCGAATTATATGAATAATTATACATAGTTTAATTTCATTATTCACAGATATTTACGTTAAATCTTGCAAAAAAAAATTAGCAAACAGTTAAAACTGTAAGCGCTATTAATTTCATTCCGCTAGATGAACGAATTCCCATACTGTGGCTTTTTATATTTTACCTTGTGTACAGCACAAGACTGTTAGCAAACCAAGGCGTTCACTATGGCCGTTGATAGCAAAAATGCAAAATATACTTTAAATCAACGTATCAACGATCATACGAAACTTTTTTTTCCTGACCATCTCTTCTTCTTTTCCCTGTCCCTTTACTTCCTCAAAGCCATGTTTAGTGGCTAGCATATCATAACGTCGCGTTTATCTTTTCACTATGCAACTACCATGCCCGAGATATCCATGCCTTTTACTTTATGTTTTTTTAGCTTTACAGTAGTAACTTCTTTTGCATTTCATGTCCTATTACTGCGAAGTTAACCGAAAAGATGGGTTTGACGATCAAAGAGATCTTTGGCTAGAGACTCTGTCGTGTAAAAGTTATCGTTTGCAATAGTTCTACCTTGGTCTTAAACTCTAAATACTGTTCTGCCAGATTGTGAGCCCATTGCGGTTGGTCTACGTCTCAGGCTATTGCTGCCAGTTTTGTCTGCGTATATTGAACTGTAAACGTATGGATCACAGAGCTTGTGATTTTTTTATTTTTTTATTTCAAAGTTTATATTTTGACCAAACCAAATCGATTGGCAAATGAAACTCTTTTCCACAGAACATTGGATTTTTTCCCAGTGGTCCTATGTTGGGAAATGAAAATTGTTGCATACAATTGAATAAAAACCGTTTCATATTTCACTTTCACATTTTGGTACTCACTTATTGCTGTGGACTTTACACCAGTAAACTAGAGGAATCAATTTCGTATCAAAATTTCGTTTCCCCTCTGCTTGAGTAAAAAAGAACATAAATAAAAAAAAACTTCGTTTATATGATTTTCTTGAAGAGAATTCTAATTCTAGTTTTTAGGAGAGGGAAGCGAGATGTGCGGAACGAAACGGAATAAAAGTTCTGCCATGTTTTGAATGGAAGAACGAGGTGGAACAATAATACTTAACTTTAGTTTTGCAACTGATGATAAAAGACAGAAATACTAACAAAATGAAAAAGAGCTTCATGTACACATTTTTTCTGGTAGAACAGTTCATCCCGTGTGCGCTTGAAGTAAAGTATATGGAACCTGTTTTCCAACAAAAAGAATTCATCATGTGTGCGTATGCGCACTAAGGTCAATGGGTCATATTCATAGTTACTTTTAAACTCCAGTTTATCTTAGACTGGGGTTTATTCAATGTTATTTAGATAGGATAAACCCAGGTCTAAGATAAACTAGAGTTTAAAAGTTATTATGAATATGCCCCAATGCGTTTCCAACCTGAAGTCAAATACAGTCTCCGAAAAAGGAGTCGGTTGTTATGAAGCAATATAATTAAACCCAGTAGCTTAAAGAATATGAACCAAAAGAAATTTATAATAATAATAATATCATATCCCCTATGTTAGCTGGGAGCTTTTTCCCACCAATTGCCAAATGAATAGAGCAAAACGATCGTAAATGAAAGGACTGTACATGTCGAGATTGTAACATAAGAAGTAACTTTTAATATTCTATAAAGTGTAACAATAACTATGTTCTATGTTTTTTCTTTGTTAAAATACATGTTTTTTGAAACCTTACATATTCTTTGAAGCCTTAACATTATGGCGGCAAATTTAAATGATTCGTTAAGTTGATAAGATTTAAGTTATTTATTCGGTTAATCCAAAATAGTTCCTGCACCACTGTATATTCGGGTATCTTTTGCACACATGTCATTCAGCAAATCAACCTACAGTTTTATTCCATCTTATTGTAAATGTAAATTGTAAAGCTCAGCATGCTAGCATCGACTGACTCTTACCTAAAATATAAACATAAACACGAGCATGGCCATTGATAACAGCTGTGGTGTGACCCATTACAATTTTATCTAATTATTATTTACTAAGTTGAAACAAGATCTTTGTTTTGGCCAGAGATAATCTATGCTTTGGACAGTAGCCGTGTTTTTTTTGCTCAAGTCACCTCAAATAGGAAGATTTTGTTCACTACCTTTACTCAGTGCCCTTTTGACCGAAGAATTGAAAGTTGCTGAAACACAGTTTCTTCGTATGAAATTTGACATTACAACCATCTTCTCCTACCTATATTGTGTGGATTTAAACCGACCCCATTCAACCGGATACAACAGCATTTCTATCAAACTGTTGATGGTATACAATCATTGTAGACCTATATAACTGACTATATAAAAAATACATAAGTATCGATAAAATTATTTCGATTGTGGTAGCACCGTTTTTATCGGAGTTAAGAAATAGATTATTTGGGCCAATATATAGCATTGTTTAACGATCTTCTTTTTATCCATCCAATCCTATTAGGTAGGGATTCTATCAAACCAACAAAGGATAAAGCTTTGAGACATAAGAGTAAGTACGTGTGACCCATTACAACTTCTTTTTTTTTTCAACCATGCAAAGGACAAGACGAAATAATCCCACAACCTGCAAGTGAATGTAAAAATACCTACTCAAGGAAGATAGAACTTTAACTTTTATATCTTCATCACACAACCTTAACAAAATCGTATATATACCTACCTACAAGTTTTATTATAACCGAAGGTTTAGGTTCTCGTAAGTTTAGTTTGCTTTTATTTCTTTCTGCTCGGTTCTTATGTAGATATATCAGCATGAGAACATAAAAACACAATAAATTATTCTAAGATGCTATACCCAGACCTACTTCATATGCGGGTATGTGCGGCTTTTGTCGCTAAGGATTTGCGGCTTTGCAAATACAAATGTACAAACTACCATCAGTAAAAGTAGCTTTGCGTAAAGATTCGTTTTGACAATGTATTCTCTTTTCCTTTTACTTTTTTTTTTTTGTTTGGTTCTCAGAATAAGAATACCTTAAGTGGAGAAAAAGAAAAGTCTTCCATTCCATTATAAGGAAATGACAATGATGGGTGGGGTAGGTCGCAAGTCGAAAAATGCGTGAGGAATACGGATGGTGCAGCACGTAGGTATTTACATTTCAATTTGCAAGAGATTGAAACGGTTTGATGAGACTTATTTGGCTTTGATTTAAATTAGCCCTTATGACTCACAAACTTGTACCACCCCCAATTTTGACTTGCGATGAATATAATAAGTTGGTGACAAGAGACACTCTTGGAGGAAGAGGCATTAGCCGTTTTTTTTTGTTTAGGTGGACTAGGTTGGGAATCGAACCCATCCTCCGGCATGACAGTCCTATGCACTAACCATTACGCCAACGACCGGACACTACAATGTACACTTGTATAGCTACTATACAATGTATAATTTACAGCTACTACAATGACTATAAACTTTCTGTAGTTTCTACAATCTGTTATTATAAATTATTACAAAAAATCACTGTAGATTTAACCATTTCGCGCTGTCGATTTAAAATGTACAGCGAAGATTTTGTTGGGTGTATGATCCGTAGACCTTCGGAAAAAAATGGAGCCTCCAATCGAAGATGATACTGTGGACGTTCACAGCCGTGGTAAGACCAGTCCTTACGTATGGCCCTATTGTCTGGTGGCCCGCACTTAGCAAAGCGTATAACATAAACAAACTCAAGAAGGTTCAAAGAACAGCTAGCGTTGGCACCACAGGGGCCCTACGCTCCTGCCCGACGGATGCCTTAGGCGTCTTTCTGCACCTCTTACCTCTTGATTTACATATTAAATATTTCGTATCCTGCAGCGCGTTAAGACTTAAGGAGTCAAATTGTTGGATTGCTAAACCATATGGTCACAGCAATATCAAATTTCCATCCAGAAAAGATTGGAAGGATAATGTCGTAACGAGAGACTTCGACACTACTATTTTTACTGATGGTTCCAAGATGGAGTGTGGTGTTGGTTCAGGAATTTTTTCCGAATCCTTCTTCGCAAGCGTATTTCAAGCTGAATTACTAGCAATCAGGGAAGCATCCAAGATACTCAAACAAGATCCCAACCAAAACCGGAACACTGCTATCCTGACAAACATTGAAGCAGCTGTGAAAGCAATTGATTCGGCTATAACATCATCTAAATTGGTCCAGCAATGCCGAGATGAACTACTTAGCCTTAATGTCAACACCAGGGTCACTCTTATCTGGGTTCCAGGTCATTGTGGCATTGAGGGAAATGAGCGGGCTGACGAACTGGATAGGCAAGGATCAGCCCTTCATAGCTCACTTGCGGAAAGAGTTAATATTCCGCTTGGAGTTATGAAGGGCAATTTATTCTCAATTTTTCTTATTGAATCCAATCGCAGGTGGGAAAGTTCAACAAACTGCGTCATATCCAATAAGATATGGCCCATCTATAATAAATCTCGAACAACTGATCTGATTTTTAGGCCCAGGCGAGACATAGCCAGGGTTGTTGCGACATGTTCTGGCCACTGGCCTATAAAAGAACATGCGGCGAAGCTGGACATTCCGCACAATACTTTTTGTCGCAGTTGTGGGGACCATCAGGAGAAGTAAACAGTGGCCCACTTCCTCTGTAAATGCCCTGCTCTGGCCAGATTGAGAGCGAAATCTTTTGGAAATGCTTTTCTTGAAGATCTACACGAACTTTCTGAGATAAAGATTAAAGATTTGATTTGGATCTAGGTCAAGCTTCGACCTTAATTCCTTCACCTCACCCTTCGGACTCCTTTAGACAGCGCGTAAGCTGAATAAGGGCGTTTTAAGGACCCGTAAGAGGGTATATGTGCAAACCTGTCCAATAATATTTAAAAAAAAAATTAAAACCGCTTTTCACCCAACAGGTCAATACGAGTTATGGTGTCAAAACGGCGCACTCTGGCGCTAATTGGGTCACGGAGCGAGTTTGCTCTGGGCCGCCATCTCTACCTACCTACCTATGATCCGAATAGGTGGGCTTACATTTAACATCATGCTCGACAACATTTCTCAATGGAAAAAATAACTGTAACATCAGTATTCTTAAATTTTCGAAACAAACGGAAGCAGAAACTGAACTGAACTAAAACTGAAGAAAGAAAAAGAAAGGAAAAGAAGAAAACGTTTATGCGTTAAAAAATGGCGAAGCAGGACTGTTTACCTCCGCCAGTTTACCACCGCCACTCTATCACCACCGGTTTACCACGAGATTTCAATTGTATAATATGGATGTGAACGACATGTGCCTCCAACCTTCCAACAGAACGGCCCCGGCGGGGGCGCTCTGTGCTACAACGCGAACACCACAATGTTCCATTTCAACACCCTAAACCCGCCCTTATTAAAAACTCTATATTTGATTGAAAATTGATAAGAATTGAATAATAATACCTAAAATAGCATTAATTTCTAAATGTCAAAATGTACCCAAATTGCCCTGAAATGATATAATTTATAGCGTATCAATGCTGGTAAATGTATTTGTTTAGATAACCATAATTTAAAATCTTGCGGCTCAACAGAGAATCTTGTACTCATAAGCCAACGCAACGCATTTGGACTCAGGCTCATTTCACACATGAATGAAAAAAGCCCCTATCACAAACAAAAACTTTCAATTCTATTTTTTAATACGCCTAGTCCACTAAAATACTTTTTCTTTTGTTTTCATTCTATATTTTCTTCGTAAACTCAAAAAGGCAGCAACGTGCAATTAGGGATGGTACAGCAATATCAAATAATATATGTACAGGTATCAGCATTACCCTTGTCTTTTGCCCGATTTTATAAAAATTAGTTAAAAAGTTGTCGAAAAAAGGCTTTTTCATCCTTAAATCTGGGTGTGACATTTTGTAACCCCGTCCCCATAACCGTTTGTTGTTATTGAATACATTTTATTATCTCTGGAAGCTTTTCGCTTGACAATACAATTTTTATGTTTAATACTAAAAACTCGTAATTCATTAATTTTATAAATTATTCAGTGGACGAAAAAGTCGAGGATAAACACATTACTAAGCAGTTGTTAATGTTTATTTTGAAGGTAATCACTCTACTTTGCAAAAAAAATAGCTGTTAGGGGAATAAAAATGAATTTGAGTCCAAGAGAATAATCACTTTATCGGGGTTTTGTTCCCTAAAAGGGTTTGGAAATTAAAATGCCTTCCTTTGCATTTATTTCCTCCTCAATAACTTTTCATTTCCATCTATTATGGGTGAAAGGGTAAATTTAAAGGCGAGGGGATAATTTAAAATTTTAATTATTTCTTAACCTTATGCAGTTGTTGTTGTCTTGTTGTTTTGCAAAAGTTATTCCAAGAAAATAATTTTTTTATTCTTTTCCTTGCTTTTGTGATGATAATTATAAATAAATGTTCAGTGAAATAATTATTTATTTCCTTGAAGAAAATGCCATAAGGTAAATTGTACTGCACGTCATAAGAAGGAACTTTATTATGGATAACATTGTGCTTGTAATGAGAACAACAAAACGAAGTACTTCATCATATTTCTTAAATGCTTAATCTTATTACTTTAAAGGAGCAACTTGTATAATATAATTGGTTTCTGGAAAAAGGCTCTAACGATTTTGATGAAATTTTCGCAGTTTGCTCTTATGATCGAGAAAAAATTAAGTTTATTCAAATCCGCCCACTGCCACCCCAATTTTTTTCATAGTTTCTCGGAAATTACTCTATTTCTTGGAGGAGACTCAAATGATTTGGAAGAAAGTTTCAGTTTGTTCTTTTATGCAAATTACAAATTAAACAAAATATTTTTAATAAAATCTGCCTACTGCCAAGCCAGCTTCTTGGTTTCTCTGATACGGCTCAAACGATTTGGTTTAAGTGAATCCGCCCACTGCCACACCCATCTTTATTATTTCTTGGTTTCTCGGAAACGGCACAATTAGTTTCCGTGATCGAGAAAAAATTAAGAAAATAGTTTTAGTAAAATCCGCCCACATTTTAGTTATACATTGAAAAACTGCTATACTGATCCTTCAAAAATCATGATCTCGTTTCCATTGTACCTTCCTGCTTATAACATTTATGTAAATTTAATGCTTTTTTGCCAAAGTTTAGCATATTGCCGTATATTTTTGGAAATTATTCTATCTAATCCTATGCACACCATATCAGTGTCTTCACCGGTGCATTGAAACCATAAATCCATATCTATGTAAAAAGTGCTGTTGATGTGTGTATGCACTGTCTTACCGATCTGAGACTAAAGTTTTCACTGTTGGAAGAGTGAGATACAAATAAAAGAGATCGACTTTTCCAGTAGGTACTGACGCACTGAAAAGATAACAACACAGATAAAAAGACAACACATTTACATTGCTAAACTTATTATTAATTTTTTTATTTAAGAGTGAATTTGATTTTATTTAATTTTATTTTTGAGCGTAAATTATCGTGATGTTGATGCGCTTGGTGATTTCTTAATCAATTGTTTTTTTTCGTGAAGTGGGGTAAAAATTGTCATCCTCATCCGCAAATATTTCCGTAATATTGTTTATTTCTGTCTCCAAATGAGTTAATTTTGTGATTTGCGTTCCAAGTCTAAAAAATAAACAAATATATTGAATTTAAATTCAATTGCCATAACCTCTTGAAAGCAATATTTAACTCCATCCTCATCCACAGTTCTAATGTACATTTTCTCTTTCACTTTCAAAAATTTAATATTTTTAATCTTAAGCGGAAGGTGTACAATTTTTTGATTATAGTTTCGGATATAAAGGATTTTTCAATAAGAGCGCTACAAAAGATTTTTTTAAATAAAACAAAAACGGTTTCGGATATCAATGAAATTCTTTATTCCTGTGAGAGTACTTTCGATGCCATTATGTATGGAACTCGATTTCTTTTGCATGGTCACCACGGGCACGTTTGCAGAAGTCCAGACGGTTTAGACGGTTTTCAAGCATAAATCGGCCGATACTGCTGAAATTTCACGTTCGATATTCGTACGAAGTTCATCAATCGTCGCTGGCTTGTTGGCATAGACCATAGACTTGACGTAGCCCCACAGGAAATAGTCTAACGGCGTCAAATCGCACGACCGAGGCGGCCAAGCGACTGGGCCATTCCGGAGATAACACGTTCTCCAAACTTGGTTTCCAATAAATTGATTGTGACATTCGCTGTGTGGCTTGTGGCGCCGCGCCGGCCGTCCTGTTGGAACCACATGTCCTCTAAGTCCATATCATCCAATTGGGGCCAAAAATATTCGGTTATCATTGAACGGTAGCGATCCCGATTCACAGTAACGTGCCGGTCTTGATCATCACGGAAGAAGCACGGCCCAATGACGCCGCCGGCCCATAAACCACACCAAACCGTAATTTTTTCGGGATGCAATGATGACTCATGGAATACGTGTGGATTGCTGCCTGACCAATATCGCATATTTTGTTTATTGACGAAGCCATTCAGCCAGAAATGAGCCTCATCGCTGAAGATGATTTTTCGATGAAAATCCGAATCATTTTCAAGTTGTTGCTCAGCCCAATTCACGAACATATGACGCTTCTGGTCGTCAAGCGGTTTCAATTCTGGCGTCAATTTAATCTTGTAAGGATGTAGGCAAAGATCTTTTCGCAAAATTCGCCACAACGACGTCACAGAGATGCCCAACGCTTGAGAACGACGTGTGAGAGACACATTTGGGCTTTCTGCAACTGAAGCCTCAGCGGCAGCAATATTCTCGACACTACGGGCACTTCTTTGTCTCACTGGCACGGGAACATTTTGTAGTGTGCCTGTGGATTCAAATTTTTCCACTAGACGCTCAATTGTTGATCTGTTAGGACGATTATTATGACGACCATAAATTGGACGTAGCGCTCTTAACGTTGAGGCCACTGACTCCGAATTTCGGTAGTAAATTTTAATAATTTCGAGTCGTTGTTGGCTCGTATATCTTTCCATCATAAAATGGCAAACCTTACTGAAGAGAAATATCAAAAGAACGGCAAGAAATATGGCGTCGTTTACTGTCCCTGTTGCTCTACTTTTGTAGCGTCCCTGTTGAAAAACCCTTTATTGCGAAACTTTTGTAACCAGTTCTTCACAGTCCATTTGACCTATCTTTTCCGCGCACGTATAAATATTGATGAATATTGTGTATTGCTAACGTGTCACAAAATTAAAAAAAAATAAGAAAATACCTATTTGCTACAGTGTTGTGAAAAATTTGTTTATGGTATAATTTTTGAGCCTTTCGCGGTTGTTTTTCGACATCGTAAAAATGTTTACGGGTTATTCCGCGTTATAAAATTATTTCAGAGTGCAGTTTTGTACTCATCCCGAACGTTTCGCAACAAATTGCATTGCGCGTGGTCACCGGGAAACTCGTTTTAAAATGTTATTGAAGAGCTTTGGACAGGCTACGCAGGTTGTAGCGGTACGTAGACAGCTATATCTCTTGATGTTCTTGTTGTAATTGTTATTGAAGCGTAAGTTGTTGGGAATAAACCGTACTCACTACATCAAAGGGTGTTCCAAGTTTAAAGAAGGAAGGTCGGAGGTTGCTAATTACTGGATCCCAAGATCGCGCCAGTTTAAAGCTGTCATCGATTTAAATTTTTATAACGTTTTATGTCAATCGCCTCGCGGACCAGTCTGCTGATGTAGTGAGTTTACTGCGCCAGCATCTTTGCTTGTTCAAAATGGATCCAGTGATGTTCATTTGGATTGTCCAAGATGTGTTCGCAAATTGTTGATTTTTCCCACTGTTTTTTGCTCCAGGCACTTATGTGTTCCTTTAGCCTTGTGGCAATATTTCTCTTGGTTTGTCCAACGTAAGCCGACTCACAGCTACAAGGTACCGCATAAACGCCCGGATTTGATGTATTTAAACCCCTTGTTGGCACAATGTAATTTGTTGCGAAATGTTTGGAGTGAGTACAAAATTGCACTCTGAAATATGTAATTTTATAACGCGGAATAATCCGACAATATTTTTACGAATTTTTCTATGGTTCAAGTGTTAGTTTAAAAAAAGAAATTAAAAAACTATTTAGAGCGTTATTCTACGAATTGAAAATATTTAAATACAATATTTGAAACAGAGTTCCATAAATAATTTTACTTTGATTGAAGTTTTTTTTTTTTTAAGAAAAAAGGAAAGTCAATTTTTCTGTAGTAAAAGCAAATAACACTTTCATATTACTTTATATTGAGAATTTTAACCATCTCTTGTACTTTAAAATGAATATGAAACGTGCACCAAAATTCTTTAACTTTAATCAAGCTTCAAGCATTCAAAACTCATGCGAAGAGAACATCAATGGAATTCAACTAAACCACGTTTCTCAAACTTCACGCATTCAAGACTTATGTATGTGAAGAAAACTTCGAAAAAATCGTATTTAGACGCCATATGTCAGCCGCAGGCATTTAACATGGCTTAAGCCTGCACAATATAGACTTTCATTTCGACCTGAGCTCATTAAATTTTTGGGGGAAGCACCATCAATAGAATGACCTGATGTACGACAAATTGCATTTAATGCACTGCATTTCGGTGGCAGGTTATTTCAACAATATTTAGTGGACAATAATTATATTCGTGTAGAACGTGAACGTATTCAATGGATAAAATGTAATCAGAACAAGATTCTCGCAGAACAATATAAAGGAGAAGACCGTTTCATAAATGAACTAGCCGAAAAAATGCCACTGTTGGTCAAAAGAATAACCTTCCTCGTTTCCTGGTTCGACAAGATATTACTCGGAAAATTTTGAAGATGCTCGTCGGCTTGGATCACCTGATTTCTTTCTTCCTATGACATCAAATACAAACTGGCCAGAAATAAGAGAGGCGTTGCGAATTTATTAAGAGGACGGTACAACTTTAGACCAGCTTACACAATATCGCCCTGATATCGTGACCCGAGTTGCTATAATTAAATTTAATCAAATTATAGATGAATTAGACAAAAAACATATATTTGCAAAGGTATCGGCATTCGTATATACTTTAGAATTTCAGAAAAGAGGTTTACCACATATGCATTTGCTTACAATAATGGCTTCTGATGACAAGATTCATAATCCAGAAGAGCTGGATGACTTTATTTCATCTGAAATACCTGGATATCAGGACGCAGAGTTAAGAGAACTTGTACTCAAACGGATGATTTACAATCCATGTGGAGAGCTTAATCACAATGCAACGTGTATGGTTAATGATGGAAAACCAAATCACCAACTACGCCACAACCCACAGTTTGATCCTCAAAGTCCTCAATTCCCACACGATCAAGCAGTTTATCGAAAAGACATGAATGGGCATCGAATTACAGGAGACAATCGACGCACAACGCATATTTATTGACAAAAATTGAACTGCCTTATTATAACGTTGAGTATACGTAGGAAGTATCGTGGCTGTAAAATATCTCTACAAGTACATTTATAAAGGACACGACTGCACATCGATCAAAGTTGTAGAAGAACAAAGAACACTTATGTATACAATGGGGCGAAAACGTTTATTGAAGGACGGTATGTCTCACCACCAGAAGCATGCTGGCGATTATTCGCTTTTGACATCCAAAAAAAGTCATAATGTACAACGCTTGGATATACAGTTATCAGGTCAACATCGGAACAACTTAGATCAAATCCAGGAAGATTTGGCTGATATTAGACAAATAGGATCTACCTTAGATGCATGCTTTAGACATAATTAAATAATAAAACAACAGAAAGAACTGAATCAATTACACGAACATTGTGAAAATATGGAATATCATTATTACTGGCAGATGCCTGAATATTTCAAATGGATAGGAAGGTCTAGTGAATGCAAAGAGCAAAGACATCGGGAACTGCGCGTCATTGGTAGGATTCACGATGTTAATTACATTCCCCAACCGCCCCAACCGGACCTATACCACTTACGATTATTGCTATATCATGTGAAAGACGCAACAAGTTTTGAAGCCCTTCGAACTGTGAATATCACCCAAGATCAGTCATATAAGCAAGCCTGCTTAGCACGTGGTTGAGCATACGACGACCAACAATGGATAGAAAAAGGCTTACGAGAATCTTCATTGTCTAAAATGCCTGTAGCAATGCGAAGTCGTTTTACACAAATCTTAATTTACGGATCTCCCGAAATCCCAAAACTACTATGGGTAACATTCAAAGAGCATTTGCAGAAGATTTTACACGCATCCCGGCAAAAAAAGCATAATAATATTAATCAGGCCTATAGAGTTATGGCAGTGAAGCAAATGAAAGCAAAAATTTGGTATTAGGGATATTGAGGGAGTAATCAGGATACTCTCAAGTCTCAACCCCAACGTAGATGAATCAGCTGTTTTCGGAGAAAATATGTATCAAATGCTCAGAGGGAAACAGACGGAAATCGTAAATGCCATTATTCAAGCTATAAATAATTCAAATGCAGAAAAGAATGTTTTTTCATTGACGGCGCAGGGGACACTGGAAAATAATGTTTTGCCCAAGAATTTATTTTGTATCTGTTATGGATCATTTTTTATTTCAATTTCAAGTGGTGAAATAAGTCTGAAGTTAACGGACAAAATAAAAATGAGACTTTCAAATAATTGTTTGTTGTTGTAGCTTTTTAAATGCGAACTCTCTTCTATTGTGTTCAGCAAGTTTCACTACAGACACCGTTATTGGAAAACAAAAGTGACATCTACCAATGAGAGTAAGAACTATTTTTTGCATGTAAGTTGCTTTTTAGTGTGTGCTTAAAATTAATTTGTAACTCCAAACAAACAAATACAAAGTTTGTTTAACCTCTGACAAGCTTTGTTTTTTTTAATGTTTGCGTGTTTCAACTGACGTCCGGAGAAACTTCCCAATCTGGCCTTCCCTGTGTCCCCTTTCACACGAGGAAACAAGTTGCTGGAGATTTTTTTGACGTTTTCTTTTAATTTCCTTAAAAATCTTCTGTACCTTTCACACGAAGAAACAAAATCGTGGAAACTTTTTGTAGTTTCCTTTAAAATAGCTTGGTTGAACACACTCTACTGTGTGTGTGAAGAGGAATGTCAAAAAAATCTCCCCGCATCGTTGACCGGGGAGATTTCATTTTCCCCTCTTACTACTTGCCCTTCTCACCAACAAACTGAATGTTGCTGGCAACTCAGTTTCCTCGTGTGAAAGGGGACTATCCAACACGTTTTGACGTTGACGTTTTCACAATATGTAGAGATCATTGGCAACCGCAATTTGATAGACGGACACTTCACCAACGGCGATTGAGTGCTGCATTTTTACGAAGCAGGACTGTTTACCACCGCCGCCGCCGGTTTACAACGGGACAGTTTACCACCGCCACTTTACCTCCGCCGGTTTAACAACAGAGCTTATTTTTTCTTAATTGTCCAGAGTTTTCTCAATCCATTAACACCGAAGCCATCTTTAGCTGGAATTCAACCTTTTATGACTTGACACATAGGGGACGAACTATATTTTCGGGTTTATAGAACATTTGATCGGATAATGCATTTATAAATAATACCATTTAAGTGCCACAGTTATAAGTGCCAGATTTTTCGTGTCTGGATATTTTGTTTTCGTGTTGGTAAAGTTGTGTAGATTTTAATAGAAATCGTTCCCAAGTTAGGAGCCAGTTATAGCTTTCATTGAAAACCATCATTTAAATCTTTAATGACTAATTTTGAGACGTTTAGAAAGTAAAATCAGTATTTATATTGATGCAACAATACAGCTGATGCCTTGAATTATTAGTTTAGTGAAAAAAAAATATTCCGGTCCCAAACTTCGCTATAAAATGACGTTTAATTTTTCAATTATCATTGGTAGGGTAGTTCAATCATTGAAATAATAAATCATTTTATGTGAATCCTTGGGCCCAAATCGATATTTTTTTAAATTAATAATTACGTCCGCACCTTCATATTGGCATCAAAATAACCACTGATTTTGTTATTTTAGTCCGTCAAAACCAAATATTGAAATTTTCTATGATGAGTTTCAATGAAAGCTACAGCTGGCGCATTAATGTTTAAGTCACAATAAGAATTATTAATTTAAGTATTTATATTGTTTTCAATAACAAAAATAAGAAATCGTGCTCTTTTCAGATTATTATTTAATCTTTTGCAATTTATTTATGAAATTGTGCAGAACAAAAACTAATGGTGGAAATTAATAGAAAATCATTTAAAAGCTTAGAAAACAAAATATGAATAATAATGTTAATAAACTAATTTGTACCGGTTTACGAAAATAGGTAGGTACTTATATAAATATTCGAAAAGCAATACAAATAAAACGGTTCAACATTATTGAAAACAAATAATTTTAAAATAATCAAATTCATTATTATTTATTCGCTTTTGGTTACTGCAAACGTGGGTCTGAATTAAAAGGCTTTTTAACCAAATATGAAAATTGTATTTAAATTGAATGCACTGCAAGTAAGGAAGCGCTCAAAACAGTGCGGAAAACGAAATTTGAGTGGTGCGAGGAGAGTGGAAGTAGACAAAGTTTAAGAACACTGAAGCGTTTCGTGCAGAGCAGGCAAAAAATGCTTATGTCGTCTAAAAGGCCCGAAGCCCCTTTTCTTTATGAGGCAAACATATTACATAAAGCAAAGCATGATAAAAAAGTGAGAACACTTAGAACCGGATCCTATTCGTTCTTTGGACGTGCTTAAGTCGATTAAGCCAAATACAATTCACGACATAGGACATAATCCATTTTATGTCTTCTACATGACGTCTCACCAAGTAAACATGTATAAATCCTTACGGAAAACAACACATTTAACATTATGCATCGACGCCAGCGGAGCTCGATTGTAGAAACTCAGAAGACGAGACACCAGATGTTAGTCTGCGCAAAAATATTTTTTTATACTAAATCGGTATTAATTGCGATGCTGGGCAATTTGGAATTTCCAAGAATTTATCAGAAAATCATACTTCAACTTCAATTCGATCTTGGTTAATGAAGTGGTCAATCCTCGGTGCTCCTTATCCCAAAGAAGTTGTTGCAGACGGATGCAGAGCCTTTTTGATGGCTATTATACGGGAATTTACTGGATACTTCACGATTGAGCAGTATGGAGATGCATACAACAAAGAAACAACAACCAGCTTTGTACGAACCGATGTTCCGATGTTGCACATTTCATAAAAAATTATGCCATCGAACTTTGAAAGTAATCAAATCCAGTTAGAACTATTGTCAGTTCCAGTTGGCCAAGTTATCATATCCCGCGATGTAGGAGGCGCCAAACTTATTTTAAAAGCGTTATTAATAGTTGTATGCGCCAGTGCGAATTCGAAGAGTTTCTGCTTCAATCGGTCAAAAAAATTTAATGCACGGGGCAAATAGCGTATTTAAAAAGGTGTGCTACCGGGAGAATTACATATATGCCAGAATGATAACGAACAAGAAATTCATATTTATCTGAAGACGATAACACTGAAGGAAATACGAAAATTCTTTCGAATTGGTGGGCTCGATGGGGTAGAAATATAAAGAATGATATTTCATATTTTATGCTAAGGAATGGAACCTCGGCTAATGCATATGACATGCCTAAATTAACAACAAAACTCCTACGGGACGCAAGTAAGACTATTGATCTTGATATATGTACACAGATCACAAAATTAAAAATGTAAATTCATTTTCCTAAATTATAGGTACCATGTCGTTGTGGAGTTGTATATTTGTGGACAAGTAAGGTTTTGGAAGAGTACCTTGATGCTAGTAGAGGGAGAATTTAATAAGATTAAAACACACTTAATACATGAGTCAACAGGAGTTGACAAATTTGTGGAAAAACATATTGATTACTTGATTGCCCGATGTTTAATCATAGAAGCCAAATTGGCGAATCTAAACGTTGAAAACTCAATACCTGATAGCGAAGAAGGAAGATATTAAAGAAAAAATATTAGCTTCTCAATAAGTGAAAAATTGGAGTGGACAGGGGACTGCAAATCCTGTAAGGAAAAAGCACAGAGTTAAAAAATATTTAGGACACAGGAAGGACGAAGCTGCCGATATAATTTATTCAAAGCCAAACAAACGGATACCATTATTAAAGAACGGCAACTCGTTCGGATTATTCCTCCCATGCACATAGTGAATGGACCCCCCGTTGTCAGTTATTAATATTTGTGCATTTGAGAGCCTATATCAAGGCTTATTAATAGCAGGTATATACAACGCAATATTTGAGCAATTTATAACAAAATTGTCCCACATCCCTTTGTTTCACATAACGAATGAAATAATACTAAATGGTAATTTTATTTAAACTTATTTATCTCCTATAACTACATATTTCCAAAATATTTCAAACAAAATTTTATATAAATTAATTTCTTTTTTTGTATTCCCAGGTGTAATATTACTTCAAAAACGTATAAATTGCGGGCCGACATTTTATGTAAAATATGCCCAAAATCTACCGACCAAACCAGTAATCCAATGCTCATAAACTGTGTGAGTACACCAGGCTATATGGCATAGCAATTGCTGAAAAATTGCCCCAGTATCAAGCACAATCTCAAATGCTATCAAGATTGTGAAAACAAAAAACATATAATAAACAAAAAATGTTGCTTCTGCGTGATAAGCTTTTAAAAGTTAAAAACTTTATTGAAAGTATTTTGAAAGGACTAGAATGTCTTCAAAGACTCCTTAAAAATTGTAGTAACTGTTTATTACAACCTAGAGTTAACAAAACAGAAACAGGTTATCGAAAAGGCTTTTCTAATATTGTAATATTCTATAACAAAAATATTGTTTAAAGGTCCATTAATATTTATTGAAATTTATAACATGAAAGAAGAACAAACACTTTTTGCATTAAATGATTTACCGCCTTCGTTTGATATCTTGGAGGGAAACGAAACGAAAAAATTTGTATTGCAGTCAGTGATCCATTTTGTTGGAATTCGTTCAAAAAGGGGACATTTCGTTACAATTTGTGACAGGCGAAACAAAACGTGGATGCTCTACAATGATCTACAATCTACTGCATGCCGATGTTAAGGGGAATGCGGTAAAAGTAAATCCGCAACTTTTGATTTATGTGCTTACGGATGAATATGAAAAAGGATAATTTAAGAACTTAAAAAAATATTCTAGAAAACATGGAGTAGGCCTACAGGGGATACTACGTTGAAAAAAAACGCACCTGAACCTCTACCCCTGGGGTGGTGTGGAGAAGAGGTTAATTCAATTTATTTATAGTAAAAATATTCACCAGGAATTGCACTTTTTCCGATGTGGCAATTGTGTTTAGTACCTTCTGCAGCATTTAATTTATTTTTTCATTGCCTTTGTTATAGGCAGCTCTTCTCCTCTGCGTTGTTTTTCGACAGTCATTTTAGCAATAGCGGTTTCTTTTCCGAGGTCCGCAATGAGCTTGTCCAAAATGCCAGATTATAGGCTGGTGTTGTTGCGTCGGTTCCTATGTAATTTTGTTTAAACAACTTTGCTAAAATCTTTGCCTCTTCATTCTTTAACGAGGAATAATATGCCTTGAAAAAGTTTCATCACAGGGAATAAACGCCATAATGCTCTGAGCATTCTCACTTCTAGAGAAAAAATTTCTTCGTGCCCATATTTTTGTTGCATCCCAAGGTTCTGAATCCTTCCCCAAATAATGTGGCCAAAGTGGAAGAGGCAACCATTAGATTGGACATTTAGCAAATATGCCGTCGCTGTGCATATTATGGCACGCTCGAAATCCGATATTATTTTGTCAGGGTTCAGTGGAAGATTGAACTCCAAAGCACATTTTTTTAGCTGCAGCCAAGTCTTCATACGCCTCCTTGGTTCTGTTGCTCATTAGGCAGAAAATTGAAGGAATTACTGTGCCCTGAATATATCTGTGGACAGAGAAAAGCAGTGCCATTATCGATGCCACAACTGCAAATGTGCCATCAAGAAGCCAGATTCAGAGAGGACCAATAATTCGCCCTCAATGTGTCGGAGGTTCTCGGGAATGCATATCTCCTCAAGGTTCTCTGGCTCTTTGATATGGCTGGCTCGAACACAGTATATCTTCATTTTCTGTGCCTGTTTAGATGGGCGATATAATAATATGTATATATATATATACATATATTATTTCAATGTTTGCATTCGAGCCTTGCATAGAAAAGCATCCCGAATTATACCCGAATAGTGGGTGTGCTTAAGCGACAGTATTGAATCAATAGCAGAAATATTCTTGCTGATTCCCAATTTGTGATTAACTGCTTCTTCTTTAATTTTACTCAAAGTATTCTTTCGCGGATTGTACGGGGGTTCTAGATCACCGAAAGACAAATCTTCCGCAGCCTTCAATAACCATTGTCTCGGCTTGCTGTCAATTAATTCTTCCCCAATCTCTTTACCGTATGCTCACGTGATATTACGTTTTCGGGTATGTGCAATACCACTTGTATCCACCGTATGAACCCGTAAACTTATTCCTTGTTCAGGAGGTGGTGCGTTGAGGCAATGAGCTCGCAAAACTGAACCGCATTCATTTCAGGAGCCGCGAATATCTAAATACACCTTGCTTTCTGGGGAGGAATATACTTTAGCGGATGAAAAACTAAAAGCGCAGGGAACTTTACATTTCAAATAAATGGCTTTTGCTATCATATGTGTCCATCCGATTTGAAGAACCGTGCATGTTCTCCCTTTAGTTCCCTTTTCTTTATAAAATTTTGATACCGGTCGAATCTTACACCACTCCTCCTTGGATAAATCTAAATTGAAAAAAAATTTCCGACAGTCCATATTTACATCCGGTTTCAAATTGAAGGGTAAGTATTCTGAACTTTCCACGCTCTGTTCCGGAGTATACACCTTATTTACATTGCATTCAGGTACACCAAAATGCTTTTTAAGTTTGCTTTTCAACTTCCAGCGATTGTTTCTTACAAAGAAATTTAAAGTGTCACCACTGTATACGGTCTTCAAGTCATTGGATGCATTTTTCCACACAACATCTGACCTCGGTTTTAAATTCCCATCTTTATCGAAAATTTAATAATATTTCAAAACTTCGACTATAAAATCTGGATTTGTTTTTGTCTGGGCAGGCATTTTTTTAAATAAATTGATATAATAATAATATAAATATAAAATAAATAATTACAACAACTAGGCACACAAAATGACACTAAAATTGAAATATTTAATGACTTTGACAAATCACGAAACAAAAAACAACTTCATCAGCGAAATAACAAAAGTCAATAGACAAAAATATTCTGCGCAGCCAAATTGATCGACTCTTCGAACAGTAATGATTTCAGTTGAAAATATTAAAATTGTATTGAATACAATTTAATTTATTTTATTTTATATTATTTCTTTTTATTTTATTTTATTTTATTATATATTTGATTTGACTTTTATTTGATAATATAATACATAAAAATATAAACATTTTTTTCCTGGACAAATTTCGTGTTTTAGTAATTTAATATTATATTACACTCATTTCAATACTATTTATATTTAAATTTTGATGTATTTTTTGTTAACAGTGTAATAAATATTAAATAAATAAATAAACGAATGCATTTCGTCCCATCCTCCTAAATTATGAATTGCGGTTTTTGGACATGTGTTTTGTTTTACGAAAGTTGCTTGATGCGGCTAACTTTTTAGCCAAATATTCTGCGAAAATGTAATAAGAGCACGAAACAATTTACGATTAATTTGCAGTGGCGATTCTTCTCAGTTGGCTAGTTTGGCAGCGCCAAACCTAAAATTTCAACTTAAATGTAGGTATTATTTGTATTAAAACTAAGAACATTCTTTCAAATACAAAAAACATAAAATCCCTGTGCGTTTAAATCAATATAAACCAGCAAAACCTATTCAAATCACTACAACCCCTACGTGATATATTAATCCCATAGTCCAATATGGAAACCGTCACGTCATACAAAGTATCTCGCTTCATATTTTGCTTTCAACTCCGGTGTTGATTTGGCAACAAAATTTGCGCCATCAAATCTCATACAAACTACACTATTATTCCCGATGTGCTGTCTCATTCTTTCTTTAAGAACAGACCGAACGAATATTTACAAAGGTTGGCTCTAATAAAAGTGCCAAACTAGGTAGAGAAACGCGAGACAAAATGTAGTATTTGATTTTTATCTTTTTAAGGGGTGGTGCTATAAGGCTGAAATTTTGGCAGATGGTAGAAATTACTGATCTAAATATGAATACAAAAAATTATAATCCTAGAATGCCCTTGAACGGTGATAACGGCAATTTTTGAGCTCACCCACATATGAACTCATATCTCTTGAGTGCATTAATGGATATCTTTGGTTTTTATTAATTTTGCATACAAATAAAATTACGGTTATTTCGATGCCTCATTTATTATCCTACGTGTAATATAAGCATCACAATCTTGATTTTAAATTGATCGAAAAATCAAAAAAATTGCCTTGAAATTACCTGGTTGGACCATTGCCGTTTAGTACCCACCAGTGGAGAACCCCGTTATCTGAATGGAATGTTTTCATTCGAATTTAATATGTTTGGCTTTAAAAAATCATAACTCTCGTTTTACTAATTGGATCTTCAATGTTAAGGCATCTGAGTAAAACCAACATAACACGCTACAATATGTAAAAAAATCATTGAAGTGGGGCAGCCATTTTTATACTAAAAGGGTGAAAAAGTCACCCCTCAATTCGATTTGCAGTATTCTAAATTGAAAAGTTGATGAAAAAATTCACAATTTGAAAAAACAAAAAAAATGCTTATTTATTGCTTAGCCTCTCTTCTAAAATTATTTTTTACAATGTTTTACCTTCAAGCCCACACGAGAGGTGCTAGAATTATTTTAAATGTTTTTTTTTTTGCAAATAAAATGCATTTTAATTAAAAAACAGATCGACATAGCTTCTTTAATAAATTGATAACTCAAAAAGTTCTGCATTAATTAAATTTTTTTTTTTAAATAAAACAAAAACGGTTTTGGATATCAATGAAATTCTTTATTCCTGTGAAAGTACGTTTGATGCCATTATGTATGGAACTCGATTTCTTTTGCATGGCCACCACGGGCAAGCTTGCAGAAGTCCAGACGCTGAACCCAATTTTCGACGGTTTTCAAGCATAAATCGGCCGATACTGCTCTGCAATATTCGATATTCGTTCGAAGTTCATCAATCGTCGCTGGCTTGTTGGCATAGACCATAGACTTGACGTAGCCCCACAGGAAATAGTCTAACGGCGTTAAATCGCACGACCGAGGCGGCCAAGCGACTGGACCATTTCATGAGATAACACGTTCTCCAAACCTGGTTTCCAATAAATTAATTGTGACATTCGCTGTGTGGCTTGTGGCGCCATCCTGTAGGAACCACATGTCCTTCAAGTCCATATCATCCCATTGGGGCTAAAAATATTCGGTTATCATTGAACGGTACCGATCCCCATTCACAGTAACGTGCCGGTCTTGATCATCACGGATGAAGTACGGCCCAATGACGCCGCACAGTGGTGCGAGAGCGGAAAAAAGTCTTTTGAAAAAGTCATGTCTATCGTTTAAAACTTTATGTTTAAGTACTCTTAGATGACCCGAGCGTATGATTTAAAAGTATTTTTTAACATATATATTGTATGTTCTGATTTACAAGCCCTCAAAGTTGAAAAATAATTTTACTCAAATCGCGAACCGTATTTTCAACAAATTTTGAGATATTTTTTTCCGAAGTTCCTGTAGATAAATTCTCTAGCTTCTTAAATAATTTAATTGGTCTATTTTCGATTATCTAAAAATAAAAAAAATATTGATTATTTATAAAAGATACCTTCTATAAGTAGCCTGAAGCTTTAGTACTAAGAAAAAATGCTTTTTTTTTTTAACTTTTTGATTTAAAAAAACAGCTCCAAAAGATACCAAGAAAGTAAGTATGCCACCATATGCTCCATACGTTCATGTTAAAGCACAGAAAAAATCAGCTGCAGATACGTGCAGATGTGGAAGTTATGCTCAAAAATGTTTCACTTAATCGGATTTCAAAAAACTCCGTCTTGACGGTGGTGTTTACCAAAAAGTTTGATTACTTCGGTATTAATTGTCAGAATGAACTAGTTAAGCCCATTATTTTAAGAAAAAATGTCAAACTTTTTTTTAAAAATAAAACAAAATTAATACATTGACCCAGGGCTGAGAATTTCGATTTTTGCGAAACCATTTATTTCTGCCTGGAAAATTTTTCAACTTTCAACTCAATTTTCTTGAAAACAACAAACGAAAAATAATATTGTTTTATGATATTTTGAATTATATGATAGAGCTTAATACAAAATAAAGAAAAGGATTAGGGATAATCCTTTTTTTTTTATTATTTTTCGCTCAAAGTAGGGCAGTCAAAAATAAATAGGAGTGTATCTTCCATGTTGCCTACAATTTGCCATTTAAAGCATGGAGAACCAACAATGAGACCCGCCATATTAGAGATGCTCAGAAGAAGAAAATTCAGCAGGCGTTTCGTGAAAAACTGGGCATCATTGTCGATCTTGTAAAACAAGGTACGGGGACAAGTAATGACGGCAACACCTCCAGAAGATTTTTTGCAAATCCAACCATGACTTCAGAAATCACTGGAGTTAGTGAATCCCTAATTCGGCGGTTTGCTGTTATCCTTGAAGTAATAACGTCGAATGAACAATTAGACTTAAAAAAATATGCAGCTTACACGTGGGAAACTGCTGAACTGTTTGTTGAGAAATATAAATGGTACAATATGCCAGCAACCGTACATAAGGTTTTGATCCATGGAGAAGAAATAAATAAAATCTGTGCATTTCCTGTTGGATAGCTCTCCGAGGAAGCCCAAGAATGCCGAAATAAGGATTATAAAGCCTACCGCAGGTTTCATTTGAGAAAATGCAGCCGAATTGCGACGAATGAAGATGTGATGCATCATATATTCATATCCTCAGATAAAATAATAACAGGTTTAAGGCCACAGGCAAAAAAGAAAATACTTCCAATCAGCGCAGACGCTAAAAACCTCATTTTAGCATTATAAAATCACTACTTCATAATTGTTTTCTATTTATTTTTTGTATGTATTTATCTATTTATTTATTTAATTTTATAACATACATAGTTAATAATAATATTTTATTCAAAATAAAAAATTAAGATTTTACTAAAAAAACTTTTATTTAAATATAACATCAAAACCCTCAAATTTTATAAAAATGTCAAAAACTTTTTTTCTAATAATATTTTCTGGACCAAATTTTAACCAAGCTTGTAATAAGACTAATCTTGACTTGTGTGTCAAATTTCATTAAAATTCGTAAAATAGTTCAGATCTTACAGACTTTTTTCCGCTCTCCCATACAAACATCAAAACACTCAAATTTTAGAAAAAAAGTCAATAACTTTTTTACTAATGATTTTTTCTTAGCCAAATTTTGACAAAATGTGTATAAGACTAATTTTAAAATGCGAATCAAATTTCATCTTAATCCATTACACAGTTCAGATGTTACAGATTTTTTTAACGCTCTCCCATACAAACATCAAAACCCTCAAATTTTAGAAAAATCTCAATAACTTTGTTTCTAATTATTTTTTTTCAACCAAATTTTGACCAAATATGTACAAGACTAGTCTAAACACGTTTGCCAAATTTCATTTAAATCCGTTGAACCGTTCAGATAAAACAGACTTTTTTCCGCTCTCCCATACAAACCGAACCACTGTGCGCCGCCGGCCCATAAACCACACGAAACCGTAATTTTTTCGGGATGCAATGATGACTCATGGAGTACGTGTGTATTGCTGCCTGACCAATACCGCATATTTTGTTTATTGACGAAGCCATTCAGCCAGAAATGAGCCTCATCGCTGAAGATGATTTTTCGATGAAAATCCGAATCATTTTCAAGTTGTTGCTCAGCCCAATTCACGAACATACGACGCTTCTGGTGGTCAAGCGGCTTCAGTTCTTGCGTCAATTTAATCTTGTAAGTATTCGCAAAATTCGCCACAACGACCGCGACGTCACAGAGATGCCCAACGCTTGAGAACGACGTGTGAAAGACACATTTTGGGTTTCTGCAACTCAAGCCTGGGAACTTTTAACTTTCTAGTGGAAATTTTTCCACTAGACGCTCAATTGTTGATCTGCTAGGACGATTATGACGACCATAAATTGGACGTAGCGCTCTTAACGTTGAGGCCACTGACTCCGAATTTCGGTAGTAAATTTTAATAATTTCGACTCGTTGTTGGCTCGTATGTCTTTTCATCATGAAATGGCAAACCTTACTGAAGAGAAATGTCAAAAGAGCGGCAAGAAATATGGCGTCGTTTGCTGTCCCTGTTGCTCTACTTTTGTAGCGTCCCTGTTGAAAAACCCTTTATAATACAGAGTTATGAATCCTTATTTATGCTTCAAATATCCAATAAATAGCATTTTAACTGAAAAATATAACTCCATACAAAGAGATGTTATTTATAATTTGAGAATAGGTACCTACTCCTGGACTCGACGGCTTTTATCGTGGGTCGTTTTGGAGTACACCTACTTAAAAAATGGCGCGACTTAAAGTGCTGTGCGTCAGCTTATATCTCGTGTATTTTGTAGCCAACCCAGAACTAATGACCAGAAATCGCCCCTGTTAATTTGAAATGTAAAATTGCTTTATTATTTACTAAGGGTTTTTGTCTCTATGAAAACTGAAAATGGACTGTGTCCTACTGCTGACTGCTCTATACATATGCCTTATTGCCTTATAGCACCTACTTCATTTCGTCTTCATTGTCATCGATCAAAACTACCGCCTGTATTATAATAAGCTACTAACATGATGCAAAAAAAGGGCAGCGTTAGGCAGCTCGTTGTCGATCCACAATGCCATTGATCGATGATGATGTAGATGGTGTTAATGTCAGTGCAATTGAATTGATCACATATTTCGTAGATTTCGGTCGTAACAGCCGCTATCAAGCAGAAACCGACGATGGCATACAAAGTTTCTATTTTTCAGTCGCAACTACCGTTACTTGGGAGCGAGCGATGGGGATTAGCACCAGAAACTTTTGTCTCCAAATGGAAAAGGTATCCATCCTTTGCAATTTTTTCTTTTCCTCGTTTCGAATAAGTAACCTGAAAATTCAAATAAAAAAGAAGTACCTACTAAGAAAAAAGTAAAATATAAAAAAGGGTAAAATAAAATTATAAAAAATTCTTCGGGTAAGGTTCACAAAATGAAGTAAAAGTACCAAGTTTTTTGTTTTATTCGCGAGGAGCATGTCAGTTTGTATTTGGATCTTAAAAAAATATACTTAATCTTAGCACTAACTAGCATTAGTCATTATCACACTCTCAAACACTGTTTAGATAACACTCGAGATACAGATACAGCCGCGGAAAACATTGTGCAATAAAGCTTTTACGTTTTATTTAAAAGAATGAAAATAACAGACTTAAATGATTTATGATATTATTACTGCATTGGTCATACACATTATAATACATACTTTCGACCTATATTACTTATTGTTAGACGTTGCGTTGTTAAGATACCACTCAAGGCACAGACGCGAAAAGCACTGGATAATTAGGCTTTTTCGTTTTATTTAAAAGAATTTAAAATAACACATGAAAAAAAATTAACGCGGCACAAACAATTGAAATCCACAAAATCACGTTAACATTATTTCACGGTGGAACTTTCACACTTCACAACCATCACTTCACTTATTTCTAAATCTTTTTAATACTTAGGCAATGTCGTTTTAAATTGTTTCCGATTTGTTTTCACTGAAATTATAAAATCACTTAAAACACTCATAATCACTTCCAACTGTTTCACAATTGGCTCCAATGTGCTTAAAGTTTTGAGAATCGACAAGAAGCAACTATAAAAAGGAGTAATTTTAGCCATTTTTATGCCAAAAAATAAAAACAAATTTACAGAAATTGAATTTTAGCAATTCGAAAACCAAATAACATACTTTTTCTTTGATGGGGTCTGAAAATTGTCTTAAGCCACAAAAATTAGAAATTACAAAAAACTCGAAATAGGCTTATTTTTACCTTTGAGCTGTAGAAACGTACGAAAAAAAAATTTAATTTTGTAAGAAAGAATTCAAAGTCAAGCACCAAACCCGGGAAGTACAAATTGTTTACTGAACCCTTTTCAATCTCAAGAATTACAGTTTTTAATTCTTAAATTTCAGTTTTTATTGGTCGCCGAGGAGGTAGGACGTGGCGCAGAAACAAAAGTTCGTTCAAGGACTGACTGAAATATTTTAAAATTTTATTTTCATTTAATTTAATTTTTAAAAAATGTATATAAATGTAGGATACGGACCTGACATGACTATACTGGAGACGGACCTGACAAGACGAGAACAACGACAACGAACGACGACAACAATACAACAAGGTAACCGGTAGACACATACGCATACACATTGAACGATATAGCTAAGGGAATGAAAGAATATGAAAATCGATCGGAATAGGTTTTAAAAAATGAGTTGTAATTGTGACGAGAAGAAGAACGGTCGTATCTTACTTTTATGTTCCCGGAGTTAAAAGACGTGTAAAGGTTAAAAGACGTGGAAAAGTAATATCACTAATGTTATATTTTCCCACAAATAAAGAACTTGTCTCTTACAAATAAATATATATAAAAGAAAGATTGTGTGTCGTGTATTTTAATCGTGATCGAAAAAGAAGTTAGACGCATTTCTGTGGCGTTCAGAATTGACCCTACATACATAATTATAATTTAAGAAAAAAAATTTTTAATTTAAAAATAAAATTATTTAATTTAAAAAAAAATGTACCAATATATTTAACGCTGCTACACAGGCCAACGTCATCCTATCCATCTTCGCCACAACCACCCCTTATACGTAAATGCTTTTATTCATTTGAAAACGACTATAAAAACCTGCCGGTATCCTGTACCTATGTATATTATGTATATGTATATGAGGAATTTTCTCCAAACTATAGAAGTGAAAACACCTGATTCTAAGCAAGGCTATAAGGCAATGATGAAGGCATTTATTTGGCCTAAAATCCGAGATGTAATCCGTCTTTTCCCGGCCATCGATAGTGAATTAAAGCTTTCGTTATTTCTTACCACAGACGGAATCATTTTTGTAGGTTCTCTAGGCCCAGGCTTGCAGACCTAGACTTTTTTGATTATGTACATATTTTTAAACTTTTGTTACGGGTTGTGACGCACCGCCAAATTGATGTTTCAGTAGCTGAAAAGAAGAAAATAAAGCAATAAGACTGTGGGGGGTTACATCTGTCACTTACACTCACTCTTACACAAAATCTCAAAAGAAGCCAGAGAGAAGTAATTCGAACCAACGACGAGTTTTAAAAAAGACATGAAGACGAGCAGAAGCCACAAAGAAAAGTCAATGTCTGGCGAGATAAATTAAATTCATTTTGTAAATTATTTGTAATATTCGCCATTAATAATTTAAGTATTATGTTTAATAAATTGTCAATGATATAAATAAGTGTTTGCGGTTTCATTTTAAAAAGGAAAAGGTAAACAATTATTCGATTAGTGAATTTGTTTTTGGCAAGAACATTGTAGTGTGAAAATACCTAAACCTTTTTTTATAATTTTTTTACTTCTTGCGAAAAGTTTTGAATGTAGTTAAGCCTTAAGGCCTGCCGTCCACTAGGCAACTTTACATGCCGCCTCCAATGGCCATGAACGACACTCGGATTATGAATATAAATTGTCTAGAAAAAAACCAATGGAGGCACAAAAATCCATGTCCGTGCAGCAACACGCTGATTATTATTAGCTTATGATTATTAAAACTTATTTTCCCCATTGTATTCACTTTAACGAGATCTTATGTATTTTAACTTTGAGAGGTGCGAACGCGCTTCTATTGTGTTCAGTAAGTTACCTTTAAAAGTAGACAAAGAGTGTTGTGCACCTTGACATACTATATATGGACTGCTAGTCGAATCTTATTTCCATACAAAGGCTCTAACAAAAAGCGTTCAGCCACTTCTTAGCAACATTAATGCTTATGTAGAAAAGCGGCAAACAAAAATAACTATTCTCCAGGCCAGCTCTTGCCACTTGGCCTAAACTATAATTTTTTGCCAAAGAAGCTAAGGACATTTAATATTTTTTCCTTTAAAAAACAGAGCCATCTATGTTCATTCAAGTTTAAATTTTGACGTCTGTCGTTTTCGTGTCATTCATTCATCTAATGAGAATATTTTTTTTTTTTATAGAACAAAACACTTTTTAGGAACAGCACCATCGGATTGCAGGTCTTTCCTAGCTCTGGAACAAGTAACTACAGTTCTGGCAAAACAGTTCTCCAAATAGAGTTACATATATGCAAAGAATGAATTAATTGCATGGGGTACGCAAGAAGAAAGAACTCTAATTGACTGTGTACTGTGAACCGGAAAATTGGTTTGGGTGTACCTTGACCAAAGTATGGTAAGGTTGATGCCAAGAATGAGCCGGATACTGGAGTGTGTGACACAGCTGTATTGGGTGGAAAAAGTGGACCCTTTCGTCTAGATGCGGGACACAAAGTTCATCAGTTGTCAGACGAGAAAAAGGATGCGATTCCTGATGAAGTAACTATAGTATGTATGCTCAGTTAAACGCTCCGATTAGTAAGCAGGTGCATAAATTTAAGGCGATAATGGATGCATAAACGAAGAGCAAGGAGCATCAGTGGCAGAAGTACAAGACAAATGGGGAATTGGACGATACTCTGTTGATTGAGGGAATAACTGGGGAGAAAAACATCAACAGAAGACGAGCTGAGGCAAATCCGTGAGGAGATCATGTGCAAGCGAGAGCAAATCGATTAAAGTTGGTTCTAGATGTGTCAGGATCCATGTAGGTATAGGTATAGGAATCAATTATTTATATTTCGTTGTTTTCGTTCACTAGTGGATCTACTTTTCTAGATTCAATGGTTGCGAACAGCGGGAGTATTAGAAGCCTTTGTAAAGGTAATGGAGGCTTTCGAAGGAAACGAAAAGAAAATCATCTACCATATTGTTGGCCACAGTGATGAAGGATGGGAAGTTCCATTCGTTTAAGCGGGCAAACCACCAGCAACGGACGAGGAGCGGCTGGAAACGCTTCGCATGATGCATGCGCATTCACAATGTTGCTGTTCTGGTGATAATACTGTTATGGCAACCAAAGAAGCTGTGAAATCCTTGGCCGATGAAGATTACGATAAATCAATAGTAATTGTGTTGAGCGATGCCAATCTTTGGAGGTATGGCATCCATCTATTGGATCTGGCTAATGCTTTAAAGAAGGGCGATCTAAAAGTGCGAGTGCATGTGATATTTATTGGCAGCTTAGAAGAGGAAGCTGATTTGTAGGATCTAACTGTAATCAGATGGTGCTGTTACTAAAAGGTGTTTCGACAAGGAACGCGTACTGTCCAAAACTACGAAATAATAGCATGCACTGACTACAAGTAAGAAAGTAAATATTTTCGTTCAAGTAAACATTGTCCTTTTTACAATACCTTATTGTTATAGGTTTATTTGTATAAATTTATATACACACATTTTTTTATATCTTTCACAATAGATAGGTATCATTGCATATGGGCGGCATTCAAATCGATGCCGAGGAATCACATTGTGCACCAACGGAACGCACCAACATGTCGTCCGAGTATTTCGTGTCGTGGTAAGCGAGCGCACCTTTTCATCTCCTCACACAACGTATAGTAGAATTGGGGTATAACTTGACTTTCATGAAGGGCCATATTGAGAAGAAGTCGCTTGGGATATTGACACCATCTATCTATCTCGTGACTCTTAAATATTGAATTAAAAAAAATTTGCTCATTTGGAACCAAAGTGAGTTGGAATTTGTCTTCTTTTTTTCTCATTGGAATCAAAAATGTTTTTTTTTTCCAGAGACCTAATTGCGATAAGAGTTATGTTTTGTAACATTAAATTTTCAGAAATTTTCGCAATTTTTCACAGTTCGCTGTCTAAACCTATAAGGAAGAATCTAGTTTTGGGAAACTTGGTGAAAGTTTTAGTTACGAAACATGCAAGGTATCAGCGTTGGAATATAACACCTTCTTTTTGGACTAAAAGCATCTCATTATGCTATTGTCACATGAAATACATGAAAGAATATTGTGTACTCAAACACACAAAAAGTCAATGAGACCGTAGGAGTTACATTTAGAGGCGTCAGGAATAAGGTAAGGATTTTTAGCTTAAAATAAAATAAAAAAATATTATTTTAAAAATAACATTTTTGTCATCAACTTTAGGTCGGATTTTTTTCATAAATTAAAATTTAAATATTAAAGTTTTTATTTATAAGCTTGTTTTCTTTCATCAAAATAAAAATATTTTGTTTAACTATTTACAAATTTTAATTGTATCATTATGAGGGTATCTTAGAAAACCCTTACTTTTTAACGAAATTAATTACACTGCAAGTTTTGAGTATTTTGAATTCAACAAATCCACTAACGTATAGATGAAATTATATCTTCCATGGGAGAATTATTTAAGGGAGTTCCACTCAAACCTTCAAGTAGATACTAAAATGTCTTTATCCTCGTGGCCAATTTCAAATTCAAATTTTTTTTTGTCTGGCTCCAAGAGCCAATCAATATACTCGCTTCATCGCATGAAATGCAGTTTGCTTCAGCAGACGAACGAACTTCGTTATGTATCAAAAGCCTTTTGTATGCTGAAGCAAACTGCGCGGACGTGCGTCGGATTGTTTATGAATCCACATCTTGAGCGTATGCTTGAAAAAAAAGTTCTAGATGGTCTTACGAAAACCTATAGCTTAAAATGTAATTAATATTTTTTCTTCTCTTCTACGTGCTTTCTATAAATATTTTTTAAATTTCTCATATTAACTATAAATCCTATAAAGCCTACTTTACTTTTTGAATTAATATTTTTTTCATTTCCAAGATTTAACTCTGAAAGGTATTTAATTGATTCTTCAAAGAAATCAAACACATGGGTTTTGTTTTCATCGCAAAACCCCTATTTAAATCCAAAGCCAATTTTAAATTTCATATTGAGGCAACGGAATATTCTATTAATTTTTTTTTCAAAAAAATTATTTTTGCTTCACAATCCTAAATGCCAAACTACCACTTCAGTGACTGAGTGAGTGCCATCAGTGATCGAATGAATGAGTAAAAATAAAATGAAAATATAATAAAAACAATTATAGTTCTTTCATTTTTCCCTCACAATTCGCATCCATTATAAACTCTCAGTCGGCTGTTCATCTATCGTATGAAATTCCGTTCGGTTACTGATGAGAAAATGTAAGATTATGGTACTCGATAACGTGAGCGGTAATGCGAAACTCACATAATTCAGTCACATATTACTCGAAAACTGATGCGTCAATTTGGCCCCAGGTACTTTTGTATCTTGTAAAATGAAAGTGCATTCGCTGCGCTCTCACTGAGGGTCTCTGTACCTAATTTCACATTCATGCTTTTCGAGTGTCAATTAAGGTGCCTTTGATTTAATTTATTGGCAAAATGGAGTCCTAACTCACCCTGGTAATTAACAAGTTTTTCGATGAACTCCCATTTTATCGCCTTTCCCGTTCCATCAAAAATTATATTTTCGGTGCCCCATGTATTTCTTACCAGTTTAATGCAGTGACATGCATCAAGGAAAATGACAATATTAGACGAATTTTCCAGATTTTTGAAATTAGGCTTAAAATTTTCAAGGGAGGTACCTAAATGCTTTAACATATCCCTATGTTACCAGGCTGACCATCAAAAGTTAACCCAATTATCCCTATTATTATTATTATTATTATTATTATTATTTAAAGCTTTATTCACTCATTAATTCAATATTTATATAGTAACATTAATAGAGAAAAATTAATAGGTATGTATATTACTTAACTATGTACCTATGTAAATAAATCTTTCAATATACAATTTTAAGATATTTGAGCATAAGCCTCCCCCAGGCTTCTCCATCTACTTCTATCAAGTGCTTCTCGCCAATAGAATGGACATTTAGCTCGGATATCATCCTTCCAGCGTTTGAATTGTCCAACTACGTTGCTCTTTCCATCCAGAGGTACCCATTCTGTTGATAATTTCGTCCAACGGTTGTCAAATGTCCAGCCCATTCCCATTTAAGTTTCCAAATTCTTTGTCTGACATCTTTGAAATTAGTTTGACTTCTTAAATATCTATGGTTGATTTGTTGAGCGATGCGGACGTTTAAAGTAGCTCTTTCCATTGCTCTTTGACACGATCGGAGTTTGGTTTCAGCATTTTTACTAATTTGCCATGTTTGGCACCCGTAGGTCAAAACTGGTAGCACTGTTGAATCGAACACGTATTTTCTTGTTTTATTTGAAATATTTAAATCAAGTAGATGCTTGACATTCCAGAATTGTCTCCAGGTGCTTTCCATTCGATGTTCTATATCCTTCATTTCTCTGTCTTTGAATAAAATAACTTGACCAAGGTATGTATAGTCTTCAACGTACTCAAGTGATTTATTATCAACACTTATTGCATTTTCATCACCATTTGTCATGATTTTAGGTTTTTGGTGATTTGTTAATAGGCCAATACTTCTACATTTAGAGCATAATTCGTTGAGCATAGTTTGAAGCTCTTCACTGGTGTTTGAGATTACTATGATGTCATCTGCAAACCGGAGATTTGAAAGATATCTGCCATTTATCCTTAATCCTTAGTGCTCCCAGTCTAGCTTCCTAAAGACCTCTTCGAGAGCTGCGGACAAAAGCGCTGGTGAGAGAGGATCTCCTTGTCTTACACCTCGGGATATTTTAAACTCTGGCCCGATAAATTCCGTTTTTATGCGCGGGTTACTATTTGCGTACATATCCTTTAAGATTCGAACTATTTTTTTTGTCTATGCCTTGGTTAAAAATCTCTTTATTTGAAGCTGATAAAAAACTTACTATACCTGCCTGGTAAAACTATAGATTTTTCTGAAGATCTAAGTCTATTACACAAAAAATATGCAACTGGAAGCTTCCATGCTTCCACTAATAAATATGCTAATGCTTCTTTTCTCTTTCGCTTTTGTTGATAGTCAATGGTTCCGACAAGCTTTTTTTCGAATCGTCCCATCTCATATGTTGGCGAATAGCCATTTCTTCCATCATTAAGCACGCCACCAGCTTTCTATTCTGCCTCAAAAGTGAAATGCTTTTGAGTGTGAGGACGTCAAGTGATTTTTTTTGTGTAACCAGGACCAACGTCGGTTTGGCTATACCAAGATCGAAGTGTACTCTCTGCTGGTAAATTTTTCTTGAAGAGATATCTAATGTACTTATATTCCCGTGGACTATAAAATTGCAAAGCCAATGCCAAAGATCGCAGTTCCACGGGATATTTTATTGTTATTTTCCCACCTCTGAGAACTTCGATCAATCTAACGGGTCTTTTCTTAGATGTATAGAACGTTAAGTTGGCAACACTAATTTAACTAGCGGCCATTTTGTCAGCTGCCAAGTGATTTATTTTTAGTTTGGTTTGGAATTGTAAGAATTGATAGTTCTTTAATAATTTAATATTCTAAAAGTATTTATGTCAAGTAATATTTTGTGCTAAAGTATCATTCCTTTTATTCCAAAATTTTAACTCTTCAAAGTTGAAACATTGTCGATTCAATAAATGCACTTAAAAACTTTAACTGCATTATTGACTTCATTAATAATTTTATTTTGATGATAAAATATAAAAATAAACAAGGTACCTGTAAAGTTTGCGAACTATTTTCGGATATAAGGTTTTTTGTTTTCTAATTCCATGACTAAGGAACTAAGAGTTAAAATTTTCTTTTCTTATCTCTTTAACTTACGCCTCAATACCTTCAACGTGTTTTCTTATTTTCTTATTATTTCTATGTATAAAAGACACTTTCTTTTCAAATTTCTGGTAGAGGCTTAGTCAGGGTCAAATTTCCTTTTACGACTTCGAACAAGATGAGCGCTGCAAAAACAATTTATTTAAATATATTCGTCTATGGTATAAACAACAAATAAAAGATTACTTTTCATCCAGCACTTTCCTACTAGGAGTGGATATTGTACTAGATTGAAAATCTGTTGATATATTAGGTGATACGTCTCTGCAATAATAATATTTTTATAAGTTGAATTTAAATATTTCAAATAACAATAAGTTTGTGCATACTTATCAACGTGGATATTTGTTTTTGAAGTGGAAGGATTCTCGAGCTAAATTTTAAAGTTTTCTATAACTCTTGAATTTTTTGTGAATTTTGCTCTGTGAAAATAAAAAGTGACATCGATAATATTTGGAAACAAACTATTTAATCAATCTTAATCAAAGAGAAGAATCCATTTTATTTGCTTAAAATTACTTGAAATAATGACAAAAAAAATTCTTTGAAATTGTTAAATATAATTTTTTTCAGATAACAGCTGCTGTTCTCTGTGACATATTCTCCACAACGCTCTCATGTCAAAATTTAGCCAAGGTTTTAGCTGATGATGATGTTTGGAGAGAGAAAAGTGGGAGCTAACATTTAGCGCGATGTGCGTACTAGGCTTTATGGAACAAACGTGAAGTTTGATACCGAAATTGATTTTTTTAAATTAAAATTATTTTCGCGACGAGCAAAAAAGTAAACACGACGAAAGTATGGCCGGCGGATGAAAGCAAACATGGGAATTGGGAGAATAGAAAAAAAAGTCAAGTGTCACGGTTAAAGGAAAATGTTGCAAAAGCTAAGTGTAGCAGTTTCCTTACGAGCTAGGATAGCAATGCGTTGCAAATGTTGCCGATGCAAGGTATAATATTGCTCACAAGAAGAAACTTTTTGCAGATTTTTCTGGCGCAGCTTTTAAGAGCAGACCAAATAGGCAGGAATTTTAGAAATTTTGACTCGAGAGTTAAAGTTTTCACTTAATGTCATCATTAATGATCCTGGAAATTATAGACAAAATAAAAAAAAAGCTTAAGATTATGCAGAATTTCCAATGCTGGTTAGTGATAGGAATAGAAAAATTGCGGAATCAAAGAGAAAGTTTCCGCCATACAAGACGGTTGACGATTTTTATATTTTAACTTTCAAATCAAGCACGAAGAAGTTTAAGTATATGTAATACATACATAAATGTATATAAACTTAATTTTGGCATTAAAGAATTAATTGCTTTAAACAAGCAAGTGAAGAAATTTCACAATAAAAGTGAATTATCACCGGTCGAAATCTGTGCGAGGATGTAAATTTTGCGGAAGTGTTTTTTTCCGATTTTTCTTATTAAGAAAATTATTTTTTTAAAGGAAAATCTACGGCGGTTGATAATTGCAACCGCCAACATTTTTGATTAAACCGCCAATCAAAGCCGAATAACAGAGTTTTCCTGCCGAATTCCTGCGTTAAAAAACTGCCATAATACAAGGCAGACAGAAAAATAAGCAGAAGAGCCAATTTATATGGATATTAATAAAAAAAAGTCTAAGAAGCCGTACCTACAACACAGTAAACTACAACTATAAATTCAACTGACGGATTTGACCTCTAGAAATCAACCGCCAACTTAACATAGAGGGTAAATGGGTCAACCAGTTTCGAGCCCTATTTGAGAGGTACCAGGTTCGAGTTCTACGCAGAACTGCTCGTAAAAGCCGATATTTTTAATTTTTGTAATTAACGTAATATTTTTTTTTTTTAATTTAAATTCTTTTATTAAGCATGATAATTTCATTAATTGGTTTTCCCAACTAATGCAAGAAAGAAAGGTTTTTTTTATATAAAATCAAGAAAAGTAAATTAGCTCAATCCGCGTGTTATTATATATATTTTAAAAGTATAAAAAGAGTTGCATCAAAGTGCCATAATAACAACAAAAAAAAAGGTATTTCATCTCTAAATATGATCGCTTGCAGTGGCCACTTCAAAAGGAATTTAGGGGTGAGTTTTATATTAAATACCTATAAAAGTATTATTTGCTGCTTATCAATTTCCGGTGAAATATAAATAAAAAAAAAAAAAATAATAACATAGAACGCGAGTCGAGGGGGGGTTTTAATTGGGGGATTATTGTGTAAAGTGTAAAGTTAAAATTAAAAGAAAAAAGAGGATTTGAAATCCCAACTTTGTAAATAAATTGAAGACGGTTTAAAAGAATTTAATTAAATTTTTCTTTGATAAGCAACAGGCTTGCCATCGGATGAAATTAACTTTTTTCTTCAGGTTTATTAAATTAACTGCTTTCTTTTAAATAAAATTTTTGACTTTTATTAATATACACCAAGAAATAAGAATACTTTGCGAACACAGCCACAGAAATAAAGAGTACATAAAAGTTGATATAGCGTTTTATTGGCGATTGTGTTGCTGATGCTTTAGCTATAAATTATATGTGGAACGCATTTATTGTAAAATTAATGCATGTTGAGTTGAAATAAATTTGTTAAATATACATAAATATAAAACCAACTCGGATTTGAAATACAAAATTGCTATTACTTAAGGAAGTGACTCTAGACATGCCAAATATAACAGTAGTTTTTGTTTGTAAAAGTACCTACTGTTTATGCTGCCCTGCAGGGCCAGGGCCCTTCGCCGGTGGGCATACTTCGGACACCCAGGGTTTTTTTTCAAGTCGCGCGAAGCGCGTTAACGCACACCCAATTTCAATGGCGAAAAACTGTTTTAAATTGGCATTTCTCTAGTCTCGTCCGTTATTTTTTTTTAACAATAGAACAGGAAAAAATTGGCTTTCGCCTTAAAAAATAGTGATTTTAAATGATTTTCTATTAAATTCCACCATTAGTTTTTGTTCTGCACAATTTTTTAAATAAATTGCAAAAGATTAAATAAGCTGAAAGAACACAACTTGTTATTTTTGTTATTGAAAACAATATAAATACTTAAATTAATAATTCTTATTGTGACTTAACTTGGTTTTGACGGACTAAAAATAACAAAATCAGTGGTTATTTTGATCCCAATATGAAGGTGGTGACGGAATTACTAATTCTCGCCTTAAAAAATAGTGATTTTAAATGATTTTCTATTAAATTCCACCATTAGTTTTTGTTCTGCACAATTTCATAAATAAATTGCAAAAGATTAAATAAGCTGAAAAGAAAACGATTTGTTATTTTTGTTATTGAAAACAATATAAATACTTAAATTAATAATTCTTATTGTGACTTAACTTGGTTTTGACGGACTAAAAATAACAAAATCAGTGGTTATTTTGATGCCAATATGAAGGTGGTGACGGAATTACTAATTCTTGTCAAAAAAAAAATTTCATTTTGGCCCAACCGTCCACATAAAATGACTTCTTATATCAATGGTTGAACTACCCTATACCAATGATCATTGAAAAATTAAAAGTCATTTTATAGCGAAGTTTGGGACCGCATTAATTTTTTTTCTTCACTAAACTGATAATTCAAGCCATCAGCCGTATTGTTGCATCAAAACAAATACATATTTTACTTTCTTGGCGCATAACTTGGGAACGATTTCTACTAAAATCTACACTACTTTACCAACCGAAAACAAAATATCCAGACACGAAAAATCTGGCACTTAAAACTGCGGCACTTAAAAATGCATTATCCGATTAAATGGTCTATAAACCGGAAAATATAGTTCGTCCCCTATGTGTCAAGTCATAAAAGGTAGAATTTCAGCTAAAGATGGCCTCGATGTTAATGGATTGAGAAAGCTCTGAACAATTAGCTATTAGGACAAATAAGCTCTGGTGGTAAACCGGCGGAGGTAAAGTGGCGGTGGTAAACCAGCCGGCGGCGGTGGAAAACAGTCCTGATCAATCGCGCGCTGGTAGTGAAGTGTCCGTCTATCAAATAGCGGTTGCTAACGTACCGATCGCTTCATAATGTGAAAACGTCAAAATTTCATGTAACTACTCTTAAGACATAGGTATTCGGATTTTAAGAGCGAGAGCGACGGATAGGGAAGGGTAGATTGGGAAGTTTCTCCAGACGTCAGTTGAAACACGCAAACAAAAAAAAAACAAAGCTTGTCAGAGGTTAATCAAACTTTTTGATTGTGTTAGTTCAATGTGAACATCTTCTTTCATGTCTGATTCACAATGCGACGAGGAAACGGGACGTGAGCGTGACGAGAACCGCTGTCATCTTTTTCTAAAGGGTCCGCCAAATAACTTCTTTTTTTTTTTGAAAATGGCGCAAAACTTCGAGTGCAGCTTCGGCTGTGTGGCACGTAGCGCCGTCCTGTTGAAACCAAATGTTTCCAATATCCTCCTCTTCAATTTTTGTGAACAAAAATTCGTTCAGCATGGCCCCATAACGATCCCCATTGACTGTAACGGCCACTCCTTGCTCATTATGCCTCTTGACCAAAATCCGCACCAAACAGTGACTCGTTTTGGGTGTATCGGCTTTTCAATGTATGCGTGCGGGTTGTCTGTGCCCCAAATGCCACAATTTTGCTTGTTTACTACCCGCCAAGATCAAAATGAGCTTCATCTGAAAAGATGATTTTTTTGGCAAAATCGGCATCTTCTCTAAGTCGATCGCAGGCCCACTTAGCGAAGCGTATACACAACGGAAGGATAAAACTAATTATCTGTCAAATCAGACATGAGCTAAGTGTTACCATTCACGAAATAATCACTAGTTGAAAAAAAAAACGTTAGATGGCGGACCCTTTACAACGAATGCTTGTCACGCTCACGTCTCGTTTCCTCGCCGCAGTGTGAATCAGGCTTCATTGGCTCGAATAGTAACAAAGTGCTTTGTGAATTCAAAACATTATTGTAAAAGAATAGTTTTCTGTTTAAACTATTGCTTATAATAGTTAAAAGATTAAAATTCTGCTACGAATGTTAAAAACATGTTAACACTTCAAAATTTTAGTTAATTTTCGTACAAAGTATTTTTATCGGTAATGCTTGTTTTTTTTCACAAAGACGTTTCAAACTATTGAATAAATGTTTTACATTAAAATTTAAGAATCAATTAATATTAAAAACTCATAGTTTTATGAAAAAAAAAACAACGAGTAATAAAAATCACTGAATTTATCATTCGTTATTGTATGTTTGTATTTGATTGTTTAACCTCTGAATAGGATTCTATAACTGTAAAAACAAGAAGCAGAAAAGACAAAGGGGCATATTCATAGTAGACTGGAGTTTATTCAATGTTATTTAGATAGGATAAACCCAGGTCTAAGATAAACTGGAGTTTAAAAGTGACTATGAATATGCCCCAAAGATTTTAATTTTTCTGCTAACTTCAGACTTATTTCAGCGAACCGAACGTGCATTTTTTACACTACAAAAATACAAAATTAATTTTTTCGCAATAAACAAGAGAAATATTATTTTCGTATATTTGAGCTACAAAATAGAGGTTTGCATAACTCAAGAGCATTTAAAAAGCCACAAATTTGGATACCGATCATACGTTATACTTCAGACTTATTTTAGCGGAAATTTCAATAACTAAGAAACTATGCGAACTACCAATTTTTGGTGCAACCAATTATCATTTAATTAGCTACAAATTCAGATATCAAAATTTTTCTATTCCGCCAAAGTAAGGGACATAAAAATATTACAAGTCTACTAGATTTACGAAATAAATTTGTGTGGTAAATCTTCAAGATTTGAAGAAGATTTTGGAAAAATTTTATTACATCTCGATTAAGTGGTCGGTGGAAACGTAATACAGGATTTAATTCTTCCTTCTTTCGGGTCTCTTCTGAGGTTGGTAATATCTTACCCATCCTTGTAGAAATACCCTTTTGAAGTTCAACATAATTCTTAGCCATTTTATTTATTATTTTCTTCCTTTTTTTAATGAACATAAAAGATTAGATTAGATACATTTTTTATTTCTCATAAAATTCATAAATAAAGTAAACAATAATTCCGATAACTTAATTTTGTAAAGGGTTTTTCAACAGGGACGCTACAAAATTAGAGGAAAAGGGACAGCAAATGACGCCATATTTCTTGCCGTTCTTTTGACATTTCTCTTCAGTAAGGTTTGCCATTTTATGATCGTAAGATAAACGAGCCAACAACGAGTCGAAATTATTAAAATTTATTACCGAAATTCGGAGTCAGTGGCCTCAACGTTAAGAGTGCTAAAAATCGAAAAATCATCTTCAGCGATGAGGCTCATTTCTGGCTGAATGGCTTCGTCAATAAACAAAATATTCGGTATTGGTCAGGCAGCAATCCACACGTACTCCATGAGTCATCATTGCATCCCGAAATAATTACGGTTTGGTGTGGTTTATGGCCGGCGGCGTCATTGGGCCGTACTTCTTCCGTGATGATCAAGACCGGCACGTTACTGTGAATGTGAATCGCTACCGTTCAATGATAACCGAATATTTTTGGCCCCAATTGGATGATATGGACTTGGAGGACATGTGGTTCCAACAGGACGCCCGGCGCCACAAGCCACACAGCGAATGTCACAATCAATTTATTGGAAACCAAGTTTGAAGAACGTGTTATCTCACGAAATGGTCCAGTCGCCTGGCCGCCTCGGTCGTGCGATTTGACGCCCGTAGACTATTTCCTGTGAGGCTACGTCAAGTCTATGGTCTATGCCAACAAGCCAGCGACGATTGATGAACTTCGCACGAATTTTGAACGTGAAATTGCAGCAGTATCGGCCGATTTATGCTTGAAAACCGTCGAAAATTGGGTTCAGCGTGTGGACTTCTGCAAGCGTGCCCGTGGTGGTCATGCAAAAGAAATCGAGTTCCATACATAATGGCATCAAACGTACTTTCACAGGAATAAATAATTTCGTTGATATCCAAAACCGTTTTTGTTTTATTTAAAAAAACGTTTGTAGTGCTCTTATTGAAAAACCCGATATATTGAAATTTAATGACATTTTGAATTTTAAATACATAGGTATAAAAAATAGTATCAAATGCCACTTTAAATTTATAATATTGACAAAAATAATAATAAAAGAAAAAAAAAATTAAGGAAAAATTAATGCAAAACTTAAATCATATGCAAAAACTTATATTAAAACTAATGCCAGTGATTAGAGATTCTAAACTTTCGTAATTTAAGTTAAAAAGCCAAAGTTTTACTTGTTTTAAAAAAAATTCCCGTAGGCATTTGTTAAGGTCCTTATTGACTGTGGAAGTTTGTTAAAAATGCGACAAGATGACACTGTATAAAAATTTCGAAAAGCAGTTGTGCGAAAGCGAGGAACAGATGCGAAGTTTATGTGATTACCACGAACGTCGTGGCTCGATAATAATCTGAAATTCAAATTACCAAAACGCATGAAAAAGGTCTTTAACACTTTAAAACAATACAAATGATGAACAGGAAGAATTTTTTGATCATAAAACAAAGGGAAACTTGGTTCATATCGATTTTTAAGACAGATTTTTCTTAAAATATATTTCTGTGAAACCAAAAGAGGATTAATTTTGTTCTGACTAGCTCCACCCCAACAAGCAATCCCATATTGAAGCTTAGAATGAAAAATTCCATAGTAAATTATTTCAAGAGCAAAGAAGAACATATAGATCGCAAATAAAAAAAGTGTAAAACAGCGCACAGAAAATTTTTTTTCAAATTTTCGGCGTGATAATAAAAACTCATCCTCGAATCTATCCAAAGCCCTAAATATTTGACTTCATTAACACACTCGACCAAAAACAATTATCACAGCAACTAGAACTACTAGAGAAAGTAACAATACGGCAACGTACAGTACAATTACAATTTTTAAGTTTGAAACGTTGACACTCTGGTGCGTGACAGTAAAGTTTAGTATTGAGATAATTGTGGGAAGATAAGCTGAAGAATATAATTTTTGTTTAAGAACTTATTAACAAATTATGATCAGCAACCACCTTCGTAATAAGTTAAGATCCCAATTAATATCACATATTAGGTCCAAAGCACTTTCCGCTCCATAAGAACAAACTACATCATCAGCAAAAGCTGTAAGACTACCTTTAAAATTCAAACTAAAGATCGAGTTAATATAGATCAAAAAGAGAATTGGACCCAATACAGACCCTTGAGGGACCCCGATATTAATAAATTCACAACTAACTTCATCAATTTTCACACTTTGTGCCCTATTTTTAAGATAAGATCTAAACCACTCAAGAATAAAACCACGAAAACCTGCATTATATGACTTACCCAACAGAATATTGTGATCGACCATATCAAACGCTTTCATAATATCAATAAATAAACCAGCTGTGAACTTGTTCCCGTCGAGGAGTTAGAAAATATTCTAGAGCAAAACAGCAACAACAGAGCATCTTCAGTAGATTTTCCTTCTTGAAAACCAAATTGGACATTACTAAAAAAACTATTTTTATTTAGAAAAGTAACTACTTTTTTCTTAACAACTTTTTCAAAGACTTTACTAAAAACAGGAAGCAGTGATATAGGTCTATAGTTACTAAAGTCAATTGCAGACCCTTTTTTAAACAGTGGAACAACTTGGGAGAAACAAATACAAGTTTACAACACGTTTCAAGGAATACTTAGCTACTGCTTACCCGGTATGTCCTGTCATCAAATGGAGAGCCTTCGCACTTCGCTGATTTTAATTTGAACAATGGTTTCAATTATGTTTTTTATGTTGTGATCCTAAGTAGGCTTAGAATCAAAAAATTGTAAAATTAAAAAGGTCACGAAAAAGGAATAATTTGTTTTTTTCCGTTTAATTTAAGTAAAATTTATTATATTTTAATTTATTTTTAAAATAAAATGTCCAAGAAATCACTTATTAAACCGATAAAAGCTTATGCAAAGTTGTACGTGACCTTTCATCAATCGTCGATTGGGTCTTTTTATTCTTAAATGTTTTACCACCAAAATAAAATAAAAACACAACCACTTAGGTATATTGAGAATTAAATAATTTTATTATATTTGGTGTGCTAACCAAAAGAGAAAGAAAACCACAACGACTACACTATGAAGTCAACATAATGTTTTACTTGTTAAAAAAGCATGACACTTAAAATAATTGAATGCTTTCAATAACGGGTTGCAAGGTTTTTAAAACCCTTTATGTACACGAACAACGTCCACTCTCTCGTTTGAAATTAATTAAATCCTTAAACCTTCAATTTTATCCTTCGATAAAATAGGTATCACCTGTCAACTTTGGGTAAGTGGTCACTTGGCGTTCGAAAACATATTTGGTGCGCGAACTTCATCGTTCCCTCAAAACCACCCTCACTTGTGGTTATGTAATCCAAGAATATCCATCTACTTCAAATCCTTTCTATTCGAGGAATTCGTATAGCATTTGGTTGGATGCAGTGTTGCAACACAAAATTAAATTTGACTTTAATAATTTTGTAAAAGATTTTTGAAAGTTTAAGTATTCCTCTGGCAAGTCATAAAAGTTTGTTTATTAATTACTTTCCACGAAAATGTTTTCAACTCACACTTTAACTGTTCTCGTGTTCCTGCAGGTGCAGAGAGGATGGAATTTATCAAGAAGTAAGAGCATGAGTTCAAGGTAAAATAAAGTTTTATATATCCCCGCCTGCATAACTGCGAATGCGAAATTCGGTTTAAAACTTGGCGCTTGTCAAATTTGTCTTAAATTATGGGAAAGCTTTATTTATGCCTCATTTGTGATGTTCTTTAAGTTCTTAAATTTTTTTTTAAGCACCTTTCTGACTTTTCATTAAGCAAGCATTTCAATTTTATCTTTAACGAGTAGATTTGAAATATTTACATAAAGTTGTGGCTTGTGTTCAAAGAGGAATAAGTAGGTATAAAACAATTTATAAAGCTCAACCTCAAATGCTTGAGAAGTTTTAAGGTGAGTACATGACGTCACCTGGAGTGTCATAAGAACTGACAAAATCGACAGCTGTCCCTACCATCGAAGTTTAAATGAAATGTCACCAACGACTATCAAAAGTTAATATTAAGATTATATGACTTTAGACAACAAAATTGAACAATGTTTCACCATCGATATTAATTTTATATATTATAGGTATACAATTAAATTTTAATAGCCAAATTTAAAAAAAGTAACGAAAACTTTATAATCTATGTTCGATAGAACTGTCAAAATTGAGAGCAATATTTGGTATCTGGTGAGTGTGGCGAGCATTTTACTGTGGGTGCATTGAAAAAGTTCGGAGTTCGGACTCCGGTTCAACTTCGTTGTCAATTTAATGTCAAGTTCATCTAATCAACTCAGGAGTGGGCTTGTCAATTGATTTATTTGAAAGTCGACGATTGAGTTGGAAGAAAATCAAAAGATTTTGAATTTTTTGAAGTTGATGTGAATGTTTTCGACTTTGTTGAGCTGTCTGTAGACAAATCATTTGATTTACTGTCAAGCTAAAGGCATTTTAATTCAACGCCAAATTTACAAAGCGATCGATATGTTTTTTTTTTATATTTTGCGCGCGCTCAAGGGGTTGTGACTACCCTTATAATGTTAATACACAGTGCGAGCGTTTAGGAAAGTGGGAGAGGATTTGAAAGGAGATACCGATGCACATTGGTTTTAAATGTCTGAACATCGTAATGGCAAGGAAAAATTGAGCCGGGCAAAGCATTCCACATTCTTGTAGTACGACTAAAGAAATCATCTCTGTACTTAACAGTACGTCCGAAGTTGGGCTCAAGGGTAAACTGATGCGCATTCCTTGAAGTACGAGTATTATGGTTGAATTGTTTTAGGGGAGGAATGCAACTGGCTATTTCACAATGTTTATGAAAATAGCGATAAAATAATGAAAGATATGAAACATTACGGCGGTGTTCGAGAGTTGCAATTGCTTCGTTATATCGGGTTTTTCAATAAGAGCGCTACAAAAGTTTTTTTTTAAATAAAACAAAAACGGTTTCGGATATCAATGAAATTCTTTATTCCTGTGAAAGAACGTTTGATACCATTATGAATGGAACTCAATTTCTTTTGCATTGCCACCACGGGCACTCTTGCAGAAGTCCAGGCGCTGAACCCAATTTTCGACGGTTTTCAAGCATAAATCGGCCGATACTGCTACAATTTCACTTTTTATATTCGTACGAAGTTCATCAATCGTCACTGGCTTGTTGGAATAGACCATAGACTTGACGTAGCCCCACAGGAAATAGTCTAACGGCGTCAAATCGCACGACCGAGGAGGCCAAGCGACTGGACCATTTCGTGAGATAACACGTTCTCCAAACTTGGTTTCCAATAAATTGATTGTGACATTCGCTGTGTGGCTTGTAGCGCCATCCTGTTGGAACCACATGTCCTCCAAGTCCATATCATCCAATTGGGGCCAAAAATATTCGGTTATCATTGAACGGTAGCGATCCCGATTCACAGTAACGTGCCGGTCTTGATCATCACGGAAGAAGTACGGCCCAATGACGCCGCCGGCCCATAAACCACACCAAACCGTAATTTTTTCGGGATGCTATGATGATTCATGGAGTACTTCTGGATTGCTGCTTGACTAATACCGTATATTTTGTTTATTGACGAAGCCATTCAGCCAGAAATGAGCCTCATCGCTGAAGATGATTTTTCGATGAAAATCCGAATCATTTTCAAGTTGTTGCTCAGCCCAATTCACGAACATACAACGCTTCTGGTGGTGAAGCGGCTTCAGTTCTTGCGTCAATTTAATCTTGTTAGGATGTAAGCCAAGATCTTATTGCAAAATTCGCCACAACGACGTCACAGAGATGCCCAACGCTTGAGAACGACGTGTGAGAGACACATTTGGGCTTTCTGCAACTGAAGCCTCAGCGGCAGCAATATTCTCGACACTACGGGCACTTCTTTGTCTCACTGGCACGGGAACATTTTGTAGTGTGCCTGTGGATTCAAATTTTTCCACTAGACGCTCAATTGTTGATCTGCTAGGACGATTATGACGACCATAAATTGGACGTATCGCTGTTAACGTTGAGGCCACTGACTCCGAATTTCGGTAGTAAATTTTAATAATTTCGATTCGTATATCTTTCCATCATGAAATGGCAAACCTTAAGAAGAGAAATGTCAAAAGAGCGGCAAGAAATATGGCGTCGTTTGCTGTCCCTGTTGCTCTACTTTTGTAGTGTCCCTGTTGAAAAACCCTTTAGTTTTATCGCCTATCATTTTTAAAGCTCTCTTTTGAATTCTAGACTCAAGTGGGTTACTGGAGCACCTGCCTAAATATGAGAATTGTATTCCATTTTTGGACGAATGAAGGATCAGAGGGGGCGAAAAATTTCTTGCATCGACGGAGAAAACCTAAACACTTAGCAGCGTTTTTGGCGATATCAAATATATGATCATTCATCATCATTAGATGGAAATTTTAAAACATAAGGTCGTTGGAATTTCAAAGCACAAGTGTTGAGTTGTATATTTGTATTTCCCACAAATTTAGTTGTTAAATCCAGGACCGCTTGGCAATTTATAATGATTTGCAATTCAAAACTATTTTTTTTTTGTTATTTTCGCGCTGACTAGCAATTTTGGTACCGCACTTAGCTCTTGCGATTTTGCAAAGAACCCTGCTTTCTTTCTTAGGAGACATAGAAGTACAACCTTTGGTAGGCGATATTCAGGAAGTTGAATCATATTTAATATACTTTATTTTAAGTGAAACCTCAACGTAAATAGATGGATTAATGGTATCTTTACCCGTTTCGACATAAAGCATGAAAGTGGGATTAGAGGTAGGATGCCTAAAGAGATGCTTTATATAGTATCTTTGTAACTTTACAACTTTCTCGTGATCTTCAAAGCCCCATATCTAACTTCCATAGCACATAACTGATTGGGCAGTAGCCTAGAATAGTTTGTGTTTAGTTTTGATAGCCACCTCTTTTCTACGCAGGAGTATTTTAATTTTCCTTGTAGGCGGGAACCGAAAGTTAGTCTCCGAGTGAGGGTTATACCAAGATAGGCATGAATATTTCTGAATATAAATACTTTTGATTTTGTTGTGTTGATATGGAAATTCCATTGTATGCAACATTCTCGAAGCCTATTAATCATAAGCTGAAGCATGTTTGGCATTTCTGCTAGCAATACAATGTCATTGCAAACATCAAGCCTTTTATCGCGACACTCTTGAATGTAATTCCTCCAGGAAGGGACTCCAGAAGATCATCCAGAAACAAGCTACAGAGAAGTGGGCTAAGTTGGCAAACCTGTTCTACGACCGAAGAAGTATTGAACCAATTTGACATCTCTAATCCATCCCATATACTCCAGTTTGATTATTTGTGTGCACATTTTGTAGCCAGCGAAGCATGTTAGAAGATATAAAAATATTGTAAAGATTTAAGAATAGAGCTCTTCTATCCACCGAGTCAAAGGCAGCAAGGAAATCAACAAAAAAAGGCATAAAGTTTCCTAACACTAAGTTCTACCAATATTTGTTCAACTCGTTGATCACCTTTTTTAATATTCTCTGGGGTTCGTTGCAGTAGACGTCATGATATTTGTGTTGCGTTGCGTTGGTTGCGACAAAATTTGTGTGTGTACGTGAATTGAACTATTGCGTTGTCGTTATCTTGCAGTTGTTGCATTCTGTTCTCGGTTTTTGGTTTTTCATCGTGGCAGGTATGAATATGGAAGGTGATACAAAAATTGAGTGGACAGCGGAGTTAACGTTAGAATTAATTTCAGCAATTGAAGAAAGCGAAAATATATGGAACGTTAAGAGTCCTTCCTACAAAGATCGTGATGCCAGAGAATGGGGTTGGTCTCAAATTTCTTCCAAGATCCAATTGCCAAAATCCGAAGTAAATGATAAATGGAGACTTTTGAGGCAACAATTCCGAGTAAGTTTATATTACATTTTATTCGATTTACTCAAATATTTATGTATATAAATTTTCTTGCAGAACGCACTGACCAAAATGGCGTAAGTTAAAAGTGGAATGGCAGCAAGAAAAACAAAGCCGCCAAATGATTTTTTTTTGGCGATGCAGTTTATGAAGCCGGTCATAGAGTTGAAATCCAATCACCTTCAGTCAAATTTGGTAAGTTTTAAAGATTATTTCCATTTGTGCTTCAGAGAAACCGCAGGATTTATATTGCCAAATTACTTCAGCGTTTTCCGAAAGAAAATATTTTTTTAAATTCGTCTCAAATCTCTGCTGAGATTGCCTCTGGTCGTCCGAGCACCCTTCCATTATGTGGGTGAATATTGTTCTCGCCTTCGTACCAATTTCCAAGACTTAAATTGCCCATCCACTTTATGGTCGAAATCTGTGGCGATTTATTTTCTTGATATGAGAAAATTGTGAAGTGCACAAATAGCTAGAACAATTTCCATCGCACGATTTGGTTGCACGTCAATAGGTTTGCGAAGAATACGAAAACGAGCAGCGCAGATGCCAAAAACATTTTCAATTATTTGACGGGCACGTGACAAGCGGTAATTGAAAATGCGTTAAAGTAAATTTAGCTTTCGAAAAGCATATGGTTCATCAAATATGTTTTGAAGGGAAAGGCATCGTTGGCGTCTACGACACACGGCATAGATTTACTTCATTTGGAAGATGTTTTTGGTGGTGGAAAATTTATTAATCGTATTTTGTTCCAGTGCAGCTGAAAGTGGACATCTGAAATTAAGAAAAATTAATATTTTTTATATCGAATGATTCTCTTTAGGTTGAGTACCGGGCGTAAACTCCTCCATCAGAATCTCGCCCATAAGCACCAACGTCCACAAATGTGAATTTTTATTCTCCGTCCGCCATTGCCATCAAAACGTTTCTGTGAGTAAGCTTATAATTAAAGTATTTGGATCCGTATTAAGCTGGATAGTAATATGTTTTCCATCTAGTGCACCAACGCAGTTTAAAAAATTCCAGCGCTCTTCAAACACTAGCTATTTTTTCCCATTCTTGAGCACTCGATGATACCTTGGAATAATCACATAATTTTATTTTATTTATCATTTCCGCCTCTGGAAGTTTTGTCTTCAACGAATTCATCGACAGATTTGAAGAAAACTGTGGACGAAGTCTTCGAAGGATATTCAACGCCAGCACCATCACCATCGCCACGATCAATACCCACACATTCGCCAGGGCCTTCTGCTCCAACGTGAGTGCTCAGAAATAATTCAGATGCGATATGTATCGTGCGGCAGTGAAGACGGCAATGGACATCGTGAATGCGGGAGACGAAAATACCGATAATATTTGGGCAAATCGTGATGTCGATGCAAATTTATAGCCAACCGATTGGTGGAGAAGCATTAGATGGGAGACTTTGATTCACCCCTGGTACCAGGGCAAAACCTGCTTATCTGCCAAGATGCCCTGTTCACAAATAACCAAGAAGTTCATTCAGATTTAATCCAATCCAGATGATATCCAACGAAAGATTTGAATAAAAAGTTGAACAAAGTTGGTTGAACTTGTCGCGCACGTAGTGGACGACCGGCATTACCTAACAGGAAAAGTATAACACCATAATATGCGAATGGGGTCTAACAGCAAGATGGTAATATGGTGTATGAGCGTCATCGTAGCTGTACTAAGGTTGTTTGCATGGTGTATCTCTCTGGCGAAAACAGCACCATTCTCCTAAAGCAGATGTACTAGTTGTTCTTAAACTCATTGGGCCGTATTCATGGTTCTCTGATAAGTTCTTATTTTGTCTGTGCTAAGCTAAACTGGAGTTTATATTATTCATAAAGAATTTAAACCCGTGTTTAAACGATAAACTGGAGTCTAAAAATAAACACGGCATAACGTCTGTTTAAGTTGTTTTTAACTCTGCCAAATGTCAAAAACAAACACCTATGAAAATAAAAGTCACAATTTGTAATTGGTGTTCTAATGGACCTAGAGAGCTGGGCATGACATTAGGTAACTTCCTCCCCCTTAATCATTTGGCGTACTCCGTTTCTCGATCCACGCAAAAGCCGTACCAAAAGTTTTGGCGTATTTTGACACATGTCAAACTAAATATTGTAGTGGATCAGAACTTCGGGCGTGACATTAGGTAATATCCACCTCCAAAATCGATTGGCGTTGGCGTACTCCACCGTAATAAAATTCTGGACAGTGGAAATTTTCGGATTTCCACTGGAACTAGAGGGCTGGTCGTGACAGTAGGTAAAAACAAACGTTGATGTTTGAACATATTAGCCATGAGCCAAATAAACAATACAACGCAACAGCTGTTTTTAACCGTTTTTTTTTAATTGAGAGTTTGAGTTTTTTTTTAATTGTAATAGGATATACATTAGACCTGCTTCTAATTAAACCGAGCCGCCAAATTCTCTATGAATAGCTGCAGTGTCTAACCTGGGTGTTAACCTTAGACTCCAGTATCCAGTTCAGTTAGACTCAGGTTTATAATATGACTATGAATATGCCCCATTGTCATTTTTAAGTTTATTAGAAAATATTTATTTGTGAATTCGAAATGGCGAGCAAATTTCCAAAATTTAAAACTTCTAGGGAAAACATCGACGAACTAAGAGGAAATATTAGAATATATAGAAATATAGAAGTTAAAAAAACGTTTGTTATTTGGATACTTTATTGATTAGTATATTAAAAACTTTTTTTTTTAATTTGCTAATTTTGACATTTGCCCCGATCAATGGTTTATCAATTTAAGGGCTCCCTCCAAATTTCTAAAATATCTGCGATTTGCTCTTTTCTTCTTTTACTGCTTGACATTTTGAATTGAGTTTACGAATAAATATTCACTAATAAACATTAAAATGATTCATACCATCTTTCTCGGCTGGTATAACCATGGTTCGTGGTATACGCTGACAGACATGTGGTTCATTCGCATGCTATGCAGGCTTGCCAGATTGGGCTATGTGTCGGAAATTGGGCTTCCTTTTTCCAAAATTTCCGACAGCATTTTCAGTTTGACAGCCCAATCATAATTGGGCTATAAATAGCCCAAATCTAATATTGGGCAAAATATTTTTTCGTACAAATAAATCAGATAAATGAAACACTTTCAACACTTTTCTCCCCCTAAACATACCCTTAATGCAGTCCACGGATAAAAAAAACTAGCTGTAAGAACTTTTCACCCTCATTTGGAACGATTAAGTACCTACATTTAACCTAACAGTGTACCAATGTGATACCAATAACCACGAGGATGACAATGACGATGATTGTGATGAATATATAACATTTATTAGACTAATTTTCAACGCAGTCAAATATGATAATATTGTTAACTATTTTTTTTTTTATGAACAAAAAATTTATTTTCTTTTTTTTAAATAAATTGTGATTGAAGTTATGGACAAAATTTTTACTTCCGATATACATAGGTCCTATATGGGAAGTTATGGATTCGTACAAAAAATCGAGCTCGAGATTTTGATCAAACTTTACATTACGATGATAGAGAAGTCAAAAAAAGTGGGTCTCGCAAAGACGTCCGTCTGTCTGTCTGTCGTATCTAACGTTTTTTGGACACTCCCCCCACCCGTTTTTTTCTTTTTTTTTTAGGACCAAAATTAACAGTAGCTGTCATACAAAATTTCTTGGCCTAAAAGGAAAAACTTATTTTTCTCAAATCCAGCGCTACCGAATTTGTTTTTAAGAACTCAATAAATTTAAATAGTTATAAGTTGCCGTTTAATAAAAAAAATGGTTCCGAAAAATGTTTAGATATTAATGGTACCTCCCAAAGACCCATTTTTTTGATTTTCGCTTTTCTCGAAAACGATTAAACTGATTCTGATCAATTTTTTTATGAAGAATTATTGACACATTCTTAATATTATTGTGTACCAAAATTTTCAAAGAAAATATTTTTGAGATTTTTAAAAAAAAGTTTTAATATTTTTTTTTGAAAACTCAATATGTCAAAACCGACTTGGTCGATTTTTATTAAACTTGGTAAATAGCAGTTTTTTAACTTTATCTAGAAGATTTTTGACAAAAATTATTCTAATACCCAAAAATAACGGTGCCTCCCATACATTTTGATTGTCTTTGTTAAAAAAACCGTTAAGAAAAATATTTTGTTTCTCAAAAACGACTCCTACGATTTTCATAAAAGTTTTCTTGTGTGTTAAAATTAGTACGATCTACCATTTAAAATTTTTAAAGTTTATATTTTACGTATATTAACAGTACCTCTCATAAAACGGTTTCTTTGATTTTCGACTATCTCAATATCTGATCAATCGAATAAAATTAGATTTTTCATACAGAAGTTTGTAACAAATATAAATAAAAGTGCGTAGCAAAATTTTCTAAAAAATGATTTTTGGATTTAAAAAAAAAAATCAAAATTATTTTTTGAAAATTCGATATTTCGAAAACTGGTAGCAGATATTTTTATGAAGTTCAATTTTTAACGCAACATTAATAAATGCTTTAAATTGGCGTACCAATTATTTTTCTCAAAAATGTTATAGAAATTTTATATATACAAAATTAATTATTTTTAAAACCGCTCCTACTATTTTCAAAATTTTTTTCTCATAAATAAAGATTTATATAAGAAATCAGTTGGTGTACATCGCGTTGTGTTAAAACAGATTTAAGGTATTTTAATCAATTTCTTTCTAATTTTGTTGATTTAAAACAATTTACCAGTTTAAATAATATAATTTCCTTTCATGCATATTGCATATGTGCAACACTGGGCTATATTGTTAATATTTTCGTATACTAACATAATACCACCTGCAACTCAACTAAGTTTTGGGAAATGGATAAAATATAGACTCCCATAGCTAATTTATTTCAGACTATAGAACCACAATGTGATCGCGCATAAGAGCAAGTTCGTGCGACCCAGTCGTGCATATTTTTTTTTTTATTGGTATTGGGCTACTATTTAGTCTACTTTTTCGGCTCCGATTTTGGGCTACAACAATTTTTAAATTGGGCTATCGAACTAGTTCAAGGCATGGCATCCCTGATGCTGTGGTGTCTATACTTACGGTAACCATATTTTAAAATTCCAAATATAAGAAAAAAAAAATAATATAAACCAGTTTTTTAATTATTATTTTTTATTTAAAAAAAATAACTCAATAAAAAAATACAACAAAAAGATCCAGTCTTTGCTTTAGTCAATTAAAATTAATATTACAGAATGAACTCTTAATATGTATGTATGTTGGGCAAAATAAATAAATAAACTAAATGTTAAAGTAAAATAAACGCTTAAAAACAAAATAAGTATCCTCATTGTTTAAAATAACGACCTAATCCAGGTAACATTTATTTGTTTACATATTTGAATACTTTCTTGAAGTAGGTATAGATTTGTTTAATTAAATCTGGTTTTTGTTTTAAATATTCCCTGAACTCTAAACGGGTAATTTCATAGTTAAATTTAGTAATTAAAATAGAATTCATAGTTTCCACTTTACATTCTGTAAATTAGGGCGCGTTTGCATTATCAAAGAAACAATTTTGGTTTGGTTAATTTTTCGTTTTTGTTTCAAAAAAATTAAATAAAATATTGAACAAATAATGAACAGCTTTTGAAATATTGAACATTTTTATGTTCTTTATTACAAAATAATTTATAATGAACATCTCCTTCATTATAATAATCAACGGATGGTCACCGTATCTATACTAGATCTGTGTCTCAGGCATAATGTAATTAAGTGTAATATCGTTTAGGTTTATTTTAAAAAAATTTCACGATGTTTATTTTAAATGGTGAGGGAATATTAAGTACAACCCCTACATCCGCTCGAATACTCATCGACTACAAAACTCACCTACCTAATTATTCCAATCAAAAAAGTTCATCCTCAGAATTTTCCATCATAATGTTGCTATGAGAAATCTTTTTTGTCTCTGATAATTTTATCAAGATTGAACCGTTGAAAATAATATAATATTATTGTCGTCAGGCTTCTTTTGAGTTGTATTGCAAATACAAATGAAATTCAGGTTTGATGGGTAGATATTATTTATTATGGAAGTTCGCATGAAAGTAAAGTGGCATTTTGATTGTCTTTGTCATTTAACTAAATATCATAAATACGCCATTAAAAGAATCACAAAGAGGTTATTTATAATAACGAGAATTATAAAACAAAATTATTGCTTTGACAGTTTCAGGAATAATTTTCTAATTATAATTCCCGTAAAAACTGGGGAACATCTATTCAAAGGATTAAAAGAACAACGTGTGGTTTTCAAGAAGAAATAAAACGCATAAAGTTTAATTATATGGCCAAGAATTTAACTTTATTATAAATAAATATAAGGGTTTGCCATTATGTTGAAAAAAATTATTTCGGGCAAGTGGCCGCCGCGGCTGGCTCGAATGAATTCCAGCCGAGAGGCCCAATTTTCGACCACTTTTTGCAGCAATTGGTGCCGTATGTCAGCAATATCGAGCCGAATATTCTTTTTCAAGGCGTCAATCGTCTCGGGCTAATCTGCGTAGACAAGCGATTTCACATAAGCCCACAAAAAATAGTCCAGCGGTGTTAAATGGCACGATCTTGGAGCCCACGCCACAGGCCCACAACGCGAGATAATGCGCTCACCAAAAGTTTCCTTCAATAAATTGATTGTTTCGTTTGCTGTTTGGCAAGTAGCGCCGTCTTGTTGGAACCAAAGATCGTCCACATCAACATCCTCCAATTCAGGAACGAAAGAGTCATTAATCATGGCGCGCGATGGCGGATGGACTCACAGCAGCAATAGCGTCTTCGGTGCGCACTGCAAGGCATCTCTGAGGATGCGCATTATCCACTAGAGTAAACGTGGTGCGAAACCGATCCATGGTTGCTCGAATTACCGAGAATACGTATAAAGGGTGTTTTTTTAGACGTGTGGTTTTCAGTCTGGCAATCTGACTTTTTTCGGAGTTGGTCTTTTTGACAGCTATCACTTGATTTATGCTCAGTTTGGTGGCCATTTCATAATGAATAGACTTACACCTGAACAACGGTTGCAAATTGTGCGCTGCATCCAATATTCGTTCGACATAATCGGCCAGCAGAGTAACTAAAACTTTCACCAAGTTTCACAAAACTGGATTTTCTTCCTATGGGTTTTGACAGCAAATTGTGAAAAATTGCGAAAATTTGTAAAAAAAATTCAGGTTACCAAACAGGCCTACTATCACGGACATAAGCCATGATCGTGAATGCCTGTGCAACTCATGCAGGTCGTACATATGTAGGCAAAGGCCCAGTTCCATTCTGAAACACCAAAATCCCTATTCAATCAAATAAATAGCCAGAGAAAAACGTGCTAGCTCTAGGAAGTAGAAATCAGGATTTTTCGTTGAACTAAGTGAGAACCCAAGCATGAATTCTGTTTAAATTTTCAAGTTTTATTTGTAAATTAGTTATCAGTTAACTAAATAATAGCATTCATTAAATTTGAAGAAATATTGGCATATATATTGAGATATTTGCTCATAAGATCTATTATGTTTTTCAAAAATAAATATTATGCAAACTCAGTTGGGCTAGGCGCTAGGGTAGTAATTGTACAATATAATCAACTATAGATAAGTTAGTTAAATTGTTAATAATTGGCTAAATGTACTACATAATTAATGAAGATCATAATTTTGTGTTTCCCAAAGAAAATTAACCATCCTTTGCCAATGCTGCAGGAATCTTGCGAATTTAGCTTAAGCATAGAGAATTGTTTAATGTTTGGTTTTTAAAAATATAGCGTTCGCACAGAAAACCAGAATCTATAGGAACGTATCTGGTTGGAAGAATCTTCGAATTAATCATATCCTCCAATCAATAAATCATAAGAGAATGAATTATGTTAGGATTTATTTATTAATGTGTGACTGATGAAATTTAGCGCGATGAATACAATAATACAATAAATTATACGTTCATTTCAATATTGCGTGACTTGGTATACCCACACTTCATGTTACAAACTTTTGTTTTATAAGTATCTTATGACTAACTGGGTTGAGGGTCATATGTTATGGTAAAAATTTGGGTTTCGTTATTTATCTTGTTAAATTAAAGTTAAGTCAAAGTTTAGCTATGCTGAATTTCAGAGTGTAAAGTAACTACTAATATTCTAATTTATTTAGTAGCTAAGGAACACTATGCGGCAACATGCAGTGCTCTAAATTAAATAAATAAACAAATTTGGTGGCGTGTCAACGCGTGGAAAACCAGAGGGCACAGTGACATACAAGTTACAACACTCAACCATACCTGTGTGCGTCTTATCGGAAGGAAATAGTATGGGGACCTACCTGCCGACTCCGAACAGCTAAGTTGAGAGGCATTTTTTCATAGCAAGAGATACCTACTCTTGGAGGATTTGCTTCTTCTTTGCAAGAATATCCACTTGAATAATGATGTTTTTCCTTGAAACAGAAAATACATATTCATACATATGTATATGTATGCATACATATATGTTGATATTCGCTCCGGGGACATTTAATTGTAAATATAGCTAACATCGTGAAGCATGAAGCATGATGTATCTTAAATACACAAGCATTTATGTTTATTGAAAATCCTTGATGTTTAAGTCATGTCCTTGGCAGGATCTACCAATTTAAGAGAAAATAAAAAAATTAAAAAAAATCAATACATTAAGGAAGTAGGAAACAAAGCAAGGCTTTTACGTATACAATATCCCCAAGCGAAGTAAAAATGTCAAATTACCAACAAAAAAAAAATGGTACATTAATGAGTTTAAAAAAAAATTAAAAAGCTTTTATTTTCCTTTTTATGTCACATGATATATATTACTCTCTTCAGATGGTAATTGATTGAATATTCATACCAATCAATGAGTATTCAAAGTATAAATCCTGAAGGCCTCAGGCTTGGCATTTTCGTTGAAATGTATCTCGAGCATGGGTATTAAATTTCCATAAGGCTGTTATATGTATATATAGGTGCTGTCAAAATCGCTGACTCAATAATTTGGAAATTTTGCAAATTCTTTAACAGGTTAGGTACGTTTTATCCGATTGAAATTTATTTCACTAATACGTGCAGTTTGTTATGTTTTTTTTTCGGTTAATGGATCGATACTATTTTTGGCAGGGTTTAGACCTTAGAGTTACAGTAACTTTTTTGAGCCATTTTGCGGACTTTTTTCAATCAGTTTACTCGACATCAGATATTCCTACTGCTTCTGTCTCTGACTGAATTAATAGTTCAATCGATATAGGAAACTTGCTTATCAGTAAAATCGATGTTATAGAAGGGCTGCAAAGTCTGTGTTTGGATAAACAACCTCGTCCTGATGGTATATCTCCTTTTTTACTAAAACAATGTGGTAGTGTTCTTATATTGACATTGATCTTATATATGTTTCAAACTCTGGAAAATGTCCTACATAATTTCAGTCCATAAGACTGTGTTGCAAAATTAATCGAACGCGAATTAATTACTTAGGATGAATTGTTAATTTAATTCTTTAGGACGGCAGATAAATAAAATCCGCAAACACAAATGATTTTATCAAACGAAGTTAAAAATTAATAGAAAACGAAGGCACCAAAACCGGCGTGCGTCGCGACAAGGAAAAGTTTTCTTTTGAAATGAAATTGAAATGTCAAATTACGAAATGGGCTCGTTCGATGCAGTGCAACCGACAGCAATTAAAGTGCTGCCACCCAGTAGCTCAGTTTGGGGGTGGTTCGATGGAAATGAAATTTTATTAATCGAAAGCGATTAATAAAATTTAATCAAGATGATATCTGAAATTACTAAGTACAGGGTGTACTTTTGAGAAGAATGGGCGCCAGGAAGTTTTATGGTACTTACCATTACCTTTTGAAAGAAACTGAAAAAAAAGACCAATTATAAAGGAGATAAACTAAGGGTTTAATTTTCGTATTGGAATTACACTATTTATTTAAATCAATTTATCTGGGAAACCTTTATAAATATAGGTAGAAAACCCAGAATTTTTTCAATAACAAGAAAAATTAACAGTGGTTTTGGAAATTGGCAGAGGGCCAATTTTTCAAATAAAAGAAAGAAGAAAAGTTCGAATTAGAATAAAATAAAATAAAAATATAACATGGAATGTCACCAAGTGCACAAAGAAAAATCACTATGGGGAAGTTCCCGAACAAACAACGGTATGGGAAAACGGTCGGGAGTCCCGCAATTTCGGGAGAATAGAAGAGACGAAACGAAGGCCTAACCGAGGTAAAATTTTGCCACTTTTCTGGCCACAAAACCAAACGAAAATAATTGATTTTTACACTAAGTTCTGGACAAAGCCAACAACCAAATACTTAGCTTTTCCTCAGGATCCTCAGTCCTCTTTCTTGTATGTCCCACTGGCTATACCTCCTCTCCTATTGATCGCCTCTGACCAAGACTTTTCCTCCAGCACAAAACCAGAAAATAGCTCCACTATTTTCTTGAATAATCACCCGAACTGTTAATTTTTCACACTCTACTCTGAACGTAAGATTTCGAATCCAAAATAATTTTTCGTTGTAAAGCTTTTAACACCACCAATTCTCTCGAACCAAAATCCAAAAGTGATTTTTCATCATGGCGGACTTTACTCGTACATGCCGTCAATTCCATAAATATTGCCATATCTTTCAGACCGCCTGCCCGTGTGTAATTCGGTCACTGTCTAACTGCAACACCCCGCCAATTTGCTAGGGTGTGCGCCGTAGTCGAATCGAGCCACGCATGCGGTCTCTTTCCAAAAGTGGCTCAATGGACAAGTTCAGTCCCCACCCATCAATTCCCATAGATAAAAGATAAACGAAAAATTATTTAATATCGCGAACAATGCCCCCAACCCAAACCGGCCCAGACTACGAATTAGGAGGAAAGCTCTTTGTCAGATGGGATCTCTGCCATTTTTCGAAACATATGAGATGCCAGGATTCCCTGATTCACGCGAAAGTTAAAATTACTAAAACCCGTAGACCTTCGCGCAGAATATAGGGGATAGGAAAACACATCGCAAAGTGATTTTACTTTTGTGTTCAAGACACTTTAGGGTGGGCATTAAGCCATACTAAATTAAGGTTGGTGTGAGCAAGTTGTCACACATGTTGTTGAACATGAGTTTAATCCATCATGTTATTAATCCTTATGTGGATCATCTGTCGCACACTCGATGATTTCGTGGACCATCTGTCACACGATTATATTTTAATGATTGCCGTGGACCATCTGTCACACGATAAGTGTATGTGTCGACCACCTGTCGCATCTATGTTATCTTGTGGACCGCCCGTCATACAATACAATATTGCCATTCAGTGTGAACTGCCCGTCACACAACTACGACGAAGTACGAAGACCTATTGGTGTTGCTTTTCCAAAATACTTTAAGAGCAGGACTCTGACTGATGGAAACCAGGTTTTAACTGTACTCTACCAGTATTTTGGAAACTTGTTGTAGTAAATTTTACCGCAACAACTGGTCCGAATCAAGATGTAACAAACTATCGACCAATTTGTAAACTTTCCGTTATTCCTAAACCTTTTGAAAAAATCGTTTATAAGAAACTATCTTTCTTTCTGAAAGAAATAATTTCACCTCATCAACACGGTTTCGTTGTGTTGTTCATTTCCTTGAAAGTGGATCTCAATGCCATGTTATCTTCACAGATTTCACCAAAGCTTTTGATAGAGTGAGCCACTATATTTTGATTAACAAGTTAAAAGAGATTTGGATTTCCACTCTAATATTCCGAAATGGTTCAAGTCATATTTGTGTGACCGTATTCAATTTGTCCAACTCCCATCAAATCAATGTTTCCTCCGGTGTTCCTCAAGGAAACCACCTAGGTCCTCTTCTGTTCTTAATTCTTATAAATGATATTCCGCTCTATATTTGGTGTTCTGGTAAACTTTTGTTTGCTGATGACTTAAAAATCTACTGTTAAATATATTCCCTATATCCGATTGCATGTCTCCTTCAAGAAGACCTTTTCCGTCTTGTTGATTGGTGTACAAAAAAATTGTCTCATTCTTAATGCATTGAAATGCCAAGTTTTGTCATTCTATCGTAACCAGTCTCCTGTGTTTAACACTTATAAGGTTGATGACACATCCTTTGCTAGGACTACTGATAAGAAAGATCTTGGCGTCATATTTGATCAACAATTAAGCTTTGACCTTCACATAGACTACATTGTAGCTAAGTCTAACTCCTTGCTGGGGTTTATATCGAGAAATTCTAAGGAGTTCACTGACCCATATACACTCAAATCCCTTTTTAATATCTTAGTACGATCCATACTGGAATACTGGGGCCGAATTGCCGCATCAGTTATCGAGTAATACGTGACTGAATTATGAGTTCGGCACTACCGCTCACGTTATGGAGCCATCATCCCCATAGGTTTTACTCGTTCATTCGATCACTGATGACACTCACTCGATCAGTCACTAATGCGGTAATTTGGCCCCTGTTCGGTAATATGGAGCCCTTTTTATAATATTTCTTCGGAAAGGATTGAAAATATTCAAAAATATTTTACAAGAATTTTAACGCATCGTTTACATTGAAATATTCGAATGCCTTCGTACGATTCACGTTGTCAACTTATTGGCTCACTTAAGCTCAAAGCCCGTCGTAAATATTTGTCGGTCATGTTTGTGAGGGATATATTAAATAACCATATCAATTGCCCCTTTTTGTTTTCTTTGGTTGAAATTAATGCTCCTTCAAAGTGTCTGCGATCCAGGAGTTTATTCCTGGAACCTTTCCATAGAACGAACTATGCACTTAATGAGCCTTTAACAAGATGTTTAAGAGAAGCTAACGATATTTGTGCCTATATTGATTTTTTTCATTCTAATATTAGAGATATATTTAAGCAGAAATTATTATTTATTGTAGGTAACCTGAGTGGTACTTAAAAATTGTATCTAGTAATCTTAAGGAAAATATGTGATAATGAATTCTCTGTTTGATGAAATAAATAAATCATAGGTATTTTGAAACAGACAGCTGTTTCCCACTCGAAATCTTGATAGAAAGTCAGTATCATACCTCCGTGGAACGTAATAACTCGAATTACGCTTGAACAACGTTGGGGGAAATATTGAAAACTTATTTCCAAACTGGGTGCTGTTCAGCCCAAAGAGTGCGCGTTTTTTGAAAAGGACAAAAATCATCTTTTCTGACGAGGCGCAGTTTCATCTTTGCGGCTACGGTAACAAACAAAATTGCCGCATCTGGGGCTCAGAAAAACCGCACGTTATTGTCGGTGGAGCCAATGCATCCAAAGAGAGTGACAGTTTGGTGCGGATTGTGGAGTGGTGGCATCATTGGCCAATTTTTCTTCGAAAATGAGGTGGGCGTTACAGAGCCATGTTAACCGTGTTACTGTGGCTTGTGCAGGATGGCACGCCATGCCACACAGCCTATGCCACAATCGATATTTTGCACATCAAATTCCCAAATCGTGTTATCACCCGCCATGTCAATTGGCCGCCTCGGAGCTGAGATTTGACCCCTTTGGATTTTGTTTTGTAGGGAGCCGTGAAGGACCGAGGTTATTCCAACAATCCGGAAACAATTCAAGCACTTAAGGCCAATATCATCCAAGTAATCCGTGAGCTACAGCCCGAAACCATCAACAAGTTCTTGTAAAATTGGAGTCAGTCGAGACAGCCACTTAAACGACGCTGTGTTCCATAACTAATGGGAATGTTTACTCTTTTTCATAAAGAGGTAATACAACAAATTAAATTTTGTTCATTTTATTGCATTTTGTTCATTTTAAAAATCAACTTGAATTTGGCCCACCCTGTATGTAAATATATGTTCGACCCAGTGTGCATTGCATTTTTTAGGTTTTTAGGAGCGTGTCGACGAATAAAAACTCAAAAGACGGCTGGAAGTTTGGCTGTCATTTACCGTCATCAATGAAGCCTGTGCTCGTTTCCCGCCTGTAGGTTGAAATCGCATGGTTGGCGGCAATTTCTTGCTTTTGATCCCCAGTGACGGTGAAAATAGCAAAAGGTAATCGGTTTGTTTTTCTTCTCGTTCGAAGCCGGTGTAGCGTTTTTGTATTGCGTGCCACGGGATCGTGACCTAGATCTGTTCGGCCTGCGATTTTGATCTCCGCGACTCATGGACATTGCCTCAATTTGCCTAGTCAGCTGTTCCACTTTTTGTGTTAGACTCGATAATGCTGGATCTGGTTGGAGAGATGTGCTAGCAACTTGTTGTTGTGGGATGACGTCGTTGATTCTGTCTGCGATGAGACCAAGATTGTCCAGATTCGTAGGGTTCTCAGTTGTACCAGGAGGATGCGCAGCAAGTATGGATTGAGTTTGAACGGGCAATCTGTCAATCCAAATCGCCTTTAAAGCATCATCGGTCATCGTGCCTCCGGCTAAATCTCTCAAACGTCTTGAAATTGAGGTTTCCTGTCACCTAGTTGTTCTCGATCTAGCATTTGCCTGATCTGTTTGTCTCTAGATGGGGCCAAACGAGAAATAAGTTCTTCTTTTAATCGAACATATGTATTACCTGTTGGCGGATTTATGATGACGTCTTGGACTTCCGTGGCGGTGGTCTGGTCGAGATTTGCAATGACGATGTTAAATTTTCGGGCATCAGATCGCAAATTCACAACCGTAAACTGCGCCTCAAGTTGTGCAAACCATAGCTTCACATTTTCTCGCCAAAATGGTGGTGGTCGCACACGTGCATGGCTAGCATCAACCTCTGCACCTGGCACTATTTGTGCCTGATGGGAAATTAGTTGTTGCTGTAGTTCTTGCAATCTATTCAATTGCGCTTCCACTGAATTGTCTTGCGGTAGAATGTTTCGAGCGTCAAATTTAGCTGTGTCTAGAGCAGGTGATTGCTGCTCTTCTCCAGGCATTTTATTGTTGAAAAAAAGGTAATCACAACAATGTATTTAATTATTTTTAGTCGGCGTACGCGTCGGGGTCACCAATTTAGGAGCGTGTCGACGAATAAAAACTCAAAAATGTATATCAAAGGATTTATTATTTTAAAGATGGGTTGATAAGCTGAAGGCCAGAACACGAATGAATTCAATACAAGAAAACAAGCAAAAGGGTTGGTTGCTTCAGTGTCGGACTCTTGCGGTCGATCCGTGAATTAGTGCTATTTATTTGAATTGAATATTTTGAATTTTCAAAATAACGGACGACTACAGGTTCAACCAAATTGCATGGAGTGGAAATGGAATGTTTGATTTTTCAATAGCCAAATAATTTTGACTACAAAACTACACAGCATTCCTTGCCTACGAATATTGCAGGGAAACATCCAAACATGTGTAAGAAATTCTGTTTTCCAGAACAAAATTTCTGTATTTATCCAAAGGAAGCACCTATTTTAAATTCAGCTTTTTATCAAACAACATGAATACCGGCAGATGGGTGGCGGTGCGCGGTGTTGGAACGCCAGAGCAAATGGTAAGTTTAATGTTGACAGAAAACAGGAACATATCCTACAATAGGGTTAACCGGCAATCCGGCATAGTTGTACAGATAGGTATACCGGCAATCCTACGCTACATTGGTTCGAGGGGTGGGGAAAGGGTTTATTTACAGAGATGGGGATGACAAATCTATATCTTTATCGTTATCATTATTATATAAAGACGAAACAAATATTTATTTTTATAACGCGTAAGCTAAGAAAACGTTTAACTGATTTAGTTGAAATTTTGTTTATAATATGCGATATTTTAATTAGAATGTTTAACGCCCAATTTCTTCACAGAAGTTTAATTCGTTGAATTAGATAATTATTTCTTTTAAATTTGGTATCCACTTTTTGTTGAGGTTGACCCACATATTCAATTGTACTTTTTAATCTGTTAAATATTTTAGAAAAATGAGAGTTGTTTTATAAAGTAAAAAATTTTAAGCAAATTGTTGTTTTATAAAGTAAAAAATTTTACGCAAAATTTTAAGCCTTAAATCTTTTATCGATTATATATGCAAGCTGAGAAAGAAAGGGAATTGTCCATTTCTGCCCCAGAGTGTACACGAATGAGTTTGATATCAAATTAAAGGTAATAAAATAAGCTTTTCACTAGAGCCAAGAAAGTGTAAAGCATCACTCAACTTTTTGAAATATCGGTGTGGCAAGTACGTTTGATGCAATTATGTATGGAACTCGATGTCTTTTGCATGGCCATGACGGGCGCGCTTGCAGAAGTCCAGACGCTGAACCCAATTTTCGACGGTTTTCAAGCATAAATCGGCCGATACTGCTGCAATTTCACGTTCGATATTCGTACGAAGTTCATCAATCGTCGTTGGCTTGTTGGCATAGATCATAGACTTGATGTAGCCCCACAGGAAATAGTATAACGGCGTCAAATCGCACGACCGAGGCGGCCAAGCGACTGGACCATTTCGTGAGATAACACGTTCTCCAAACTTGGTTTCCAATAAATTGATTGTGACATTCGCTGTGTGGCTTGTGGCGCCGCGCCGGCCGTCCTGTTGGAACCACATGTCCTCCAAGTCCATATCATCCAATTGGGGCCAAAAATATTCGGTTATCATTGAACGGTAGCGATCCCGATTCACAGTAACGTGCCGGTCTTGATCATCACGGAAGAAGTACGGCCCAATGACGCCGCCGGCCCATAAACCACACCAAACCGTAATTTTTTCGGGATGCAATGATGACTCATGGAGTACGTGTGTATTGCTGCCTGACCAATACCGCATATTTTGTTTATTGACGAAGCCATTCAGCCAGAAATGAGCCTCATCTCTGAAGATGATTTTTCGATGAAAATCCGAATCATTTTCAAGTTGTTGCTCAGCCCAATTCACGAACATACGACGCTTCTGGTGGTCAAGCGGCTTCAGTTCTTGCGCCAATTTAATCTTGTAAGGATGTAGGCAAAGATCTTTTCGCAAAATTCGCCACAACGACGTCACAGAGATGCCCAACGCTTGAGAACGACGTGGAAGAGACACATTTGGGCTTTCTGCAACTGAAGCCTCAGCGGCAGCAATATTCTCGACACTACGGGCACTTCTTTGTCTCACTGGCACGGGAACATTTTGTACTGAGTCTGTGGATTCAAATTTTTCCACTAGACGCTCAATTGTTGATCTGTTAGGACGATTATTATGACGACCATAAATTGGACGTAGCGCTCTTAACGTTGAGGCTACTGACTCCGAATTTCGGTAGTAAAATTTAATAATTTCCGCTCGTTTTTGGCTGGTATATCTTTCCATAGTGAAATGGCAAACCTAACTGAAGATGAAGAGAAATATCAAAAGAACGGCAAGAAATGTGGCGTCGTTTGCTGTCCCTGTTGCTCTACTTTTGTAGCGTCCTTGTTGAAAAACCCTTTAGAAGATAAAACTCAATATCTTAAAATGTGTTTAACATATAAAAATAACTTTTGTAGTATTTTAAGAGAAGAAAAATAAATTGTATTTGAGACCAATGTTCTATGTCAAATATTTCGCCCGTTATGGACAATTAAATGGAACAAAATCCGAAATCGTTATTGGCAACTTCAAGCCCAAATATCTCGACTTTCCCATTAACGATTTTGATAATATTTTTTTTTTGTATCGGGATTCACGTCACCTTTAATTTGATACCAAATTTATCGTGTACACTCTGGGCCAAAGCTCCATATTAAAATGGGCATTCCCTTGTATGCAAATTTTAAAATTGTCATCTTTTAATATTTTTGTATCCAGGGATTCGATTTAATTGCAGTCACTGGGTCGTTTTCTTCCATTTCAAAGGAGAGATGTAGTTTGGGGGGCAGGATGGCATGGCAGGTTGGATGTTAAGGATTGGGGTGGTAGATGATGAAGGGCTGGGAGACTGGATGAGTTGGGTTGATTTTAGATGGATTTGGGACCCTGAAATCTCAGCTTACGGGTTTACCTCTATAAGACATAGTGTCCTACAGACATCGCTTTCTGGTTCGTAAAAGGTGCTTGAGGTTTTCGTTTTCTTGAGACCATAGACCGTTATTTGCAGAATGTGTAATGAATATGGTGGTTTGCTTTTACAATGGTCTCCACTGACTGGGAATCAATGCTGACCACCATCAGTTTGGTTTTGTCTTCAGCTTTGCTCCTTACGACTCTATACAGGCCTGGACATTTAGTCCCTCGTTTTGGGCTTAAACAAGTGCCAAAGACCTCTTGTCATCTTGCCCCATACTTTTTGGCATGAGCATGGTGATTGTTTGCAATTTGGGGATCTCATCACACTCTCTCTAAGCCAATTTGCTGTCTTGTCTGTGAAAGCCATTGAACTTCAGCTTGTGCATCCAGCCAAGCGAGAGCTCCTTAATAATCAGCTTCTCGAGAGCCGACAACTCTTTGGCGTTCAAGGTGACCTGAGGATAGTCTTCCTGCCCAGGAGAACAGCAACTCTGACGCTCAAGGCCGCATTTGCGCAAGGGAGGCTGTATTCTACGGTTTTTATTTTTGCAGTCTCTGCTCCGCCAAATATGTTGCCGTAGTCCTGGGTTTCTTTGCTTCTTGCCTGAGGGAGGAGTTATTTGGGTACTCTTCCTCATACCCTGTCCCATGCTTGTAGTTTCACCTTTGGGTGCATTTTTTGTCTCGTCGACTATTTTTCTTCTTCTTGCTTCTTGCGGGGACATCCCCTCTGTAGGAAATCTGAAGTAGCACTTCGTACCTACTCCACTTAACCATTTCCTGAGTGCGTCATCCAAAGCACCTGGATTTAACAGTTCTTAAAGCGAGAAAGTTCTTCAGTTTTGTCGACTCGGTGGCTTCTTAAGTGGTTTTGAGGCGTTAGATAATGGTGGCTTCCCATAATCTGCTCGTTCTTTGGCTTCTATTACAGCTTCAATTTGCATGGGAAGTACACTCTCTCTGCTAGTGGACGCTGTATTTTGAGTCGCATTTTCCTCTTGCCTATGTAGGAAGTATTCTCCCTTGGCCTAAGGTCAACGCTCTCTGGTGTCAAAAAAGCATCGTTAGAATACAGCCGGTATACCCCCTGGCTGCAAACCATCCAATGTTCACGGTCCACGTAACGCCCTGCATTTCGGGGGCAAGTTCTTTAACTCCTCAAAATCACTACTGACCTGGGTTCCCGCAATGAATTGCAATATAGTGAAAATTGTTTTCTTCAGACTTTGTACTTTGTCATGAGCTTTTTTTTTCAAATAACATATAATTCACTCTTTCGCTTTTCAATAAATTCTCACTAATTTTATATCAAACTCTGAGAAAGTAATAAGTAAACTGAAAGCATAGGTAACGTGCTGGAGTCACCGTGGTCGCTCGGTCATTTTCCTCCAAAAATAAGGGCCGATGATCCCTAAATCTTGATGCTGCACACAGACTTTTGCGTCATCTCAATATCTCCGAGTGTAGAGGTTTTTGTTGGAGTTTACTGGGAATCAGTTTCATTACATATAAATACCTACAAACCACAAAGGTAAAAATGTGCCTTTTGAGATAAAAAGAAGGATATGGTTTCCATTTTGCAGCCCACTGCTCAACGGACCACCATTAAATTTTTGCGACTGAAGGAGGTGTAAAACCAAATTACCAAAATAGCTTTTAACGACCTTTAGTCCATAAAAATTAAAAAAATTGGCATTTCGTCCTGGCGATCTCACTTGAATTCATTAGTTGACTAGTGGGGGCTTTATGTCAATAATTTTTATTAAGTTATGGTCAACTTTCATGAATTTTTTGGCAAAAATCAAATGTGAACTATACCTATATCCAACAAGATTAAAATTCTTAATCATTAAGCTGGGAATTTTGCCCAGGGCCAGGCTTTGTTTTTATATGAAGGGTTTATAACTATTCTGTTATGGACTAAAGGCCGTTAAAAGCTATTTCGCGAATCAATAATTCAACAAGTCCAAATAAATAGTGCTAAGTCTTCTACTTAGCTGATGTAAATGGTGTTTTTCTTAGACGTGTGGTTTTCAATTTGGCAATACTTTTTCCGGAGTTGGTTTTTTTGACAGCTGTCACTTGATTTATGGTTAGTTTAGTTTGCCATTTTATAATTAATAGACTTACTGCTGAACAACGTTTGCGAATCGTGCTAATTTATTACCAAAATAATGGTTATCATGCATCGGTTTCGCACCACGTTTACTCTAGTGGATAATGCGCATCCTCAGAGACCCCGTACAGTAAAGTGACCAGATCCAAAAAGCAAAAATGTGGGACAAAGTAAAGAAATTCACCCGAAAATAATACACATATATATTTTCATTTTAAATGTGGGACAATTTCAATTTTATTAAAGTAGGTTGCAGAACATAAAAAAACACTTATTTTCTACGAAAAAAGAGGAACAGAATCTTACCTAATAACTATTAAAAAACGAAATTATTCAATAAATTCTCACAAAAAGTGAAAACATAACATGGCTTAACTTAAAATTACTAGGTTTTACTTCAATGCGCCCTCCAAAAATACTTTTTCCTAATTCCACTTGACTTATAATGCTCTGAGCTTAAATCTGCAAAAAAATGTGAGTTCTCCTGTCTTTTGGGGTGGGACGCCCATAAAGTTTCAAAACAGCCTAATGAAATGTTATCAAAAATTCAGCAATGGAGTGAAAGATTATAACACATTCTTTTAATCTAGGAAAATTAATTTCAAAAAATTTTCCACTTTATTACATTGTGAAACTTTGGGGCGTGCACACACATATTTGCAGATTTAATTTATCGCAATTAATGATTCTTAAAATGCACATCAAAGTAAAAATTTGCAGAAAAAAAGCAAAAAATATATTCTATTATGTATTATGTGTGTAAAAATTAATAAATTATGCAGCCATTATCTCTGATGAATGAAATTTTTCGATAAGTTATTATTTTTTGACACTTCCTCGCAGCTTGAAAAGCTCGATCTCACAGCCAATATCGCTTTAATTTTTTCGACAGAGAGTTGTGACTTCTCACGCATTAGTCCCCGGCAAATAGAGGGTATAATCAACAAACTTTTTGGAGTTTTGGTAAGGAATATTGCAGTTTTTTAAATGTGAGAAAATTTCCACCCATCTTATATCAGCTGATATTTTTTCATCATTCCAGTTTTTTAATTTAGTTGCATTCAGTCGTTATGTTTATGCATCTAATTTTTTGTAATGTTGGTAGCGTTCGGGGGGGTCATTCCGTAATTTTTAAAACGATAATCGTCGTAACAATAATCGTGCACGTTATCGTCATCAATTTGCTTCACGTAACACAATCACTATCGTCTCGTTAATCGTTTATTATAAATCACAGTTTGAGAAGGATTGACTTGTAAATCATTGTCATTAATGACAATTCAGTAATTTATTTGTGTGTTGTTTTATGTTTGGACCAATGAAAAAAACAAAAATGTAAGTTATTTATCCAATATTTATTTGTGAAATATTAAAAAAATACATTAAACAATGGTTTAACCTATATGTAGGTCACTACCGCCCAAAAAATGTCAATTTTTATTAAGAAGTGAAAAGAATGTGAAGCCAAAACTTGATGTCGCCTATAACCAAATCGGTTATCCATCTATCCAAAGCTACATAGAATTAATTAGAAACTGTCTAAAGGCACGTAGTTTCGCGTACGCGAAATTAGTTCTCACACCTAAACAGTGAGGTATATATTAATACAGTGAGGGTTGTTTAAATCCAAAAAAAACTGAATATAACCAACCTTGCACCTACCCCAAATCCAAATCTGTTGTTTATTATTCAGTTACTGATGCCAAATCACCATGGCAAGTGACACGATTAAACAACACGTCCAAATGATAAGACTTTAATATAAAAATCTTTTAGGCAACGATACGTGCGTTGCGCCCATTGTACGGCTTACATGGTTGTCCTTCCAAGCCAATTATCCAAAGTTTGGTGCCCAAATTTAACGATTTAACATCACGTTTTGACGATTTTTGATTTACGGAAAGCAAATTTTCGATCGTCAAGACGATATCTTTCAGTCGATAGTGGTTATTGTTTTGACGTGATGCAAGGCTGTCGTCAAAACGATATCGTGTGGCGATAATCGAATTACGGAATGACCCCCCAGTTAATTTATTATGATAAATTATAAATTTATCGATCGAAAAAATCAATTTCAATTTTGTGGGACAGCGTGGGACATCTTATAATTTTGTGGGACGTTTGTGGGACAATTTTCGATGTGGGACAGTTTGTGTAAATGTGGGACTGTCCCACGTAATGTGGGATGAATGGTCACTTTACCGTACAGTACGCACCGAAGACGCTATTGCTGCGGTGGAGCAGAGCATCGAAGAAGACCCGAATGATTCCATCCGCCATCGCGAGCAACAATTGGAGCTGTCGAAAATTGGGTCTCTCGGCTGGAATTTATTCCAGCCAGCGAGAGAAATCATTTTTAAAACATAATGGCAAACCCTTATCTTTATAATAGAGCTAAATTCTGGGCCATAACAGTAAATTATATGCGTTTTATTTCTTCTTGAAAACCACACATCTAAAAAAACACACTTTATTTCAGTAGTAGGTTTCAGTATAGATTTTGTATTATAAACCCTTCATACCAAATTACCTATGTTGTACAATACTAAAAAAATGAATTCATAGCACCAATAATAATCCATTGCGTCTGCCACGATCAACTCTATATATATGTATAAAATTTATTTTTACATGTAAGCTTTTGAAATCCGCTTTCGTGCAAATGAAAAATATAATAGTACCTACTTGCCATCGCAAAGTATTTATCTTCACACAGCGGCCTTTTGAGGATTAATCCACTCTGACAATGATGGATTAATCGGAAAAAAAATGCTGTATGCTATTATTAAATATATCAATATCAACGAGTAGGTATATACGAGTTCCGGGTTGAAGTTTTCATCAAACTGATAAAAAATTGCGGAAAGGTACATGTTCATTCCGAACAACGTTAACACATACATAGGTTGGGTCTTATCCTCTGGGTAGATATAAGGTATGTGAAAATTAAATTTATATTTTATGGTTGCTTCATAAACTGCTACTTTTTATATGTCAAATACACAGTGTACACTGTACGTATATCATAAAGTCTGCTATAGTCCAAGAGCTTATAACAACTTTTTTTTTTGTGGGTTGCCAGCATATAAAAATACAATATAAGTGGTAAGGTAAGAAAGGGGAGAGTGGGTACGAAAGCAACATTTTTGATATTTCCTGCCATTACTTGGTAACCAATAAACATAACAAAATGAAACCTTGTACATAAAAATAAATGAACATTTAGCTACCGTCAGGCGTGAACGCAAAGCTTTTTTAATCTTTATGAATTATTCGCACATGAAAAGCCATCTTCACTGAAATTTTTTGGCTGTCACATTTGTTGCTGTTGTTTTGGCTCCTATGACGTAGAAGTGGTAAAATCTTGTATTCTTTATTCATGAGTCAAACCTCATAGCTCATACCCTACTTGCTTCTGTAAAAAAAACTTAGTATCTTGAACAAATGTTAAGCCGATTTTCAGCTAAATGAAAAATCAAAGTGAATTTTTGGAGAAAAAAAAAAGAATGTGATCTCATTTATTAAAAAAGAAAAAAAAATACTTTTCCATTAGAATTTCACTTTTTTTTTAACTTTTGTTGGTACATTTGACTAAAACTCATTTGGATTTTTGTGGGTGCATTAAGGACCTTAATTGCAAATAATTGTGCATTAAAAAATGAACGCAAAAGATTTAGTTTTTCGTAAAAAATTAGGTGGTAAAACCGACCCACCGTAACTATCGTACTCACTCTCCCCTACTTTATATCTTTCTGAAAATAGTGTAACAGCTTTCTATTTATGAATATATGCAGGTACATACGTAGTTATTTTGGAGTTTCGACAGGCCTGATAAATGCTTGGCTACGCTTTTGCCACCCCATAGCCGCAGTTCGTATAGAAGTCAGCTTTTTTACCTTTATAGTGTTAAGTGTCTAGGGTAGTAGAGCTATTGTTTTTGTTGTCTTCTTAAACCTAGCTTGATGTGTGTCAGATCCCTTAGGTAAATTTAACCCTCACCTTATGTACCTATTTTAGCTAAAGAACTTATTGGTTGCGGTTTTTTTTTTTTTACTCTGAAATGTAAACATTTTAAAAAACACACTTAGAAAGGGTGTTTTTTTTTTAGACATGTGGTTTTCAATCTGGCAATACTTTTTTTGGAATTAGTTTTTTTGACAGTTGTCACTTGATTTATGCTCAGTTTGGTTTGCCATTTCATAATAAAAAGACTTATGCTGCATTTACACGACTGACAAATTGGCATTTTTCTGTCACTATACTGCCAAAAAGAATGAATTTTTCCATTGTTCTGTCATTTTTTTGACAGTTAAATGCTAGAATACTGCCAATTTGTGAGTCATGTAAATGCAGCATTACTTCTGAACAACGTTTGCAAATTTATTACCAAAATAATGTTTCAGTTGGGGCGATTTTCACAAGAAAATTTTTTTCAGCGATGAACCTCATTTTTGGTTGAATGGGTACGTTAATGAACAAAATTGTCGTATTTGGAGTGATCATAATCCACAAGCCGTTGTTGAGAGGCCGTTATATCCTCAAAAAGGCACTGTTTGGTGTGCTCTATGGGCAGAAGGAATCATTGGTCCATATTTCTTCAAAAATGAAGCCGGCCATAATAGCACGATCAATGGGGAACTCTAAAGGGCCATGTTTAATAACTTTTTCGTCCCGGAATTGGAAGATGTTGATGTGGACGACCTTTGGTTCCAACAAGACAGCGCTACATGCCATACAGCCAACGAAACAAATAATTTATTGAAGGAAAATTTTGGTGAGCGCATTAACTCGCGTCGTGGGCCTGCGGCGCGCGTGGCCTCCAAGATCGTGCGATTTAACACCGCTGGACTAATTTTTTGTTGGGTTTTGGTGAAGTTGCTTGTCTACGCAGATAAGCCCGAGACGATTGACGCCTTGGAAGAGAATATTCGACGCGTTATTATTGTCGACATACGGCCCCAATTTCTGCAAAAAGTGGTCGAAAATTTGGCCTCTCGGCTGGAATTTATTCGAGCCATCCGCGGCGGCCACTTGCCCGAAATCATTTTCAAAACATAATGGCAAACCCTTATCTTTATAATAACGCTAAATTCTTGGCCATAACATTAAATTATATGCGTTTTATTTCTTATTGAAAACCACAAGTCTAAAAAAAACACCTTTTATGCTAGCACCTACTATCCACTATCCATACACATAAGACTAAATTTTGTTCATTTATGTTTGTTTTGTTTTGCAATGTTTGGCTATAGTCTTGTAACTTTTCGAAGGACTAAGAAACAACCAACTGAAGTAACTTGCAATGACAATAAGGGACGATATCAAAAATTCCTACATGCAGAAACAACACAAACAAGCAACAAAAAAAAAAACAGTTTCATAAACTCAAAACAGAAAAAAAACACTTTTAGGTAAAAAACAAAAATAAATAAATTGCATTCACATTTCAAAAGTATCCCTTCCGAAGTTGTTGTTCCGCTATCTCACTACGTCTTTCAAGTCCAAGCAATGCAATCACTTTGTTCTGTGGACTGCAACACAGCATCTTGTTAATTACATTCCTTTAAAATTGCTGGGACGTTATTTTGTATTTTGGAATTCAGTATCCTTGTCAATATTTATACATTCAGTATACCTACATACATACATAGCTGCTGCACTCTTATTTTTATTTTCGTTTAAGGGCACTGACTACCATTATCTGAGTTGAATTTTTATTTTCAGAACGAAAACAATTAAAACAATCCAGAATGTTCAAAAAATTAATCATCTAGCAACTTATAAACCTTTTACGAGTCTTTAATATTTCCTGACTCCCTGTATTTTTATTCTCCGGGTACCGTTTACCATCGTCATTGGCCGCGTTCGGGAGCCAATCTGCCAATCCAATAGGCTATCCAAGATACGTTTTCGAACGACGAAAACCAGATAGGTTACATTTGCTGTCAAAAGACAAGGCAGCTAATTAAAGGGAAAACTATTGAGTTTTTAAACCGACGATTTGATTTTCAATAATAAAGCTTTGGATAGTTGCCCGACCGCGGCCATATTGTTTGGTGATTGGTGGAACTGATTCAGCTTCCGGAATCCGGATACCGTTGCGCGAAGTGAATTCAGCTGAATCACCTTTTCACCTCATGCTCATCGTCATATGGGCTTTTGTCAGCAAGTCCACCGTCCACCACGTATTTTGAATGGACAGAAAATTATATACATATGCTGGCTGACCTTTTCTTGGTTTGTAGTTTCAGCCTGCCTTATGTAGGTGTACGTATACAAAGAAAGTTATTTATGCAAATCAAAATTAATGTTAACTTATCTTATCTCTCCAAGCACCTATGCTGCTTGTGAGTAGTCATACGGAATTAAATATTGGAGCCAAATCAGTACACATTTTATTTAAGTATAACTTGCATGGCTTGCGCTTGCACGTCAAAACTCTTTGGCCAAGACGGGATGCTTCTGCATAATATATAATTTAATGCAAATTCCAAGTCGAGGTTGTGCAGCATACCTTAATATCAGAGATAAAACGATATTTTTTTTCAAGTTTTAAAACTCATTCCGGCTCCAAACACGAACAAAACATCACAAATTGTCATAAATGACAGCCAATGTGAAATCTCAAACAAAGTTTGAGATCTCTTGAAAGATACCAAACGTTTAGATTTAGATTTATTTCAATGAAATGCTGACACATTAAGACTTTACAATCTTATAACTAGTGAAGCTCAAAAATGCAAGTTAGTTAAAGTAAGCTACAGCTAAACAGTATTATTGCATAATTAAAAATATTATTAGATACATTAAATTGATCAATATTATTATGTTACAAATTCTATAAAATTAAAAAAAAAAAAAATAAATTTTGAAAAAAAAATATATATACAGGGTGTCCCGTAATGAGTGGATAATACTGCAGCTGGTGATAGCTGGCCTTATGACTGCTCAGAAAAAAAATATAAAAAAAATATTTTTCTTGTGGTCTCCATGGTATAATTTATTTTCGAAAAATGTTAAAAAATTCAGGGTCTCCTAAAATACCTAATTACAACGGCCACCCATAAAAGATTGTTGTTATTTTTGTATTTTAATAATATTCTTGAATAACCGTTCTAAATGATGGGTAGTAAATTTTAACACCAGCTGATGCATTTTTTGTGTTATATTTTTTTAAAATAATTTTTTTATTCAAAAATAATTCAATATTTTTTTTCACCAAAGTTTGAAAATTAATAAAGAGAAAAAAATGTATGAGAACATAAGTGGCAAATTTGATAAAAATTGGCCTGTTTAATGTACTTTCCAAAATGGTATAACACATGTTTGTGTCTACAACCATGACCAATAAAATTGGCATTTAATCTACTAAAGTAGTTTTTTAACATTTTATCAGATGAAATTAAGTTACAAAGTTAATTAAACACTACGACGACGAATAAAATAAATTTTAATTTTTATTGCATTTAAAAATAACCGTTATTAAATAAAGGCACTAACATTTAACACTAGTTGCTGGATTTTTTTTAAATAATTTTTTTAATTAATTTTTTTAATAAAAAAATGATTAAATATTTATTTTGATGTTTGATGACAACAAAAATTGAGTTGGAAGGAAAAGTCAATAGATATACCAGTGTCACTATTATGTCTGCTAAATTCACTAACTAAAATAATAGTATGCACTTTCAAAAAGGTTTTGATTTAGGTATGGGAAATGCGATAAATAAAAACAACAGTATTAAAAATTATGATATATTTGTAATTTAAATAAATTTATATTAAATGTTCAAACTGTCCCCCATTCACTGTGATACAGGCTCTGCATCTTCTAATGAAGGACCTCTCAATAAAACAAGCATATTGGCGCTCATTTATTTTCATCACAGCGTCTTGAACACGACGACGCAATTCCGTAATGGATGTAATTGGTTTAGTATAAACCATTTCTTTCAGACATCCCCAGTAGAAAAAGTCCAAAGGATTTAGGTCTGGCAAACGTGGTGGCCACAAAATTGGGCCCAGACGGCCTATCCCTGTTCGTCTTGCAATCACCCGTGTGATGTAGTTGAATCTGCTTCAATTTCATTCAGCACAATACGATCAATTTCTTCTCGCGGTAAACGTCCTCCGCTAGTACCGCCCAGTCCATTACCAGGCATTCGTCCTTCTGAAAAACATTGGTGGACTCTGATGAACACTCGATAGTCCGGATGTCGCGCATTTGGATATCGCTCTCTATAGAGAGCTGCAGCTGCGTTAGCGCTTCCTCTACATTCCCCGTATATTAAATGCATATTCGCATACTCCAGCGGCGTATACTGTGACATTCTTAATCAGTATTAATTTAATCAAATTCAAAAATTCGTTTAAGTGACGAAACCAGTATAACAACGTTATACGTTACGTAATGACAGAGAATTGACAATATTTGCAAATAATACTTTTATATGCATTTTAATGCCTATTTTATTACAAGTCAATTTTTATTTGAGAAAGTGTTAAAAATCTTCTCTAGTAGATTAATAGCCAATTTAATGTGTTATGTGTTAGTGCCTTTATTCAATAACGGTTATTTTTAAATGCAATAAAAATTAAAATTCATTTCATTCGTCGTCGTAGTGTTTACTTAACTTTGTAACTTAATTTCATCTGATAAAATGTTAAAAAACTACTTTAGTAGATTAAATGCCAATTTTATTGGGCATGGTTGTAGACACAAACATGTGTTATACCATTTTGGAAAGTACATTAAACAGGCCAATTTTTATCAAATTTGCCACTTATGTTCTCATACATTTTTTTCTCTTTATTAATTTTCAAACTTTGGTGAAAAAAAATATTGAATTATTTTTGAATAAAAAAATTATTTTAAAAAATTATAACACAAAAAATGCATCAGCTGGTGTTAAAATTTACTACCCATCATTTAGAACGGTTATTCAAGAATATTATTAAAATACAAAAATAACAAGAATCCTTTATGGGTGGCCGTTGTAATTAGGTATTTTAGGAGACCCTGAATTTTTTAACATTTTTCGAAAATAAATTATACCATGGAGACCACAAGAAAAATATTTTTTTTATATTTTTTTTCTGAGCAGTCATAAGGCCAGCTATCACCAGCTGCAGTATTATCCACTCATTACGGGACACCCTGTATATATACATATATCTGCACACACATCTCCACTATTATGTATATAAGGTAAAAAAGAAGATAGAGTATAGTGAAATAAAAGAAGGAAGTCGGAGAAAGACAATAGTTACAGAGAAAGGAAGAAAAAAAAAAAAATAAATAAATAAATAAATTAATGACGATTGATCGTATAAAATGTCTTCAGTTGCATCCTGAAACGCCTAGTTCCACATGACCCACGTATATGCCTTGGCAAGGAATTCCATAAACGAATCGAGCTAACGAAGAACTGTCGCTCAGATGTCAAAGAAGTAAACCGTGGATGAATGAGTTGGTGAGACCTGTCCGAAGATCCAAAGCGTAGTTTTTCAAACAAGTAATTAGGTTGATGAGTATCAATGACCTTAGAAAGTATACCGAGTGTTCTAAAAGCAAGCAAATTGTCAAATGTCATATTTAGCATTAAAGATGAATAAATAGAAACTCGATCATATCTCCTTAGATTAAATACGTAACGCGCGGTGTTATTAACAGCAACGTTAAGCCTTCTCATGCTAGTTGAATCGCAGTTACCATATATTTCACACCCGTAGGTAAGAATGGGAATTATGAGTGTTTTTGCTAGCAACATACGCGTTTTTTGGGGGGTGAAATTATGTGATAGCCATAGCTTACGTAAAGTGCCATAAACTTTACCAATAATCAAATTAATATGGTCATTCCATGAGAGTGTTCTATTAAATACTATACCCAGATTTTTTGCCTTTTCAACGTATTGAATTTTTGAACCTTTTAGATTTATTTCTGGAAAGTAGGAGAGATCTAACAGCATTTTGCTTATTACCAGGCATTTTGTTTTTGATGGGTTTAGAAAGAGACCATTCTTTTCGCACCATGTGGTGCGAAAAACGTTCTCAAATTGAATTCTGAAATAAAAGAAAGACGGCAGAATAATCGTTAACTTGTGAAACAAACTATTAGCGACCACGTTAAAGATTATCATTTGTATTTTGTGTTAGAAATATTGTAAATAAGTTTAAAGTTAGTCTTTAACGCATTAAATTAAATAAAATAGACATGGAGATGGTATATTCCATGTTCCATGACATGGAGATGGATGGTATACCCAAGTGGGTATAGAATAGCGCATTTCCATACTTTTGATAAATGTTGTATAATTCATAGCACGCATTTGTCTATGATATGAATGAATGATGTGCCCATCTGTGGCACAGAATTCTCTGCTACTGTAGATTCCTCCAACACCGTTATTTTTGCCGAATTCTTATGGTCCTTCAGAATTCAGAGGTTAAGGGATATTGATTGCATCTGCGGATGACATTGAGTGATTTATTTCCTCCTTTTTGACGCTTTTCTTCTTTATGGCAAAATTATTTTTTTTTTTAATTTTTGAATACCGATATTATCCTCTGTATTCAAAACACATTCTAAATGTTTGTTTTGATTGACGCACATGTCAATGGAATTGGCGATATAATGGCAAGCCTAGTACTCGATGTCATATCGCTCAAAACAATGATTTCCTCAAAAGCAACCTGTTGTTCCGGTTTGGGTTGTTTTTCATATAAATGTAATAGATTGAATTTGAATGCCTTTTAAACGACAGAAAAAAATCCTATCCAGAGGCTGATGGAAATGTGTTGTGTGAGGAGGAAGGCACAAAAGTACAATCTCATTCTCTGCTAGGTGGAGGAAGAATATCAATGTACTGTAGGTACATTACATAGAGAATCAAAAGAACTTTCCCTAAAGGTTAACTTGGTCTCCCCTGACTCTGAGCCACGACTTTTGTCTACCAACATTTTATCAGTTCTTAATAAGGAATTTTGACTTAATGGTCAATTTTTCACTTTTTTCGTCAAATTCTATAGGTGCCCCCCTACGAATCTGGACCTTGGTCGAAATTGGGTATGGAAAAGACTACAAGTAGTTTTGAATCGAAAGGCGCAAAAATTAATTTTAGTGATAAATGATGTAAACGAAGTAATGCTGTTGGGACGATATCTTAAATCTTCTAAAATTACAAGATTTTGTGTTGCAAATCATCAAAATTGTAAAAAAAAAATAATTCCAAAATAATATTACAAGTCATATTTCATGTCTTATTAAATAATCCAAAAAAACCAGACTTATATTCGGTTTCACAAATATTTAACAGGCTTTTGAATTTTTAAATTACTCATTTTGTATGGAACAATCGTCATTTAAAGATTTAAAAGCCTCTTAAACACTTATCTAAAAGGGCTTTAAGAAATCAGCCATTAATGTTGAAAATCATTGAAATTGTAAAAATCTTCAATCAAATAATTAGTTTTGTTTTTATAAATTTATAATTTTGGTTTTACTTTTTATTATCTAACAATTCTTTATTTAGAAATAATTTTCATATATCTTCATCATCAGTTTTTGTTTATGTTTTTATTTTATGAAATGTCATATCCGGCAGACGGCAGAATTGCCATGTTCGTATTATAAATCATAGATGTTGTAATAATTTTTATAAAATAAAAAAAATCTAATAAAGGGTTTTCCAATAAGAGGTGTTATTTTGAATAGCCCGCTATTTCGGTAGCTGTCACTTTTGAAGCTGTCATTTTTTGACATTTGACAAGTAGAAACTACGCCATTAATAAAAATGGAACGATACACGCTTCAACAACGCATTGAAATTATTAAAATTCACTATAAAAATGGTGAAAATTTGGCAGAGACGGTTCGTAAAACTAAAACATTTTTGGGTCGTCGTGAAGCACCTTGTCGGACCGCAATACAGAAATTGGTGGACAAATTCGAGCTGTTGGGACACGTTAATGATGTGAAGAATAAAACCCGTGCACGTCGCTCAAGAACAACTGAGAATATTGCTGTTGTAGCCCAAAGTGTTGAAGAAAACCCAGGTTTGTCCATTCCTCGTCGTTCTTTGGAATTAGGCATTCCACAAACGTCATTACACCGTATTTTGCATAAAGACTTGGGTCTTAAGGCTTATAAAGTTCAGTTAACACAAGAACTCAAGCCGGCTGATCATCAACAACGTCGTGTCTTTGCTGATTGGGTCCTTGAAATGCATGAAAATTATCCGGAATTTCATCGAAAAATCATCTTGACTGATGAGGCCCATTTCCACCTCGGAGGCTACGTCAACAAGCAAAACTGTCGCATCTGGGGCTCGGAAAACCCAAGAGTTATTGTTGAAAAGCCTCTCCATCCTCAACGCGTGACTGTTTGGTGCGGTATTGATCTGGACAGCGTTTACTTCCAATAAGACGGCGCTATGTGCCACACAAGCAATGAAACCATCGATCTTTTACGGGAACAGTTTCCGGACCGTGTTATCTCTCGAAGAGGTGATCACAATTGGCCACCGAGATCTTGTGATTTAAGACCTTGCGACTTCTTCCTTTGGGGCCACGTGAAAGATAAGGTCTACGCCAACAGCCCAGCGTCGATTCAAGACCTCAAAGATGGAATTCGTGAGGCTATTGAGGACATAGGGCAGCCACTTTGCGATTTGGTTTTGGAAAATTTCATGAAAAGTGGTCCTGTAAGCGTGGTCGTGGCGGCCATTTGGCTGATGTTGTGTTTCATTATTAACGGCATACCTTCTTCTTTATAATGAAATAAACATCCGATCATTTATGTCAAAAAATGCCATTTTTCTTTGAATATCAAAACAACACCTCTTATTGCAAAACCCTTTATAATCTAAATCAAATCTAAAAGATTTATTCCCGGACAGTTCTTTCGTTTATCAAGATGGACAGAAAAATATAAAAGTCTACTAGCGCTCAGGGAAAATGTAGTGGTCGTTATAATGGAAGTACTGCAAAAACTGGGGGACGAGGGAAACAGTGTAACAAAACAACGAGCCCTTCAACTTTATTGCTCGTGTTCGAATACGACTTTTTTAGTCTGCTTGTTCATAATGGCGCATTACTTTTCGATACTTAAACAAGTTTCAAATATTTTACAGAGAGATGACTAGAATTTATTAAGTGTAAGAGATCAGATCATTTACAATCATTTTGAAGAAAATAGTAAGAATACTGAGAATTCCTTCAAAACACCTTGGGGACCAATTGGAAAATGTTTGAGTGAATTATAGGTATTAAATTGAGCTGCCCGAAAATTGTAAAGAAAGAAACTCACCGATCCAAACAAACTTCCAGAAGTCGATCAACGATCCAGAGAACCAAAGATCGCTTTAGGAACTCAGGGCAGGTAGAATCTAAGGCAAAATCCGGCCGACCATCGAAGCTCTCAGTAAGAGATAAGCTGGTGATTAAACGTATGGTGCATCAAAACTATTTTACAACAGCTAGGATGATCAGCTCGGAACTAGAAACGCATCACAATACTAAATTGCACCGAGAAACAGTTTGAAGAACCATAGTTCGAAATGGATTTAAGTCGTCCACACCCAGAAAGAAGCCATTAGTGAACAAAGTCAACAGGTAGAAGCGGCTTGCGTTCGCCAAAGAGTACGTTCACTAGCCTCCCGAATTTTGGCCCCAGGTAGTTTTCGGGTCTGGCGGGTGCGGAGAAGGCCAAATGATGCCCTAAATCCGAAATGTACTGTAAAAAATGTGAAGCATGGTGCTGGAGGTCTTATGGTGTGGGGTTGTATGGCGTCTTCAGTTTGCGTACATAATTTGTACATATAATGTAATTATGTACATATAATACCCCACACCAACTACGAACTCCACCACAAAGCCCAGACATCAACCCAATTGAAAGAAGCTTTATTACTCGAATGGAATAATGTAAGTAGTTCTTACACCGAGAAACTTGTTGCATCCATGGAACCCGTTTAAAGGAAGAATTAAGATTGAAAGGATATCGGACAAAATATTAATACTAACAGTAATAAAGTGCAATTTATTCTTATTAAATTTTTTTTCATTTTTCTTACAGCTGTACGCAAACTTTTATGGAAAGAATTTTACAACTTTTTGATGTGTAAACATCTATGCTGGTGGTAGAGTGAAAAAAAACGTGAACGTTCGTGTGCAACGTTAAGCTAGAAACAGATTGGCACAGCAACTTCAACAGCAACTTTGGCAGCAACGAAAACTTTGACATCAAAAGTCATGTAAAATAGATTACCAACGTGAACAGCGCTTTTGACAGCATAAAAACATATATAAAATTTGTCACATTTTCATTTTTTAGTGTTGATAAACCTGAAAAACTTCGCTTTAAAGTTGGCATCATTTGCACAGCGACATCGAATTTAGGGTTTAGGTCTAACGTTGATGTCGATGTTGCTGTGTTAATGTATTCAAAACCACTAGTTCTAAAATGAGTGATGCGGTTGTCAAAATTGCTGATGAAGTTGCTGTGCCAATCTGTTTCTCGCATTACGGTGTGCAACGTTACGATCTGCATACTAGGATGGGCGCGTTCAGTGAAAAAAACGTTAAGATCACCTTCAAGCAAAAACAAGTCCGTTTTGGATCCGCGCACGTTGATGTTTACACATATTAACCGCACTCACACATTTTTTTTTCCTTTTTTTGTTATTTGTTTAAATAAAAATATTGAATTTATGTTGGACTGAATCGATCCTTTGAAAATTATTTTATTGAAATATAATAACAAATTAAATGTATCATTTACCGTTCACGAGCAATGGTTCTCTTTTTCGTTATTTTATCGTTGTACGCCAACTTTTGTGTGGCACTGTATATGTGATGTGTTGAAGCATGCGGAAGAATTTTATCGGTTTTCGCAGCACTATCTATAGAAATTTTCATTCCCGTCACAACATTTACATAAGAGCGATCTTTCAGTACATTAAAAGAAAAAAGGTGAGTACCATACAAAAAATTAAATTAATCTTCAATGACATCGCCTAAAAAATGTTATCAAATTATTGCGTTTGCCTCTATGGCGCCTATGTTTCTATTGTTTTCATTTTTTTTTTATTCTTTGTATGGAGAAGTCAGACCGCGGGAAATCGTCATTAATATTAAAGTTCAACAAAAACGCTTAAATGACATATTACGCAGAGGAAAAAGTAGTACAAGGTCGTTTAAGTAGAACGTAATTAGTTAGACAAGAAGTATATTCATGTTGTTTTCTTCGTTTCAGTTCTAAATTCTAATATTCTTATGGCATATTGGTATTGATTTTCATTGCAAAACTTTTTGCTCACCGGTTTATCAAATTTAAAAACTTTTATGCCTGCAGCGCAGACCAATTGCATTTCATAGTGATAGTGATTCAAATAGAAACATAATTATAGTTTCTAAATGGAAACTTTTTCGCAAAACTTTATCTACAGAAAATTGTATTAAACTGCGCATAAAAATCCAAATTGAAAGAAAACTTTGTCATTGTTCTTTATCGATCAATTAAAATGACTCGAAAACTATATAGAAAGTTGAAAAAAAAAACTTTTTACTTAGGATTTAGTGGAGCACATATTGTGTTCTTAATTTCCTAAGAACAAATAAAAGTTCCATGATTAAATAATGGGGTACAAGTCAGTATGTACCTACAACACGAACAAATGAATTTCACAATTTTCACTTTTTCATACTTTTTCGGGTGGCAGTTCAACTAACTGAGATAATGTGTTAACGGCCAATGAGGGCAGACAAAAATTTAGTATATGCTGTCATCAAGGTAATTGTGTAGGAAATCCCTCTCGAGAATCTTAAATGTCTCTTTCTAAGACACTTATCATCCTGGTGTTGCTGTATGGAGTATGGTGCTGAGATATCAGACATGAACCTTGGCAAGGTCGATTGTCTTGAGAGAAAAATTCTCTGATGAAGGAGGAGATACATCAACGAACTTTATTGGAGCTAGGAGCTGTACACCGGAAGGGACGACACAGTACCTAGAGGAAGACATTTGCCTTCAGAGGACAGATTTAACGTAAAGGTGAATTTTTTCATTTCAATCTCTCACTATAATCAGAATGAAGCTATAAAATGTAAGGAAGCATATAAATATGTAGGTATATGTTATTATTATTATTAGCTTTATTCATCCATTAATTTTGATGAAATATGGGTTTGATTTAAGAAATATAATTTCTATTTCCTTCGAGAAATAAAAACAACTTATTTGCTTGAACGTTAGAACAGAATGAAAATATAATTTATTTTATCAATTGACATAAATAGTTTTGATAACATAAAATATATGAGCTTGCTGGAAATTATTTAATTAAGTTTTTAATACTTTCCAACATTCCCACTAAAACTGAATTTAACATAATTTAAAATATACCCATTAACTTTGAAAACTTTGCATTTTTGATACTAGGAAGAGCCTTCGTAAAAATATCAGCGACCATCTCATTTGTGTCAATAGCTTTTAAACTTATCTGGCGGTTGACTATCGTCTCTCGAACGAAGTGATGACGCACTTGAATATGTTTAGTACGTTGCCGATATGCTTCGTTGAAAGCAAGATCAGCTGCGCCACGGTTGTCACAAAAAATGTCTATTGGCTTTATTTTCGTTTTGAACAACTCTTCTTCAAATCCTCTTAGCCATAAGGCTTCTTGAACTGATGCTCCCATTGCCATATACTCAGCTTTACAAGTTGATAATGCTGTCGTTGTTTGTTTCTTGGATCCCCAAGATATGGCTCCACCTTGTCTGATAAATAAATATCCGGTGACTGACTTTCGTTCATCCGGATCATTTGCAAAATCTGCATCACAATAACCTCTCACTGATGCATTTTCTTCCTTGATATAGTTTAGTTTGTGTTCAATAGTTCCCTTCAAATATCTCAAAATACGTTTAGCAGCCTTCCAATGTTCCATGCCTGGATTGCTGTTAAAACGACTTAGTAAATTGACTGCATAGCAAATATCAGGACGTGTGAGCTGCGCTGCGAACAACAAACTTCCTATAAGCTCTTGATACGGGATCTTCTCCATTTTAGCTTTCTCTTTTTCATTAGTTGGACTTTGCTCTTTACTTAGTTTTATATTTGAATCCATAGGTGTACTTACTGGATTGCAGGATTTCATTCCATAAAGATCAAGCATCTTTAGAATATACTGCTTCTGATTAATTGATAATCTCTTCTTGTAGTCATACTCTAAATGAAGCCCTAAAAAAGATTTCGCTGCTCCGAGTTCTTTTAGCTTGAAATTTTCTTTTAGATAATCCACCAATCTATTTCTCTGGGATTCATTTCTCCAAAGAATGAATATATCATCGACATACACCATTAAAATTAAAATCTCTTCAGGATTATCATTCATAACGTAAACGCACTGGTCTGTCTTCAACTGCTTGAGTCCGAAAATCTGAAGTACCTGGCTTAGTTTCTTGTTCCACATTCTTGAGGATTGCTTCAGCCCGTAAATTGGTTTGTGCAATTTTAACACTTTACCATCTGGAATTTCGAGACCCTCTGGAGCTTTTAAGTAAATTTCCTCATCAAGATCACCCTGCAGAAATGCTGTCACTGCATCTAGATGATCAATCCGCAAATTCAAACTCAACGCCAGTGATAATAGATATCGCATTGAACTGTAGCGGATTACTGGTGAATACGTCTCTTGATAATCTACACCACTACGTTGTGCACATCCTCGTGCAACAAGTCTTGCCTTGTATCTTGAAATTTCACCTTTTTCATTTCGCTTAGTTTTGAAAATCCATTTTGTAGTAAGCGCCTTTCTTCCTTCGGGCAATTCAGATATATTCCATGTATTATTTTCATCTAGTGACTTGAATTCTTCTTTTACTGCATTTGTCCAATTGATGTTGTTGACACTATTAATGGCCTGGAAGTAATTCTCTGGATCATCATTGGTATCATTGCCATCAACAAAATAGGTCACATAGTCACTCATGTCAGGTGTCTTACGAATTCTGTTTGTTCGACGAGGAACATTTTCTTCTTCTTCTAAAAAAGAAACATTGGTTACCACTTCCTGGACCTCGGTTTCTGCTTCTTGAAAGTCATCGTCTGAGTTAGTCTCCATTTCTTCTTCTGGTGCATGAATTGAACTGTTGGGAATACAAATTTCTTCCGTACTTGCTCTTCTTTCTTCTGATTTTTGATGGCCAAGATTTTCATGAAGACATTTTCCCACTAAATCTGGATCATCTGAAGAACTTTCCTTTGCAAATCCATTCAGTTCGTCATTTGTTTTTATTGAAAAATACATTTGATTTTCTATAAATTTCACATCACGACTTAGATACAGCTGTCTTTTTATTGGATCATAAAGCCTGTATGCTTTGCTGTTCTCGCAGTAACCTACCATTACACATTTCGTGGATTTCACGTCCCATTTCTTGCGCTTTTCTTTAGGCGTTAAAACCATTGCAATACATCCGAATATTCGTAAGTAAGAGAGGTTCTGTTTAACACCGCTCCAAATTTCTTCAGGTAATTTATCTTCAATTTTCTTTCGAGGGATTCTGTTTAGCAAATAGGCAGCCGTGCTTATTGCTTCTCCCCAATAAAATTTCTTTAAATTACCATCTGACATCATAGTGCGAGCCATTTCAACTAAACTCCTGTTCATACGTTCTGCTTTACCATTTTGTTGCGGGCTATATGGTGCCGATGTTTGGTGAACTATACCACTTTCTCCGCAAACCTGTCGCATCTCTGAGTTGCAGAATTCTAAGCCGTTGTCTGTCCTCAGTACTTTTATCTTTTTTCCGGTCTGGTTTTCAACAAGATTCTTGAAAAGTTTGAAATACTTTATAACTTCAGATTTTGTTTTCATAATGTAAACAAAAACTTTACAGGAAAAATCATCGAGAAATAGTACATAATATTTTGCGCCTCCAATTGACGCCCTCTCCATAGGACCGCATACATCGGAATGTACCAGTTCTAAAACTTCTTTTGAAGAACTTCCTGATAACGGAAATGGAATCTTTGATTGCTTTCCGTAAATACATGAAATACATTCTTTTTGTTTTGAGTCTTTCGTAGATTCCACTCCATGAAAACTTTCTTGACTTAATTTTCTTACATCAGCGTTATTTGCGTGTCCCAACCGTTTGTGCCATAAATCTTTGCTTGTAGCTTGAAATATTTTATGCTCATTCCCAACATCTAGCTTGTACATACTATCAACGACACTCGCTGTTGCAACTAGCATATCTTGACTAAAAACTTCGCATTTCGAATTCGTAAAATTGACTTTCAAACCATTTTTAGTCATCTGGCTGACAGATAATAGATTGGCACAGATCTCTGGGACCAACAAAACATTCTTCAGCGTTACCTCTTGATATTTATTTCGAGTGAACACTCGCACAATAATATCTCCCTTTCCACAAACTCGCAATTTGGTGTTATTTGCAACCGTCACAAACTCGTCTAATGTGAACTCGGTAAACGTAGAAAATATTTCTCTGTTTCTTGCCATATGCGAAGAAGCACCCGAATCTATGAACCAACTACTGATTTCATTGACATCAAAATGGGCAACAAATGAAGTCAGGAGCCAGCCAGTTCCCATGCCAGCAGCTACAGATTTAGCTTTATTTTTGCAAAATTTCGCAATATGTCCCTCTTTATTGCATTTGTAGCATAGGATTCGTTTGGCTTCAACAATTCGACGATCTCTTTTATCTGGTTTCTTCCCCTTACTGCTATACAGAGCTGCAGCACTTCCGCCGCTTGCACCTGCATCTTGATTGTTATAACTATCATAATCTTGAAGTAATTTTGTTTTAATTTTGTCTCCAGTGATAGCTATGTTACTGCTTTCAATAGCCATTATCATGGGCTTGAAATGATCTGGCAAACCACTTAGTAACAAGCTACCGACCCATTCTTCGCTTACGTTCATGCCTATCTGGTTTAGCTTCTGGGCAGTATCTATAATTGTATCGACATACTCACCAATATTGGAACAATTAACTAGTTGAGTTGTAGTTAATTTTCTTAATAAGCCACATCGCCTGGTGAGTCCGGAATCATCATAGGTCGATTTCAGTTTCTCCCAAATTTCTTTTGCAGTCGATATTCCCTGAATATGCGCATACAAATTTGGAGAAATGTACAAAATCAATCTTGACATAGCCTTTTCATTGGTATCTTCCTTTGTCTCGGTTCCAAGAATAGACTTCCAAAATCCTTGGAGCTTCAGAGCATGATCGACTGTAAATTTCCATTTATGAAAATTTTCTCGTCCTTTTAATTTTTCAACGGTATCTGTAAATTTATCCATTTTATATTTCTTAATCTTTTATTTGTATGGATGCAATTCCTGGGCCCATAACCTGATGAAATATGGGTTTGATTTAAGAAATATAATTTCTATTTCCTTCGAGAAATAAAAACAACTTATTTGCTTGAACGTTAGAACAGAATGAAAATATAATTTATTTTATCAATTGACATAAATAGTTTTGATAACATAAAATATATGAGCTTGCTGGAAATTATTTAATTAAGTTTTTAATACTTTCCAACAAATTTTATAAAAATATTCTTAAATATTTACTTATTAAATTTAAATATCGAAATATAAAATTATTATAATATTAAGTAGTTAACTAATTCAATGATTAATTTCAGTATTTTTAGGTTTTAACTATAAATATTTAATTATGTGTGGATATAAGCCTCCCCCAAGTTTTTCCAAGTTGTCTTGTCTTTGGCAATTCTTTCCCATCTACTACTTTGTCGGGCAATGTCATCTCTTCAACGTTTCATTTGAATTCCTTTTTTGCGTGAGCCTTCTCTACGTATCCAACGCGTACTTCTGCAAGTCCAGCGGTTGTCATTTATTCTACCTACATGTCCTGCCCAGTCCCATTTTTGCTGTTTCGCCTTCTCGATCACATCTCCAAAATCGGTCATGCTCCGTATTACTTCATTTCTGATTCGTTGTCTTTTGGAGATATTGAGAAGTGATCTTTCCATGGCTCTTTGTGTGGTCAGAAGTTTTTGTACTGATGTGGCTGACAAGCTCCATGTTTGGGATCCATACGTCATTACTGGAAGGATAGCTCCATCAAAAAGATACTTTCTAGATCTTTGGCTCAAGTTTGAATCGAAGATTTGTTTATGTTTCCAGAATTGTTTCCAGCTATTGGTTATTCTTCGATCTATCTCTTTATCTTCTCTATTTTCGAAGGAGACCGTCTGCCCCAGGTAGATATATTTGTCGACAAATTCTATTTCTTTTCCGTCTACAGAAATGTCCTTTTTTTCACCTTTGAACATCAGCTTTGTTTTTTCAGCATTCATTTCGAGTCCTGCCATTTTACAATGACTTTGCAGCTCTAATATCATCTTTTCGAGATCTTGACAAGATGTTGATAGTAAGACGATATCGTCCGCAAATCTTAAATTATTGAGAAACTCTCCATCTATTTTCAGCCCTAGAGAATCCCAGCTCATTTCTCGGAATATTTCCTCCAAAACAGCACAGAAAAATGCTGGTCGATAAAAGCTAATTTTAGGTCCAGTCGGTATTCATTACACTTTTCAATGACTTGATTCCCGGTTTGCAGATGATCTGTTGTGCTAAAACCTTGCCGAAAACCAGCTTGTTCCCGTGGTTGCTGTTCATCAAGGGTATTGCGAATCCTTCTGTATAGACACTTGGCAAACACTTTGTATACCACTAAGACTAAGACTAATTGGTCTATAGGTAGGTATATGTATGTGAATACAAATAAATAACAAGTTTTATTTTGATCACGTTTTTTTTTTTAGTTTTAAAGGATAATTTCACCATGGCCAGGTCCCCCTGGATTCACCACTGGTTACCCTGAGGGCATTTTGGTCGAATCCTAGCCTATTCCTCTTTAAAACAAACCTACTACGTACTGCCTGTTGGGAATAATCGACAATCCTCAAAAAGTATCTCATTTCATGAAATACTTGCCTACTTTTTTAGCCTTTCAGATTCGAAAGAAAATTGTAGGCATTCTAACAACACACACACAGACATGTTATAACTATTCGTTGCTTTTGGGTCATAAATAGCACACATGTATATTTCTAATGATTTTTCAAAAGTGAATGTATTTTTATCTTAATCCAAGATGGCCACCATACCCCCTCCAACTTGCTTTGAAGGGGCTATAAAGACATGATACAATACCACCCTCACTAATTTTATTATTCTCCATTGTTCAATATTTAAGTTCAACAAAATTTCCATTCACCCATTCCAGCTGCTATACAAAGTGGTGGATGTAACAATATTACATACCTACTTCATAAAAGCATTATTTTTTCATGGAATTCTTTGATTTTGTTTTTATCTTTTATTATTATCTTGTGCGTATATCAGATATAATAAATTGTATCCTTGTATCCTTATCCCTGTTACAAAAGCTTTATTGAAGGAAAAACTCAATTTAAATTATTAAAGCAATTATTATTTTTATTTTGAACTTCTAGCTGTTGCACTCTTGCTGTCTTTCCAATGACATTTACCAAGCTTTCAACTCAATAAGCAATATTTTCAGTTGTTGATAACATACAAAAGTGGCTCGGGGTACCTATAGATACAATGTCTTTACGTGGGTATAAAATTCAATTACCTAGGTATATGTACACAATTTTATTTAATTTTGATGAAATGCTATATGAGTATGTGTTCAGCAACATTTGTTTTTATCACTTATACATTTGGGTATACATATATGCATACCTACCATACCTACCTATTTTATATCGATGGAACTTTTATAGCTATGGAGACACATGGTAGCCAGTGGTGTAGCTAGCAATTTGGGAGGCCCGTATCAAACATTTATTTGATGGCCTCTTCTTCCTGACTGGGACACAGCCTTTTAGCATATTTAAGGACCAACGCTTCTCGTATTAATACTTTCTATTGTTTTATTTTTTTCATAGCTGAACACGAAGTCATGAGCACTTTACATGTTCTACAGATTTGTTGCTTCTATAGAGAAAATTGATAAGTTCGATAACCGTTCTTCTTCCACTAAAGTTTTGCGATCATTTTTAATTAGTTTCAGCTTTGAAGTGTTCTATCAGTTGCTTTTTGAAGCCTAGAGAAAATTGGTCGTCAGCTGACAGGTAGAGTTCGGTATTGAGAAGTCGCAATTCTAAGCTGATTAAAAAAGTTCACAATAATTATCTCGTTGTCGTTTTGATTTTCGGACTGTTCTACTCCTTTTTTATTCTAATCGAATATGAAAACATCGATTTCTCATATTGACACACACACACACTACCTACTTCCAAATGTTACCATTTAACAAAATGACTTCGAATAGGGACTTCACAATTTTGGCAGTTGAAAGCGGCCATATTGTTGAAGCTAAATTTGTTAAATTGGCTGTCATTTATTCATATGCAGTCTGTTTTACCAAGTCGCTATGGAAGGATATAGCGTTCAACAACACGTGCAAATAATAAAATTGTTTTTTCCGCGCGCTTCGCTTATTTTACGGTTGCCATAATCGTCCTACCGATAGAACTATTCGCAGTGTGGTGGATAAATTTGGGTCCATTGGTTCAGTGAACAATCAACCAACAACTCGTACGTCAACAAAACGCAAGATCTGTCAAAAACATTGCCTCTGTCGGTGAGAGTGTGCAGGAGAATCCAAGGCAGTGGATTTCATCAAAAAGGCGATAAGGCTCATTTCTGGATGGATGGGTATTGGGTAGGTACGTCAACAAGCAAAATTGTGGAATGTGGGACGATACTAATCCACATGAGATCCAAGAGCGTCGAATGCATCGCGAGAAAGTGACTGTTTGGTGTGGATTTCGGGCTGGCAGCCTAATCGGTCTATATTTTTTTGAAAACAACGTTGGCCAGGCCATCACCGTCAATGGCGAGCGCTATAGGTTAATGCTTACCAACTTCTCTTGGCCTGAATTGGATGATATGGACACCAACTACATGTGGTTTCAACAGGACGGCCGGCGGCGCTACGTGCCACACAGTTCACGCTACATTGGAAATTCTGCACGAGCTATTCGAGGACATGGTCATCTCACTTGGAGGTGATGTGAACTGGCCACCGAGATCATGCCATTTGACCCGGTTAGACTTTTTCTTGTGGGGTTTTCTGAAGTCGCAGGTCAATGCGAATAAGCCACTAACCACAGCGGCTCTGAAAGCCAACATAAGCCATGCCATCGGCCAAATTCAGCCTATTTATGCCCCCAGAATCATAGAAAATTGGACATTTCGGATGCACGCCACCCAATGAGGCCACGGCAAACATTTGAACGATGTTATATTCCATACATAATGGCAGCGATAGGCCTTTCAAATGAATACAAAATTTCGATGATATGTCACACCCACTTTGTTATATTTATATTTAAAGATAGGAAGCGCTTAATGAAAGACCCTGTAGATAAATAGGAAGGAAAACCATGGACAAAGAACATGTATAAAATAATTTGGTAATAAGTATACCTGCGTTTTAAATAATTGACATTGTGTTTCGTATTAATCTCTATCCATATTTTATTTGGTACACATTCCGGGTCCTCTAATAGTTACTCGGGGTCCCTTTATATCGGGGGCCACATATCATTGATACGACTATTAACGCAGTAGCTACGTCACTGCTAGTAGCAAAAAAAAAAGGCTATTCAATCAATCATCTTGAAAAAGAGTAATAATTGTGGTGTGTAACATGCGTGCACTCATGACGTCAATACGTTATGACTACCACCACCCTTAAAGTGTTGTAAAGGGTGTATTCTTAGACGTGTGGTTTTTGGGCGGGTAGATGTTGAAATGGAACATTGTTGCGTTCGCTATGTGGCGCGTAGCGCCGCTCCGGCCGCTCTGTTGGAACCACATATATCGATCACATCCATATTATCCAATTGGAGCCAGCGAAAATTGGTTATCTGTAGCGCTGTCCGTAGATGCTGATGGCAATGACATCGTCGTTTTCAAAGAACTATGGAGACAGACTCTCACAGACAGCGACGATGTTTTCGGTTGATCTTGCGTTTCGTTGACGCAAGGGCTTTGGCTGATTGTTCACTGATTCGGTAGACTCAGATCTGCCCAACAAGCTTTGGATAATCGATTTGGAAGGACATCCATGTAAACCATAAAATGGGCGCAACGCACGCAGCGTTGCCCCAGAAGTTTTATCATTTGGACGTGCTGTTCAATTGTGTAACTTGCCATGGTGATTTCGTATCAGTAACTGAATAATAAACAACAGATTTGACAGATGTCACCAAAACAACATGGCCGCCACAGGCCGGCAAAATCTCCCCGCGCAATTTGAAAAACCCTTTAGAAACAAATGCAACTACCTGTGCATAAAAATTCGACATGCCAGTAAATAAACCACAATATGTAGTGCTACAAATTAATCGTCACTAATCATCATAAAATGGTTACTAGCGCCATAACTAAAATGCTATGAGTAATAGATAGCCAATGTCCAAAGGATTATGTGTAAACAAATCCAATGCACTAATTGCAGGCATTGAGGGGATCCCAATACGAAATGGTGAGAATGCATCGTAGCAAATGCAAGCTCCACTATGAGCGAAGTGAATCGTGAAATATGATGCGGCGCAACATTTGTGGCGAACAATTTGGAAATTATTAATTCCAACTAGGTTATATTGGTTGGTAAATATTTTCGATGATTCTAATTGGGTTAATATATAGGAAGTATATCGTTGAAGTAATATCGGTTGGTGGATATAGAATGTGTCGGTATTGGAGTGGAATATAAAAAAAGAAAAATAGTATAAAAGGGCAGGAGCATTTCAATAACCAAACAGTAAACAGATTACTTAGAGTCACAGTAATATCTTAATGGTCACAGCCTAGCTATAGATAGTTTGCAATTTTAGAAAACAAATACGACTTTTGAATTTTCTTTTCTGCTAAAACGCTCTTCTCCCTTGTGAAAAGCACGACACGGCGTCATTACACTGTAATATGTTGATCAAATATTCGCACTATTACTCTTTTTATGTTTTTTTTTTTCTTCAAAAAAATTACAAATATGAAATAAAGGTATAAAAGTTTCATTAGAAAAATATCTTGTTTTTGGGTTATTTGTCTTTATCTCGATAATGGGTCACAAATTTAATAAAAACACTATTAAAATATTAGCTGCACTAACTTTTAATTTGTTTTAACAGGGTCTTTCATTAAACGATTTCTATCTTTAAATTTAAATAAAACAAAGTGTGTGTGAGATATCATCGATATCGCGGCGCGCATCCGAAATATCAAATTTTTCATTACTGCTGCATAAATCAGGCTGAATTTGACCGATGGCATTGGTTATGTTGGATTTGAAGGCCGCTGTGGTTTGTGGCTTATTTGCATTGACCTGCGACTTCAGATAATCCCACAAGAAAAAAACCAACGGGGTCAAATGGCATGATCTCGCGTGGCCAGTTCACATCACCTCCAAGTGAGATGACCATGTCCTCGAATCGCTCGTGCAGAATTTCCAATGTAGCGTGAACTGTGTGGCACGTAGCGCCGCGCGCCGTCCTGTTGAAACCACATGTCTTTGGTGTCCATATCATCCAATTCAGGCCAAGAGAAGTTGGTAAGCATTGACGGTGATGGCCTGTCCAACGTTGTTCTCAAAGAAATATCAACCGATGACGCTGGCAGCCCAAAATCCACACCAAACAGTGATGCATCGTCCCAAATTCGAAAATTTTGATTGTTAATGTACGCATTCATCCAGAAATCAGCCTTATCGCTGAAGATGATTTTTCAAAGAAAACTAATGGTCAGTTTCCAACTGCTCCAGAGCCCATTCATGTAACACACATCGTTGTTTATGGTCGTTGACCTTCAGCTCCTGGGTCAGTTGAATTTCTGTACGGGTGCAGGTCCAAGCCACGATGCAAAATTCGCCAAGTTTTTGTCTGCGAAAGGCCGAGTTCGCGTGAGCAACTCCAAATCGACTGCCTTGGATTCTCCTGCACACTATGGACACTGGCGATGTTTTCGGCATATCTTGCGTTTCGTCCACGTTCGGATGTTGGTTGGTTGTTTACTGAACCAGTGGACTCAAATCTATCCACCACACTGAGAATAGTCCTATCGGTAGGACCGAACAGAACACCCATTTTGACAAAACAATTTTATCATTTACACATGTTGCTTAGGGCTATATCCGCCCATAGTGATTTGGCAACATAGGCAGCCAATTTGACAGATGTAGCTTACAATATGGCCGCTATCAACTGTCAAAGTTTGGAAGTCCCTTCTGAAAGACCCTGTTCGATAACTGTATGTGACAACATTAAGTACTTATTCAAAAAATAAAATCTATTGTTGGATCTACACAACTAAGAAATTTTCAGAATTTCTGTCACAAAACAACTGGTAATATAAATAACGGGGTTAAATAATGGCGCTCTGAGGATGTTGGTAAATTCTCAAAGAAGAGTTAGCAAGTTTAATATTTTGTTTGTGTCTTCTCATAGTGAAAATATTGGCAAATCTTAGAACATTTACACATAAACAGTATGAAAATGGAAGAAACTATGAAAGCTTGTAAAGCTTGTGTACATTCGGCATTTATGGTGATATATTTCAAGTTTCAACTAGGTGAGACATTTGAAAGCACCAAGTGATGGACTTTTGTTCCACAGCACATCTCATTTGTTGAAGATATTTGAGCAAAAAGTTTCGGTCCTTTCGTAGCTCGAAGTAACATTTCGATTCAAGTTCATTTGCATCATTTGTTGCACTGGGCTTTGAATTTTTTTTTTTTTAAGTATCAAATCGTTTCTCGTTTGAATAAATTTCCTATTAACATAATGAAGGCCTATAATCCGGGTGAATCTTAATACATAAGTCATCTAAGAATCAATTGCAAACTTTAACCCAGCCAAAAAGTCTTCATATAATGGCAGAATTACAATCTTATGTTTTGATGCATCTTATGCAAATCACCCATTATGCAAATATGATTATCTTACAGATTGATAAACAGCTTTTATAGTTTTCCATAGAATAAGATTAAAGTTCAAGTTTAACTACATGAAGAGTGTTTTCGATATGATGCGACAAAAGGCTAGGGCGTGTAAGTTGGGTAAAGACAAGAAAAAAATGCTATGGTAGGGATGGGGGTTCTATTTACCCCTATTTGCAATTGAAGCTTCTAGTAAAACTATAGTAATCTTTAAATGGTACCTATCTGTATTATTTGAATATTTGTATCTAATTAAGAAAATTGAATAAATATTGCTCGAAAATTCGAAAATGAATTCAACTGAAGTGGCTATGGATATTATAGTTTCCTTATTGCCTGCACAGAAAATTTACTATTGTGAAATTTTCCTGGAGAGTTTGAAAAATAATAATCAATTGAAATCAATTTAATTTTGAAGCGGTACCGGTACAATGTAATTGAATTCAATGAAATTCTATAAAGAGAACCTGAACTTTGTATTTCTAAATAAAAGATTTTTTGCAATAATAGAGAAAATAGAGAAGGTTTGTTCAGAATATTGTAGGGAGCTAACGACAGTAATTTAAGTTTAAGAAAATATAAAAATAAATAAAGATATTCGGAATAAGTGTCCCAAGACTCAAGAGTAGGTAGGAAATTGAAAACCTGATGGTAAAGACTTTTTTTTTACACAAATAATGCAAACATTGTTTTTAACAGAACAGACACCTTTGCCATATAAATCATTAACGGATTATAAGCTCATACGTCACCGAAAAACTATTTTTATTTTTGTTTATCATTACAAAGTTAACATTCACTCCTTGCTGAAAATGTCACCGGAGGACCTACTCGGATGGGCGAAAATCACCTCTCCGGTGCCGGTCATACTTACGGTTCCTTTTTATAAATCGAAAACAGGCGAGTATGTAGTTTCGGATTGGTCATTTAGTTTTATTTGCTTTTTTGGAGCTTCCCCCCACCAGTGGTAAGGGGTTTCAGTGAAAGTTTAGGTAGGCGATATTTGTCCAGCTATTTCTGACGAAGGTTTCCTCACCGCAAGTGGTAGGCAACCTTATTTCGAAGCTTAAAGTCCTGATTGCCTCTATTGGCTTCTGTACCTGCTGATCTACCAGAGCGAAAGCCTGCTGTGTCGACTGCCACCAGGGGCGTAGAACCTGCTGATCTACCAGAGCGAAAGCCTGCTGTGTCGACTGCCACCAGGGGCGTAGAACCTGCTGATCTACCAGAGCGAAAGCCTCCTGTGTCGAGTGCCGCCAGGGGCGTAGCTCCTGCTGAATAGTGTCACCATAGGCGTACCTGCTGACACTTTTTTTCAGATTTCAAAGTGAAAGGAAACCAGATTATCCGATACCAGTAGACCAGAACCGAAATCCAGAAACAAGACCGAAATCTAGGAACGTGAATCACCACATACCCATTATCAAGATACTCGTAAGCTTGAACGAGTGTTAAAGCTAAAGATCGTCCGTAAAATAAAATATAATTTGTTATAAGTTTAAGAGTTGTTTAAAAGAAATAAAGATTTTGCAATAAGGTTTTAAAGACCTTTTACTCTGAAGTTTCGTATTTTCTTCAAGACGACCCTGGCGAGCAAAACCTCGGCTGGAAAGCAAAAAGCACATCACAAACTGACCCGCATTTTCCTGTGGGGCTACGTGAGATCCATTGTGTTTGTAATCGCTTAGGGACCCTCGAAGTCTTAAAAAGTACATAGATAACAATATAAGCCGAAATCGCCGATCACAATACTCAAAATAGTGACCAAAAAATAAGTATCCAGCAGTGTATGGACTCTCGAGGAAGCCATTTGAGCGATATTTACCTCTAGAAATGCAAATTATAAAAGTATTGTTTATGCGGCCCGGTAGGTCCACGGCGATTAACTCTTACACTGTTATCAATTGGCATTTCTCTAGTCTCGTCCTATTTAAAAACATGTTAACTTAAATTCCTACACTTGTTTTTGTACAATACGAAAAAGAAAATCTATCGTGCTGATTTCCAATGCGTGATAATTTCGGTGTGGTCTAGTTTCAGAAAAGGTTAAAAACAAAAAAATCATTTTTAAAAGAAGAATTTTTGAATGTAAATATTTAGCAGCTTCTGAATTCGATCTTAAGTTCGATAATTCTTCCACAAAAACGCACGACAAGACCGATAGAATACCGAAGCAAGACTGAGCCTTAAAATGTCATTTAATTCGGTCCATTGGTTCATATTCTATCAACCTATCACCGGCCACTCTACAATGAGGTGCCACCAGCTCCCTTACTTTGAGCTTAAGAGGATAATTGAAAGGTTGGTTTTCATTCATTTCAAATAGAAAACGTTCTACTTTAAGTACTTTTTCATCAATTTATAATTTCCAATCAAAAAGAATCTCTGTAATACTATACCATTCCTTTTTTAAACTCAGAATGCTTGGAACATCGGTATAGAGTCGTTCCAAACCCAATATTGAACTCTTTAATGTTTTACGCATTGACCATTGTCCTCGAGATGAAGGAATTTTACACAATAGAAAGAAAAACTTAAAAATCCACTCCCAAATGTTTTTGAAGAGGAAATTTCAAGTTGCTTCGTCAATCAAGCAACTTAAAGATACATACATATATCGATACTAAAAACAAACTTCCAACGTTTTATATAACATTTTTGATAATGTTTACGAAAGGGAATCCTCATGTTGTGAAATTTAATACATTGGGGCTCAGAATGATTTAAGCTTTGCCCGACAATTCCTTATGGGAGAGTTTCCCAACTTTTTAAATTGCGATAATGGTATAGATATTTATATACAAAGTCGTATCCATATCCACCAAATGTACCGCTCCTACCTCCCTCGCATGTGGAAGCAAAGTATGATAATCATTTTCAACAGAGGAAATCGGCAGCCGTATGCGATTCTATAAGATTTTTTTTTAGGTGTGGATGTGTTAATATTCAGTGAGAAATTATTCAGATAGAAATACTTTTCTGAATAATCTTACAAAAATAAAAAGATAATTGGTGCGAGAAGCTTCCGGTTTGCAAGAATTCACAAAACGATGGTAGAAGATGTTGAAATTTTCAAAGAAATACATAACAGTGATTTAGTTAGATTTTTTGATTGTTTAAGGCATTGTTTAGATATTTTAACATTTGATGTCATGATTTTCTCTTTTTCTAATCAACGATAACAGAAATTCAAAGACATACAGCCATGGCCAGAATAATAGCAACACTTCTTACTTTTAAGTAATACTGTATGTTGCACTTTAGATAGGTGGATGAGTAAAAAAATATCTGCATTATACCAACGGTAATTCAATCCATTCTAGGTATAATCTTCCGAGTAAACAAAAGGCATAAGTCATATTCTGCGCTAATTTGATTGAAACTACAAAATTAGCTGGCCAAAAAAATAGGAATATATGTAAAAAAGCTTGCAAAAAACAGCTTGTTGATTGAAAAAATGATAAAATGTCTGGAAGAGATAGAGTCACTTTGGTAAGAAAAGCTAAGGTGAATCCTTTCATGTCCTCTAAAGATCTGCAGGGCGAAATAGAAACGCAAATCAGTGCCAGAACTATTCGTCGTATCTTAAAGGATGTTGATCTTCACGCCTTATAACCATTGAAGGTACCATTGATACAAAAAACACGTACCCAGAAGCGGATTTGTTTTTCAAAAAATTACCATACAAAAAAGATCCCCTTAAGGCCAAGAAACAGTGGACTTGGAGTGATGAAACTTAAATAACTTTATTCGGAATGGATGTTAAAGAGTTTACCCACCGCCCAAAGTGTGAGACCTACAATCCAAGGTACACAAAACCAACCGAAGGCATGGAGGTGGCAGCATAATGCTAGGGGGTTGTTTTTCTTGGTGGGGCGTTGGTCCAATATTTGTTTAAGATGGTATAATGACAACGGTGTCGTATGTGGACATACTGCAGACTGTTATGCTGCCGTGGGACAATAAAGATAAGCCACTTAAATCGCGTTTCCAACAGGACAACAACCCCCAAGCACAGAACAAAGTCAACAAAGCTCTGGTTTCAACGAAACAAAATGGCCGTTATTGAGTGGCCTTCGCAATATTCGGACCTTAATCCTATTGAGAACCTCTGAAATGAGCTAAAGATTGTTATTAGTAAACAAAACCCTTCCAACAAAGCCAATTTCTGGAGAATTGTCCAAGGAATGTGGTATTCGATCCCCCAGGAAAAGTTCCAGAAGTTGGTAGGTTCTATGCCGAATCGAAAACATGAAGTTTTAAAAAAATAAAGGTTTTTATTTACTAAATATTAAATTTTCTCTGCTAACAAATAAAGAAAAATGACATTGGTTATCAGAAATTCTTGTTTTTTGTTAAATAAATCAAGTATTACTATTTTTTTGACCAGCGTGTGAGAAAGATTACTGCAGACAGACTTGGAAATTTTGCAAACCCCTTTAAGTTTTAAAAAAATTTTACATAAACAATATTAAAAAAGTACTTACCACAAATATACAACATAAACATTTTTGAATAATTGCCTAATATAAGTATACTACATAAAATATTACTAAAAATTAGGGAGTGCCATGAAAAGTACTCCAACCGCAGCCCTGGAAACATTTCTTTCACTAGCCCCACTCCATTTATTTACGAAGGAAGTGGCGACCAACAGTGCTCTAAAGCCGGAACCATAATAGACTTATGCGAACTTAACTCAACACTCTTATTATATGGTTAACCATAATAGCCGTTCTGCTCAATTTCGATATAACTTTCGCGAACTAGCTCTGAACTTAAGCAAATGTTGCAACTGAATTAATTTCAGAAAAGTCTATTATGGTTCGGCCTTAAGACTTCACCACTGTTACAACTGGGTAGGGGGCTACTTTTTGCATAAAACCATAATGACTTTTATGGACAAAGACATTTGAACAGACTTTACTGCACTGCACATTGATTTCAATCCAGTGGCCCTAACAGATATCCCCACAAGAGATCTCTGTGCGGCCAACCGGGCCATACACATTGATCATGTTTCGGTTTTTACAAAACGGTTGAGGGGGTAGGGTCAGCATGTTCTCAGACAGCCCACCCCTTAATAAACCAATGAATCTTCCAGATTTTTGCAGCGTTTTCCAAGCGGAAGTGCTTGCAATCTACGAGGCGCCAAAAAGTCTTCTGAAATAGTTCATAGAAACATCGATATCTTCATTGATAGTCAGGTGGCAATTAAATCCATTGCTTCAATTTTCACAAAGTCTAAACTGGTAGACTGCTGCCGAAACAAGTTAAAATTACTTGTTAAGGTTTTTTATTCTTCAATTTGTTTTGTATAAAATTTGACTTAAAACTAACTTATTATTAAATTTAATCATGTTGGCTAAACAATAGGGGCGTTCTTCTTTTGACTTTATATAATGCTCTTTTGTTACAATATCATATTAATGGTTAGAATTACTCAGTGCATCAAATACAGCTATACCCTTCGATGGGTCGCAGAACATCAAATTGGCCAAAATAGGATCTTCTCGTGATCTTAGCCAAACTGAATCCTGCGTTTTTTTGCCACTAGGATAAGAAAAAGGTAGAATTCACAAATGTTTCCTCGCAGCCGCAAACGATAGATGGTAATAAATTTATAACTGTTGGGTCTCGATTAAATTATGGCCGGACCTCTCTTAGAATAAAAAAGACTTCCTTCTCGAATTAAGCAGGCCCCAACTATCCCTTTTGGTTGGAATCCTAACGGGTCACAACTCAATGGGAACACACATGCGCAGAATGGGCATCAGCTCATCCGACTTGCGCAGAGGGTGTCAAGATGAAGAGGCGGAGGAGGGCTCTTATCATTTCCTTTGTGAATGCCCCAGCTTAGAAAAATGGTCCTCGTAGATTACTTTTTTGACGAACTGAGCGACATCTCGATTTTGCCACTAAGAAACATCCTGAAACTTATTCAATGTTCGGGTTGGTTCAGGGAGGCCCCTCATACACACACCTAAACAGAGATTATGAATTATAGAGATTGGAAACCTCAGCTGTCATTCGGGTTTGCCTACAAGCTAAACAAAATGGCTGCCCGTGGTGAAGTAAGTTAGTTGCATTAGAATGCGTGTTTTAACTCATACTAGTGCAACTCACTGATTTCCACCGCGATATTTTGGAAACTTGATGAGTTTCAATGGGCACGTTCAAAAACTAATAAAAATGGCGAAACGAACTATCAAGTGTTCATGACACCTAAAATCATTTGGTTTTAAAGTTGCATGGAAGACTTTGAACAATTATATTTGAAGGGTAGTAAAATATTAATCAAAAATGCAAATTGACAATAAATTAATACATAATTAACGCAGTAGTAAAATTTAATCGGTTAGTGAGAGAACAGAATATTGCAAAAAGTCTTCTTTCCATTTGCTGTTGAAAGTGATGCTTTATGAGTGTTCTTTGGTTTTCTATTTCATTTAGAAATGCTGAACACTGAATTTACAAAAATGTACATAAATATAAAGCCTTTCATCGGATAACTCCTCAAAGTGATTTTAGCCATGGAACATATTTATATTATTACTATTTCCTTCTCTTACACCGTTTGCATCATCCGATCCGATCTGTTCTAACATTTGTTTCTCTTATTAAATTGTATCTGTATTCTGTATCTACCACTCTTTCTTTGACATTTCGCCAAACCCCATTTACTACTTTTTAACTCTGTTTACCCTTACCCCTTTCAACGCACAGATGCACTTTAGTTTTCTACTAGAATTTCATACCCCGTTGACACAGGATGAATTCAATAGGTATTCTTATGGAATATTTCCGGGCTGTAACCTAATTATTCACTAATCTGTCAACGTCGACACATGACTCCACAACACACCAAACGAGAGTAGTGTGGTTTGGGCTTTAGCTGTTATATGTGAAGTGTTTATAATACAAATTCTGTATACTACTGAAATACATCAGCCAAGTAGAAGACTTAGCACTATTTGTAGCAAAAAAAGCGTTTCTAGCATTTTGAAAATAAACTCAAAATATTCAAATACAGCTCATCACAATCTTCGCCACAACATATAACGTAAATTGCTTAAGATCTGTGTCGTTATTTAATCATCTGTACTACGATGTTTTTTATCATATTTTTATCACTTTCGATAATAACTAATTATTTCTGTTTGATCAAATTACCCTAAGGAAGCTGCAAGTGTCGATTTCTTTAAAAAATATTACTCACTCGTGAATGGCCAGCTATAGATTTATGAACAATATGGGTGCAACCTAAAATATTCTGTTTGCACCATTGAATTTTTATTTTCCGAACACATCCCGATATCCCACCTAACGTCCGCCATTTTCGTTGTGAAAAGCTGATGAGTTGAAATTTTTTTAAAGATGGGTGCGTTTTTTAAACATACAAAATGGTCGAACTGTCAAAACAGAACAAACCCACCCTGTTAAATTGTTGTTGCAATTCACATCTTTTCATCGACACAAAACGAAATTACAAAAACAACAATGTAGACAAATGTATTTTGGAAGGTGAAACGTACGAAGGTTTCTTTATAATTCATAATTTCTGCACCTAAACACATTCTCATTTTTTATCTGATATCTGACAGCTCAAGCTTGTAGGCAAATTAAAATGGCTGCCGGGGTTTCTCATCTTCATGTAGCTAATCTGTGCTGATCACAAGATTTTTTTTTGTTCGTTTCATTATTTGTCTTTTTGACAGGTACGTACCGTCGTGATTACATGGTTCCTTTTTACATACGTGAGACGTCTTTCGTTATTTTGACTTTCAAATACTTTGCGATGGTTTTATGGGAAAAAAAAAAACAGTAGTAATAGTTAAAAACGTTATTTTATCACTTCTTGTTGAAATCTATATCCTATTCAACTATAAAATAAACTTTTGCAATGCTTTGATTTTAGAGATGAGCGATTAAAATATTTTGTGTTAATTCGATGTTTTTCAAAATCGATATTTTAAATCAAAATAAACTTGTTTTAGTTTCTATGAAGCAAAAGAAAAAAGATCCCGTTTATTTATAGAAAGAAAGATCATACGGCTTGATATACAACAAAAAATATTTTTGCGAATTTCTTTTTTTGTATTTGATTTAAAGAAACCATTTTGTTTGCATGTTTGTATTTATTTTGTAGTCGATGTTATTTATCTAAAAATCGCTACTGAAATATCGATGTTTGTTTTCTCAATAACGATTTCTGCTTACATCGATAATCATTATCGCTCATCTCTACTCAGTTGTCAAACCATAAACGTCATTGTTTAAATGGATAATTTTAATTCCTGCTTTCGTTACTTCAATCCATCTACATTTCTACACCCCTCACCATATCTGTCAAAATGACGAATAACGAAACGAACGAAAAAAAGACTCGTGTAATCAGGCTCATTATCACTTAATTTCGACCACGCGTTTGAGTTCCATCACAATTAAATGCAAACATTCATTGAATTATCATCGGAAATTAAATTTTTACTTTGTAAATTATATAATATAATAATAATAAAATCACTTAGGTCCAGTTTTTCAGTGGTGAGTTAAGCCAAAGTTAGCTAACTCTAAAAGTAAATTAACCTACAGTGAAGTGAAGAAGTAGTTTTTCGAAGGGAAATGCATGCGGAACGACTAAACAAACTCGGTTGATAAAACATGAAAAGCATCTGTTCAGTTAATCCTGAGTTAACTCACCAAATTTTATGAGTTAACTCGGGTTTAACTTTAATCTCGCACTGAAAAACTGGAACTTAGAATCAAAAAATTGAACTCATAATTCTACTGTAAGTAGACTTTATAATTTATTTATGTTAAATAACTAAATTTAGGTGATAAAACAGTGTTATGTGTCTTTTGGAAAAAAAAAGTAGGACCGTCTCTAGACAGCCTTGTCGGCTTACGTGTACAAAATTTGCGTTTTTGTTAAGTTATTGTGTTCTGTTTTTGTTAAACCAATATGTGAATATTTTGTGATTAAACTGCATTTTAGTGCGTTAGTTGGATCTTCGAAAACGTCAATGCCCCATACAAAATTGGAAGAATTAACTGATGATCAATTCAGTAGAAAGCGATGATGATTTTTACAGAAGCGATGACACCATCTGTGATCTTGATTACGTTGTTGACAACATTAAGCCGAATAATTAAGCTGAGATTTCGGTAAATGATGTACAAATAATTGAAGAATGCATCCATCAAATGAGCGAAGCTGAGACAACACATGCTTTTTTGTAAAAGCTATGCACCCAAATTTAATGGGGTTTTCCATTGGTAAATTCAGATTTCAATTTTAAAATAGATTTTTTTCGTGGCGAATGGAACACTTTTTCAAATTGATTTATTTTTGTCGTTGTATTCGTGTAGTTTCATTTCTGTTTATATTTCCAAAAAAAGTTCATCCCTTGATGCACTTTTAGAAGAAAAAGATGAGCATGATGAAGTTACCGAATAATTTTTATACTGGTTCCAATTATTATAAGCTATTATTTCTTATATATTTTGTACATAATTTTCAAACCTTAAATAAATTAATCAATTCAAAAAACACATTTGCAAACTGACAGCTGTAAATTAGGTTGGTGTTAGTACAGGGAGGGGTAAGTCTGCCGAAAAATTTAGATTTGTAAAATTGATTTTAAATCAAATATAAATCAATTTAATTTACCAAATGGAACCCAAAGATGGTCAAAATCGGCTGTTTGACAGATCCAAATCAAAAAAAAATTGATTTATTTTACCAATGGAAAACCCCATAAATAAAATCGACGATCCAGCTGCTTGCTCAACTTTTTTTGTTGATGCTACAGAACCGCAGCGCTTCACTTCATCTGTCAATCCAAATTCCCGCTAGTTGTCATCGAAATAGACTGTCCCCAAATCAAGCGGGAATATAATGATCATATGGGTGGAAATAACCACATGGTTTGGCTTTTGGGTCGGTGTCATCTTCGAGCTACAAGTCGAAATATCATGACCAGGCTCTTTTACCATCTTGATCTTATTGACATGGCCACAACGAAAGCATACGTTTTATACAAAAGAATTCATGCCGAAAAACGGATTAATTTTTCCTTCAAGGAAAAACGATCGGTTGGACGACCATCATCGTCTCAAAGTGTCGAGCGACCAACATCACCAGTTGCTAGCTCATCCAGTTTTGGGAAAAGAGCTGTTCACCCCATTGCTGATGTTCGTTTTGATGGCGAAAATCATTTTCCGATTTGCGTTGATAGAACCGAAGAGAAAAAGTATACATAATTACTTTAAAAAGTAAGACACACAAGGCGTTTGTTCGAAATGTAACCTTCATAATGTTCTGAAACGATATCCAATAATTCTCACCTAACGGTTGATCTGCATAAAATTTTTACCTGAAAATTTAAATTTATGACTTTTTACCTATATCTACAAAAAAAAATTATCAACTTCATCGGAGTACTTTTACTATTTTGCCAGTTGGATGGTTAACTCCCACAACCTCGATTTTGCTCAAACCCACATTTTCACATTCAATCGAATGATCAAATGGTCGCAGCAGCAGGAATATGCCAGCAATTTGTTCCTTAGCTATGGAAGTTCAAATCATCAAAAAAAAAAAAACGGAACCGAAAAAGGAGATCTTGGTGGGTTAAGCCTTGGAGGGAAGAAGAACGCCAGCGCCAGCTGTGAGTCAATATGCAATCGCTTCTCAACGATTTCAACCCTCTCTAAGCACTTGAAAAGCTACCAATCTTATATTTTGATCGGCGAGTTGTGCTTTGGGGAACTTTTGCCCTATGACGACGTATCCCGGCAATGAGAGTATGTGCTAAAGAAAGATTGGCGTCTACGCTGATATATTTGGCAACGTGCGTCGCGTCGTTTTGTCCTTCATTTCTGAGGAAAGATATATGAGAAGTGATTTACGAAAACATGAAAGGTAAAAATTTTAAGGTATGATTTCGAAAAATTGAAACCGATTAAATAGAATTAATTTCATATTTATTATTTCAGTTCCCCCATTCGAAGGAATTGTGGTGGCTTGAGATTGCAGAAGGCTGTTTGGTTGTTCCTCGGTTGTCTTGGTGCACTCAATGGGAAGCACATCGCGAAATAAAGGCGAAGGAAGAAGAAGCTTTGTTTCATAATTACAAAGGCTCCAGTAGCATCGTATTATATTGGCGATCAGCGATGCTAATTGGAAATTAACTTTTTTAGAAATAGTCTGAAGCGGTTGCATAAGCGTTGGTGGTGTACTGATGCGTTCCGATTTTTCAGTCGTTCCTAATCGTGGAGAAATATTGTTTCCAAAACCGGATTTCATTGGAAATAACAGGAAAGTACCTTACCATAATGTCATCCTTGCAGACAACGCGTTCTTTTATCTAGGGAAAATTTAATAACACCTATTCAAGGAATACATTGCAAAAAAGTATTATAAACTTTAATGCTCGCTTGAGTAGAGCCCGTCAAAATATCGAACGGGCTTTCGGAGTTTTAGCCAACATACAAAAAATCCTCAAAAAAAAAATAACACTAAACGCGAAAAAAAACTTTGAAAATTCTGGAGTGCTGTTGCGTATTTCACAATTTTCTTATTCAAAAAAGCCCATGGCACCGACAAGATCTAAGCTATGTGATATAACCATTTCGAATTATTTAAATTTTGAGGTTAACAAAGAGGACAATAGCACCTAGAAATCTCAAAAACTTACACCAAAAGAAGTCGAAAACTTCCAAAAATCCTTTTTGGAGTATTTGGCAAACGACGGAAATTTTAAAAATTAAATGTTATTGTTAAAAAAGTTACTATGGGTAACATTTCATTTAGGAACGACTAAAGTTAAAAATATTGTTGATCTGTCAAACGAAATTGGTTGAAATAAATAAAAAAATATACATTTGTTGAACATTAATAAACAAATTGAAATAATTGTAATCGCTTTTAGTTTGTTAGAAACATTTAACAATGAAAACGATCAAGTAGGATAAAAAAAGTGGTTTTTAAATCCGTTAATATATCATTGTGTTTATTTGTTTATTTTCTTTGTAGAAACAAAGGAAATCGGATGAATTGCTTGTGTATTGGGGCCTTGAGGATTAAGATTCCTAATCCGATTCAGACGCAGAACTTTGTGTAAGGCTCTAGTAAATTCAAAGCCTGCCCGAAGAGAAATTATCAAAATCAACTATTATGTCGACTCTTTGGTAGGTAGGGGCCTATGACATCTACAGTTTCAGGAGAATTTTCGCCTAACTGGAGTGGCATGTCAAATAATTCTCTGTAAGCTTTCAGTTAACTGGAAGGAAGAATTCCTAGGAAGAAAACAAGTTCCCATTGAAAGACAGCTCCTTGCTGTTGTTTGGCTCTTGGCCACACCAGATTCATATAGGTAATCGTCTTGGAATAAAATATAATTTAGTTATTCATTTAAGCATTACTAGTCAGTTTGTTAGCTTTTCGACTTGTTAAAGAGTAATTTGTCACGATGCTTTGTAAGAGAAATAAATAATATAAAAGAAATTTCTCCCAAATATATTAAAGTGGCCATCTGGGTCAGAACTTCAATCTACAAAAGCCAATTTTGTCGCAATATCACCATTTAAAAATCTTATAGGGATAAACGATGGAACTTATGTTGCAATAAAGGCTCCGAAGTCACAAACAAGATCATAAACCAACAGTATGGGTTTTGTGTTTATGACGTTGCAATGTGCTTGTGACTCTAAAATGAAATAATATATTGTTTGCTATACCGGTTGGCCAAGTTCTGTCCCGGATATAAGAGCTAGTCTTCAAAAATAGCGACTCTTATATTAAAACCCTGGAAAATATGAGTGACTTTTTTTCGACGGTTGAATACATACTAGGTGACAAAGCATATTCATGCTTGAGTCGGTGCATTCGACCTTACATGCACCGACGACAGCTTATTAGCTCACAAACATTGTTCAATAAAAACATGCTTCAATCAGAATTTGAATTGAGAACAGTTTTTCTTTGTTGTTCGGAAGATTTCGGCGATTAAGAAATCTGGGCCCTGTACCACAAAACTACAATTTAACAACTGTACAAGCAATTTTCAACTATGCAGGCTTAACAAGTAACTACTATTTCTGTACCACAAAGAAAATTACTACATTTATTAACTTTGAAAATTTCCCTTTTTTGTATCTACTATTTAGCTGTACAAGTGACATTAACATCAACCCGGCTAGACAAGACAATGCGACGGCAAATAAGTGTAGTGGCTAAGGAAAGTGTGCTCGTGAAAAAAGAGAAGTTCTCTTTAATGGCATTTCGTCTAATATAACAAAAAAGGGGGAAATTGAGGCTTGGAAAAAAATATATTATAGTGCAGCCTTAAGTCTCATTATTGTTCCAAGCACAAAGTCTTGGACATATACGAGAGATGTGTTTTGGCAAAACTGTCGAAAATCCACCTCGGTATTTTTTTTTTAACAAAAGTTTACTTTTTTTTAAACTTAAACATAAATACTTTTTAGGCAAAAATTGAAAATTCCAAAAAAACGGAATTGGTGGTAGAAGAGAATCAAAATTGAATTGATATTATTATCGATATCATCGGAAGAAATTTTGAAGCTGTCGTTGGACTTGGCGTTACAGATTCCATGGCTGACATAAACGGTACACAAAATTTTTACAATGTATTTTCAATTTATTTATTTGGTTGTTCCCTATGTTCTCTCTTTCTTATCAAGTGCTATCGGCAGAACACATACTTCCGTTGATGTAAGTGCTCTCTCTTCTTCACGCCCATCACAAAGCCAAGGTCAAATAAGAAAGAAAATCACATATAGTAAAAACCGTTTTTTTTTTTTATTAGAATGAGAATAGTACCTATACTATTCTGTTATTATTTTTTTTTTTTTTCAGAAAGAAAAATTGGTGAGGCTACGGAAAAATTCTTTAACATAAAATAGAAAAAAGTAACGATAGAGCATATTACCTTACTCAACAGAAAAGTGAAACTGGAGATAGAGCTCTTGAAGAAAAAATTAGGATTACCAATTGAAGAGGAAGAATATGTAAGCGGGAAGGACAAACATTCTTTGCCAAATGAGGAAGAGGAAGAAAGTTTTAATTCGCAAGCTGACAATGATCAAAATTTGTTAAATTTTGAAGAATATTAAATTTAAATTTATTTTATTTAATTTAACAAAATTTAATAGAATTTATTTTATTATAAATAATATGATGTGGATAATAGCAAAAATATTAATTTTAGATTTCAAAGTTGTGTATTTAATTCAACAGTCTTAATTGTGCTTCGCGAGAGGATGGTGGATTGTAGTTTTTTGGATGGTCTTCTTCTTCACTAATAAGCCAAGTCTTTAAAGGAAAGGCACTGTCGCCTAAAATTACTGTTGGAGGAAACGGTCTCCACCCAGTTTCCATCTTCTGAAACAAGGAACTATTGCGCAATACCCTTGAGCCATGAACAATTTTTCAATGAAATTACCTTCGTCAACTTCAAAGTTAGTGAGTGGTTTGTATACGCGTTCATCATCTTCACTACTTTAATCGAAATTAAAAAAAAACAACTTTTTTTTTAAATAATTTATTATGTGTCGCACAGGGACCTATAAACGCAGCGTTTTTGGCAAGACTAACACACTAATAAAAACGTAGTAGATTCCCACAGTCAGTCAGGAAAGTCTACATACATACATTCAAAACTAAATTAGCGTACCGACTACAACTATTGGCACCGCAAATTTTTGACCCAACCATTGGCACCCCATCATTCAAAAGTGATTTTCTCAGTACCCCTTTGTCAGAATAGGTCGATCTATTTTATATTTACAACTTCCATATTTTATTACATTAGCTATTATGTCTTAATTTGGATAATTTCTTTCCCAGTTCTAATTTATGAATGAAAGAGTTAACTCGTACAACAAAAGAAAAAAAACCATCGAAATTTTCATTGTTTTCGTTAATGACACATAATTTTGTAAGTTTGTTTTCACTACTTTCTTGTATATTTTTTGATGAAAACTTTTTTTATTTACAATAATAATATATTAAATAAGTTGTTTTTAAATTTATTTTGTTAAAAAAATATTTGTTTTATAAATAAAAAGGGTTACAATATTTGGTTCAAAAAGAAAACTAGGGTTCTAGTAGCTACAATTATTGGCACTGCCAATAGTTGTACTTTTATGAGTGCCAATAGTTGTATCATTCAACTGTTATCAATTCCAGTTTGATTTTTTTGTTTATTTTCCTTATGTTTTTATGTATTTTTTATAGCGAGCTAGCTATATGATTGATTATCTTTATTTTTGTTAACTAAATAAATATAAAATAAATAGCAATATTCCTTAAAACCTTAAAAAAGTGAAGTAAATTAAAGTTCCTATAAAATATACATTTGTATTAATTAATTTTTTAATTTATATTATTACCATTATTTATCTTTTACTTTTTATTTAAAATAAAACGTCTTAAATATATGAATAAAATAGTAAACCATTGATTTAACATAATTTTTTTCTGTTTTAAGGGTGTCACTAATTGTAGTCTTGGGGTGACAATAATTGTGGTTTTTGGTAAGCTTTTTTTAATTTTATATTTTTAACTGGTTTTTATTAATAATCTTAATTTAATTAACTAAATCAACGCATAATTAGTTTAATATTACTTTGTCACAAAAATTATTTTTATTATGGTTGTTCAAATTCAAAAATAAAAGTGGTCGGTACGCTATATTTAGTATATTTTTTGAACTATATAATAAATTACTCTGAAAAAATTATTAATACTACACTACACTAAATTATGTATTATCCAGTTAAAAATGTAATTTTATTTTAAATTTTAGGTTAAACATTTCCTTAAAATACATACGTACCGTGTTTATGTTAGAAAAAAATCGAAATTTATTTATAAGGCCTTTAGGATCTAAATTGTAGCTGTAACCACTTAACAATTTTCAATTCCAACGTTAATTGTTTTTTACTATTTACCTATGATTTGTAAAATTTGAATTACACTTATAACTTTGTGGTACAGAACAGTGGGATATTGTCAATTTCCCAATTATTAAGATTTGTTTGTAAGTTTGTTAAGTTCCAAGTTTACTTGTAATGGGTGATTTTTTAAGAGGTTTAGAACTTTTTTTAAAAAAAAAACACAAAAAATTCGAAAAAATGAATGAAATATTTATTTGAATCGATAGTTTGAACCTTGCAATTTAATGTTTAAAGATAATTTCATGCAAATGTTGACCACGGCTGCGTCTCAGGTAGCCCATCCGCTGAGTCCAATTTTGGCATACTCTTTCACACATATCGGCCGGTATCTCACGAATGAATGCATGGGTGTTGGCTTCCAGTGCGTCAATCGAAGCGGGCTTGTCCCTATAGACATTAGCCTTGACATACCCCCACAAAAAATAATCTAATGGTGTCAAATCGCACGATCTAGGCGGCCAATTGACCGGCCCGAAACGTGAAATTAACTGTTCACCAAACTCGCCGCGCAATTGCGCCATTGTTTCGCGTGCTGTGTGGCATGTGGCACCGTCTTGTTGAAACCACATATCATGCAAGTCAAGAACTTCCATTTCGGGCAAAAAAAAGTTTGTTATCATCGCTCGGTAGCGTTCACCATTGACAGTAACGCTGCGATTCGCATCATCTTTGAAGAAATAGGCCCAATAGTGCCGCCGGCCCATAAACCGCACCAAACAGTGGCTTTTTCGGGATGCATTGGTAGCTGTTGCAATGCTTCTGGCTGATCTTCACTCCAAATGCGGCAATTTTGCTTATTCAGCTGTCCGCTTTCGAGAACTTCGTGGAAGCTCCTGAAGTTCCACAGCAGTGGTGTCCTCCTGCTGGTTATTGAGTTCGACTTGAAAACTTGTCGGTCTCGACGTGGTGCACGGGGGAGCTAAATTATGGTCACCCGCAAATAATCGAAACGTATAGGGGCTGACCCAGTTATTTTTAATCAATCTTTTTTCTTGGTATACAACGTAATTATCTTTCCTCATATCTTCCTATTTAATTTAGCATACATATCTTGAAAAAAAACAATGGAGACGCCAAAATCAATCCCATGCGCCGACATTCTACGGAAATCTGATTTTTCATTGGATTGTAGTCAGTGTTGCCAGATGAAAAAAATATATCCCCCTAGAAAAATTTAGAAACCCACTAGATTACCACGTTTTAACAAATGTTTCAACTTTTTATTTTTATTCACAGCGCAATTATGGTTTTAGTTTTAAATTAAATTATTTCACGGGATTTGAGTAGCTACAAAAATAAATACATTTCTAAAGAAGTTATTAAGTGAAAAAAAGGAAATTTGTTTAATGAAATAAATATACCTACGAATAACAAATAAATATTAAAACTTATCACTTGTGAAAGTTTTCTGCATTTCTTCTGTTGGTGTAAGATTGTGACATCCAGAATTTAGCAAAATCGTACTCGTAGAATACTCTCAGCTGCTTCAATATCCTTACGATTCCTCAACCTGTTTTTTAATACGCTGAATATCGATGTTTCTTGGCCAACGTGATACTTACTGTTTTTCGGTAACAACGTTAGTTCAAGATTCATGCAATTGTAAATAAAAAGAGCGTGTGTACTTTCATAGAAATTAGTTAATTTTAATGACCGTTTTCTTGATATTCTTAATTTAAATTTTATGAATTTAATTTAAAAGAAAGATTGAATAATTATATATCAAATTATGTGCGTAAGACGTATATGACCGTCGAACGATTTCAATTTGATTTGCAGATTGGCACCTCTACTACAAAATAATTTTAATTTAAATTTTGTATGACTTTTACTCATTAAACAATTTCAATTTGATTAACGATTTTCTAAGTAATTTGCTAACTACGACTATAATCAATTTATATTATTTGTTTGTTCCTTAGCCTTGAAGACTCTATACTGCGGACTGGTCAGGAACTAAAGAGGCCTTATCGTTGATTTGCCAATTTATGATTTTTCAATTTGGTGAGTTTCGAACAAACATGAAAAATAAATTAAAAATTGTGTTAGCTTAGATAATGAAAAAATAATAAATGTTTAACGAAAAATAAGTTCAGTGTTTTGGGGGTTATATTCATTCTTCCGAACCCTGGTCTTGTGTGTCATAGTTGTGCACGTCATCCAACGGGAAGGTATACTACTTTGTTTTGCAGCCATTTTGGTAAACATTAGTCTTGACAGTTCATATTTGTCAATTGTCAGTCGTGAAGTAGACATGTGGCAAATTTATTATGCAAATATATTCGATAAACCAACGTGTTTTATCGTTAAAACATTTTATCAAAGAAGAAGAACGAAAACAATAGAAAAAAAAATTATATTGTTTTTGTTTTTGTTTTAGTGGACTGTGATGAATTAAATTCAATTGGAAGTTTTTTTGTGACCTTTAGTCCAAAATGCGTTTCGCCCAGTTACGACAATTGGGCTCATCAGTTAGATGTTGTCATACCAAAACTTCCAATTGAATTTAAAACATTTTATCAAAATCAATCATCGATTACTGTGACGATGACGTATTGCAAGATCGGCTCAAAACATAACTGCTGCTCAAGGAAGTGTTCAAAACAATCCATTAACCTCAATTCGACGCCACGCCGTGCTCAGGAGCTTGGTCTTCAAAGAACAACCTTGGCCACAATTTTGCACACGGATTTGCATTTGTTTCCATTTAAGACCATTTACGACGAAGAACATATGCCAATAGGATGTTACAGCTAGCCCATGAAAACCACGATTTCATTAAAAAATCGTAATGAGTTACGAGGCACATTTTCATTTGAATGGATATGTGAATAACCAGAATAGTAATTCACTGTATGGAATATTTAAATCACTGATTGTATCACTTGCTTCCAATTGTAAACCCTTTTCAATGCGTGTTGACACTGTTTTCCACTCATTCATACCAAATTTCCCCACGAAATTTTTCAAATATAGTGCTTGACTTTATTTGATGATTCCATTTACACGATCATGTTCGATGTGCATTCAAAGAAACGGATCAACCTTTCCCATATCTGTCATTTCGAATTTTTTCGCAAGTAAACATTTCACTATACCAATTATATCGATGCTTTCACAAATAATCAACAAATCATCAACATACAAAAGTATGCTTTCTTTTGAAAGCAAGAAATAGTCTGATGCACAACGCTTGAATCCGATGTTTGTAATAAACTTGTTAAATTTTTCGTTCCACATGCGCGATGCTTGTTTAAGACCGTAAAGTGATTTATTCAATTTGCACACTTTCTTTTCTTTAGCGAAACCATCATCTGGCTGTTTCATATACATTTCTTTATTCAATTCGCCGTTGAGAAACGCTCCCTTAACATCAATTTGGTGAATGTGCATATTGAACTGTACAGCCATTGCAAAAAAAATGCGCAACGTTGGCGATTTATCTACTGGTGCGTATGTTTCATTATAATCGAAACCTTCTTTCTAAAAGCAACCCTTGGCAAGTAGTCTGGCCTAGTATTTGTCAACTTCCCCATCGGCCTTACGCTTGAGTTTTCCGAGACCCATTTACTCGGAATAGCTTTGCAATTTGTCGGTAATTCACACATTCGATTGCCAATTTCCATTCTTGCCAATCATCTAGTTTTCTTGCTTCTTCAATCGATGTTGGATCATTTTCAAAGTAGCCTTGTGCAGAGAGTGCACATTTCTCATTAAAGCCTACTGAATCCGCAATTAAATTCAGTCGATTTGGTTTTTTACTTTCTCGTTCACTTTTTCGAATCTGTGAGGTCTCGATGTTACTAACACTATCCGTTTTATCAATATAAAATTTATCTCTGTCCTCATTATCATCTCCAAGTTCTTAACCGATGATGCCCCAATAGATGGATAGTGATTATTGCAATCGTTCTCCAAATCTATAACCGCCTCTGAATTTGAAAAACCGTTTATTTTTGAACGATTCAAAATTGAATTTTCATCAAATTTCACATTTCCTCCAATTATCAGCTTAACGTTATCAATAATCCCATAGTCGGTAGGAATTGTTCGAAGCGTAGCCGACCATAAAACATTTATTTGCTTTTTGTTCTAATTTCTTACGTCTTTCAGATGGAATATGTTTATAGCAAATTGAACCAAAAAGACGTTAGTTGGAAATATTCGGCCGTTGACCACACCACAGTTCAGCTAGTGTCTTATTAATGAATTGCTTCCCAAATGAGCTCGTTGGACAACGGTTTTTAATGTAATTCGCGCCAAGAATAGCTTCATTCTAATATTTTCGATCTTAACCACTTGCCATAAACATTGCGAGTGCCTTCTCTTGATTTCCATTCCATTCATTTCATTGCGAGTGCCTTCTCTTGATTTCCATTCCATTCATTTCATTTCAGGGTTATGGAAGGAAATTTGAATTCCCTTGGACCTACAGTATTCTTTTAAATCATTGGAAATGTACTCATCACCGTTATCTGCACGAACTTTTGAAACTTTAGTATTGTGCATTCTTTCCCCCATATTGACTTATTCTTCATGAAATAAATCATCGATGCTCGTGTAAAATCATCAGTAAATGTCACAAAATATAGCGACCCATCGTATGCAGGTTTTGAAAAGGGCCCACAGACGGAAGTGTGTATTAACTGCAACACTCAAGCCGATCGTATCTTACCCCTTTTGTCGAACGGTAATCGTGTTTGTTTGCTTCAAACACACGATTCACAGAATTTGTCATCTGTATTTACATTGAGTTTTTCAATGCCATCAACCATGGTATGCTTGATTAATTCCTCCACGTCGAACACATTTAACTGGCTTAAACGATAATGCCATAAATCCTGCCAAACAGTTTTTAAATTGACCTCACCTGCGATACCAGCAAATAAAGGGTTTTCCAATAAGAGGTGTTATTTTGATATTCAAAGAAAAATGGCATTTGATAAATGATCGGATGTTTATTTTATTATAAAGAGGAAGGTATGCCCTTAATAATGGAACACAACATCAGCCAAATGGCCGCCACGACCACGCTTACAGGACTATATCCTTTTCATGAAATTTTCCATAACCAAATCGCAAAGTGGCTGCACTATGTCCTCGATAGCCTCACGAATTCCATCTTTGAGGTCTTGAATCGACGCTGGGCTGTTGGCGTAGACCTTATCTTTCACGTGGCCCCAAAGGAAGAAGTCGCAAGGTGTTAAATCACAAGATCTCGGTGGCCAATTGTGATCACCTCTTCGAGAGATAACACGGTCCGGAAACTTTTCCCGGAAAAGATGGATGGTTTCATTGCTTGTGTGGCACGTAGCGCCGTCTTGTTGAAAAAAAAAATCATTAATCATCTCTCGATAGCGCAATCCATTGACCGTAACTGTTGCTCCAGCCTCATTTTCGAAAAAGTAAGGTCCAATGACCCCGCCGGACAATAAACCGCACCAAACAGTCACGCGTTGAGGATGGAGAGGTTTTTCAACAATAACTCTTGGGTTTTCCGAGCCCCAGATGCGACAGTTTTGCTTGTTGACGTAGCCTCCGAGGTGGAAATGGGCCTCATCAGTCAAGATGATTTTTCGATGAAATTCCGGATCATTTTCATGCATTTCAAGGACCCAATCAGCAAAGACACGACGTTGTTGATGATCAGCCGGCTTGAGTTCTTGTGTTAACTGAACTTTATAAGCCTTAAGACCCAAGTCTTTATGCAAAATACGGTGTAATGACGTTTGTGGAATGCCTAATTCCAAAGAACGACGAAGAATGGACAAACCTGGGTTTTCTTCAACACTTTGGGCTAAAACAGCAATATTCTCAGTTGTTCTTGAGCGACGTGCACGGGTTTTATTCTTCACATCACTAACTTGTCCCAGCAGCTCGAATTTGTCCACCAATTTCTGTATTGCGGTCCGACAAGGTGCTTCACGACGACAACAAAATGTTTTAGTTTTACGAACCGTTTCTGCCAAATTTTCACCATTTTTATAGTGAATTTTAATAATTTAAATGCGTTGTTGAAGCGTGTATCGTTCCATTTTTATTAATGGCGTAGTTTCTACTTGTCAAATGTCAAAAAATGACAGCTTCAAAAGTGACAGCTACCGAAATAGCGGGCTATTCAAAATAACACCTCTTATTGGAAAACCCTTTACATTTCGTTTAACGTGAAATGTCACCTCATACAGTTGATAAATTATATCAAATCTTGTTGAATTTTTGAACAACAAATCTTGCAAAATGTTTCCGCATATCATTACCGTCAAATTTCATAGACATTAGTTGTTTTCGCAACGCCAGTTGACTTCTTATACTTTTTCGCTGAAACATACTCAAAAGTCCATTGTACATTTCTTTTGCATTTGGTTTGTCCATAATGTAAGTAAGCTGTTCATCATTGATCGTTTGTGCAATAAAGCTTCTACATTTTGCGTCTTTGGACACCAATAGATCTTTTTCAACTTCAGTTTTTACTTTTTCCTTCATTGACTCCAAATCATAATCGACAAATCGTTTCAAGGATTTTTCTTCCAATAACAAATCAAGTCAAATTTTCCATTGACTAAAATTTATTCCGTCGAACTTTGGAATTGAAATCTCTTCACCGTCAGCCATTTTTTATTTTCCATACCAGATTGTTCTCGAGACTTTATTTTTTACTAACAACCCAATTTACTGAACTTTTATTATTTTTATTCTGGGTCCATAAACTGAGAATTTGAGATCCGCAGAATGACAAAAACCCAAGCAAACGGTAAGAAAAATTAAAGTCCTTTGCTTATAAAACAAATACAAATGGTTTTTAATGAAAAATAATAAACAAAATGATGTTAACAGAACTAATTTATATTAAGTAAAAATCGAGACAAGTATCAAACAATAAAATCAAAGGTTATTATAGTTTCTTATTAAATTACTTAATCTGACAATTATTTCTTATCCGTGTCCAAAGTGAGGATTTTTTGAATACATTGGAGTCACAATCTTTGCCATAGCTTCCCACGCTTACATAAATGAAGCAGTATTCCGAATCTGTTACAGCCATCAATACAATTGATGAATACCCTTTCTAGTTGAAGTACATCTTATTTGAAGGATTGACAATTGTGACGTCCTTCCTATCAACGGCACCCATACAATGGGGAAAGTTGAAGTTTCGCTCAAAGTTTTCTTCGATTGCTTTCCATTGGCCTTCAGGATTTGGAACACTTTCATCATGAAGAGACCAAATAGCAGTAAATACGCGACGAATTATGTTACTTATGATAGATATTCCCACCCTTCGTACGACTACTGAAGTTCTCTTCCGGCAATTATAGTTCTTCTTTCAAGCTTGGAGTTAGATAAAAACAAAAACAAAAGGAAATGTTAAATCGACAGGACAGTTTGCAAGTTAAGTTTCGTCTATCGACCATGAACTACAACTTTCATTTTGTGCGTCTTCCATTAATTTTTTTCCTGCATATTCTCCACTCGACTCACAAATTAAAACTAAAAGTCACAATGGCGGACACATTTTACAGACTTCCGAACTCCAAAGCAGTGGTGCCATAGTGCCAAACTCATTTGAAAGCGCCGGTTTTGCACTAAAGTGCCTGTTTCTGCAGCTTTGTTCGAAATGTAGAAAGTTGTGTGTGTATTAGTTTTCCACTTCGTTGTTCTACTCCAACGATGATAGAAGATTTTATTCCGTATCTATCCGCCCCTTCTCTTCCCACTCCTAAAAACAAAGTTTTCTACCGGCAGAATTCATCCCCTGTGCGCAAGCCTATTGGCCATATAATCAATATGCCGTAAAATTGGTTTTTATATCTATAATATTATACCTGAAAAAATACATCCTTAATTCTTTTTTCGTTTAACGCGATCTAGAGTTTTTTGATCTAATTCATATTTGAACAGAATACAGTTACCTGGTTCGCCTGAAAAACGGCATAAATTGGCATTTAGCAACATTTAAATCAAGATAAAATCCTTTAACGAAATTAACTTTATGTAAGTATGTATATCTTCGACAAGTAAATGACAATCCGATAAACACAATATCGTGCGATACAATTCGATGCCATCTGCAAGTAAGAGACAACGAAGACTTAAAACTTTAAGGAATATCATTAATAAATTAATAAGAGGAAAGACAATGGGCCCAAATGACTATATACCTTGAGGGACGCTGCGCGCGCCGCACAGTGGTGCGAGAGCGGAAAAAGTCTTTTGAATAAGTCATATCTATCCTTTTAAACTTTATGTTTAAGTACTCTTAGATAACCCGAGTGTATGATTTAAAAGTATTTTTTAACATATATACTTTATGTTCTGATTAACAAGCCCTCAAAGTTGAAAAATTATTTTACTCAATTCGCAAACCGTATTTTCAACAAATTTTGAGATATTTTTTTCCGAAGTTCCTTTAAATAAATTCTCTAGCTTCTTAAATAATTTAATTAGTCTATTTTCGATTATCTAAAAATAAAAAAAATATTGATTATTTATAAAAGATACCTTCTATAAGTAGCCTGAAGCTTTAGTACTAAGAAAAAATGTTTTTTTTTTAAACTTTTTGATTAAAAAAAAAAGCGCCAAAAGATACCAAGAAAGTAAGTATGCCAGCATATGCTCCATACATTCATGTTACAGCGCAGAAAAAATCAGCTGCAGATGTGGAAGTTATGCTCAAAAATGTTTCACTGAATCGGATTTCAAAAAACTCCTCCTTGACGGTGGTGTTTAACAAAAAGTTTGATTTCTTCGGTATTAATTGTCAGAATGAACTGGTTAAGTCCATTATTTTAAGAAAAAATGTCAAACTTTATTTTAAAAATAAAACAAAATTAATACATTGACCCAGGTCTGAGAATTTCGATTTTTGCGAAACCATTTATTTCTGCCTGGAAATTTTTTCAACTTTCAACTCAATTTTTTTGAAAACAACACACGAAAAATAATATAGTTTTATGGTATTTTGAATTATATGATAGAGCTTAACATTTACAAAATAAAGATAAGGATTAGGGATAATCCTTTTTTTTCGCTAAAAGTAGGGCAGGTAAAAATAAAAAAAGGTGTTTTTTTATTAAAGTTTATTGCTTTGTTTTTGTTGTGTATTGCGTAATTTTTTATTACCTGTAAGGATCAGTAATGGCTTATTAGAATAAAATCTCTTACTTAAATCTATATATATCATTTATAAAGGATTAATGAAAAAAATGTCAGTATTGAGATATTGAGCATTTGTGCAAGGTGTATAAGAAAAATGTTTACTCTTTGATCAACCAATAAGTGAAAGTGAAGTGAAATATAATAACAAACATATTTATATAGTGAATTCAATACATTAAAATGGATTCAATAGAAATTCTTTATTCGGTGTTGTGTAGTGAACTTATTACTAATGGTCATGATGTTCAAAATCTTCGACCATATTTTGTAAGGAAATACCCCAACGTAATTTCTTAGCAAATAAAAACTGTGCTGTCAGAATGAAAGAAACGTTTTATGTCTCATTTTTTAAGTCGATGGAACGCAGTTCATAGAAAAAAAAAGTCATTTTGAAAAAAAATACACTCATTGGTTCGAAGGAGTTTTCGAAGTAGAACTAACCCAAAGTGTATTGCCCGAAACGTCAACTAATATGGGAAGACCACGAAAGAGTTTTGACGAATGCTGTGATCGAGCTAAGAGGTATAAGAGGGACGAAATTAGAAATATATTTCCTCAAGAAGAGATAAACTATGCAGCAACATCAGAGAGCTTTTCCTGTTCACAATTTGATCCGGATAAGGCTCTTGCATTATTTATACAAGCAGAATTGTCGAAACGCCAATTGAAGTATTGAGACATGCACTAAAAGACGAAGGACATGATGTTTTTCCACCTTATATTAAATTACTGGAAGCAAAGAAAAAGTGCTATCCTTTAGATATAAACATTACGGAAAGCTCAGCAAGTGTGCAACTACAAAAATTGTTAGACCACACTGTAACAAGGTTATTAGAAGGAAAGACATAAGAGGAGATAACCAGAATTGAAGGACAGTCTTTAACACTTTGCACTAAATGGGGATGTGATGGTGCCTCTGGACAACCACAATACAGTCAAACATTTGACAATGAAGAAACTTCGGACGCTAATATGTTTATGACATCTTTGGTACCAATTCAAATGACTATGGAGGATAACAGGAATATTATTGTGTGGAACAACGATCGACCATCCTCTACAAGATACTGCAGACCCATCCAATTTTCTTTTGTTAAAGAAACTGCAGAAATCATACGAAACGAGAAACAAAGAATAAATACGGAAATCATTAATTTAACTCAGACGATAATTCAAATAGGCGAACGTCAGTTTACAATCAAACACGAACTCATGTTCACAATGCTGGACGGGAAGACAGCCCAATCTGTAACAGAAACTCCTGCAGCTTCTTCCTGCTTCATATGTGGAACTACAACTTCTGGAATGAATAACCTGACAAATATAAGAACCAAAGCTGTAAACAGGGAAGCTTTGAAAATGGGAATGTTTCCTCTTCACGCTCGGATAAAATTTATGGAGTGTATCCTCCATGTTGCCTACAATTTGCCATTTAAAGCATCGAGAACCAAGAATGAGACCCGCAAAAATAGAGATGCTCAGAAGAAGAAAATTCAGCAGGAGTTTCGTGAAAAACTGGGCATTATTGTCGATCTTGTAAAACAAGGTACGGGGACAAGTAATGACGGCAACACCTCCAGAAGATTTTTGCAAATCCAACCATGACTTCAGAAATCACTGGAGTTACTGAATCCCTAATTCGGCGGTTTGCTGTTATCCTTGAAGTAATAACGTCGAATGAAAAATTAGATTTAAAAAAATATGCAGCTTACACGTGGGAAACTGCTGAACTGTTTGTAGAGAAATATAAATGGTACAATATACCAGCAACCGTACATAAGGTTTTGATCCATGGAGAAGAAATCATTAAAATCTGTGAATATCCTGTTGGATAGCTCTCAGAGGAAGCCCAAGAATGCCGAAATAAGGATTATAAAGCCTATCGCAGGTTTCATTATCATTTGAGAAAATGCAGCCGAATTGCGAGGAATGAAGATGTGATGCATCATATACTCATATCCTCAGATCCAATAATAACAGGTTTAAGGCCACAGGCAAAAAAGAAAATACTTCCAATCAACGCAGACGCTAAAAACCTCATTTTAGCATTATAAAATCACTACTTCATAATTGTTTTTTATTTATTTTTTGTATGTATTTATATATTTATTTATTTAATTTTATAATAAACATAGTTAATAATAATATTTTATTCAAAATAAAAAGTTAAGATTTTACTAAAACAAACTTTTATTTAAATATAACATCAAAGCCCTCAAATTTTATAAAAATGTCAACAACTTTTTTTCTAATAATTTTTTCTTGACCAAATTGACATGTATAAGACTAATCTTAACATGTGTGTCAAATTTCATTAAAATTCGTTTAATAGTTCAGATTTTACAGACTTTTTTCCGCTCTCCCATACAAACATCAAAACACTCAAATTTTAGAAAAAAATTCAATAACTTTTTTACTAATGATATTTTCCTAGCCAAATTTTGACAAAATGTGTATAAGACTAATTTTAAAATGAGAATAAAATTTCATCTTAATCCGTTAAGCAGTTAAGATGTTACAGATTTTTTTTCCGCTCTCCATACAAACATTAAAACCCTCAAATTTGAGAAAAATGTCAATAACTTTGCTTGTAATTATTTTTTTTCTACCAAATTTTGAGCAAATATGTAAAAGACTAATTTAAACATGTTTGCCAAATTTCATTTAAATCCGTTGAACCGTTCAGATAAAACAGACTTTTTTCCGCTCTCATTGAATCCTATTAGTGAGGCAGATTCCTACCCAACCCAGGGTTTTATAGTGAAAGCCAAAGGTAGTTAATTTATGTAGAAGCACCCTGTGGTTTACTCGATGAAATGCCTTTGCAAAATCTGTAACAATCACATCAGTTTATATAAAATGATTTTCAAAATTATTATCCCATGATCTATGGAGTCCTGTTCTTAGAATTCGTTCCGGCTAGGTAGTTTCCTTTATTACATTATGTATATTTTATGTTCTTTATACCTAAGAAACAATTTCATGAGCTTTTGATTCGGCAACACTGGCAACCAAATTTCATCTTTTGCCAAAATCAATATTTCCCTAGATTATTGCTAGGCTCCTAATATTCCTCAATAATTGCAAATTGAAAACTTCTTAAGTGAATCCGAAATTCATGGTTCATCAAGTTTGAAAAGAAGAAGGGACAATTTGTTTACTTTGTCAGTCCTTTAGTTATTAATCCAATTGAAGTCAAATTTGCAATTTTGAGTCAAGTGAGACAAAAAAATCATATACACATACATAGGTGTGTATACTGAATCCCATTTCACACTCGATTGAGTTTTCATTTCTTCTTTGACTCTTGAACTGAGGTCCTGTCCTCTGTATGTGCAGTTCAATTTGACTTTCCAATATTCACATTGGATCATCTCATACATAACTGTTCTGCTCTGGTCTGCATTCGAATTCGAAACATGATGACTGAAATACAAAGTGGTGAATTAAAAAAAAAAAATAGTACCAATGTTTCCTAGACAACTAAACCTGGATGACCGATTGAAATTGAGCAAATAGGAATACACTTTTATGGGAATATTTGAAAGGAAAATAAAGGGTGATTTTTTAGCTGGTTTGGTTTTGGCAACACTGGTTTTGACAGCTGACGTGTGTTTAGTACCTTGTGTCACTGTCAAACAGCTTCAGTTTGGTTTGCAATTTAACCATGGGTCGTCTTACAAATGAACAACGTTTGCAAATTATTGAATTTTACTATCAAAATTCGTGCTCGGTTCGAAATGTTCATCGCGCGCTGCTTGTGTTCAGCGATGAGGCTCATTTTTGGTTGAATGGGTACGTAAATAAGCAAAATTGCCGCATTTGGAGTGAAGATCAGCCAGAAGCATTGCAACAGCTACCAATGCATCCCGAAAAAGCCACTGTTTGGTGCGGTTTATGGGCCGGCGGCATTATTGGGCCTATTTCTTCAAAGATGATGCGAATCGCAGCGTTACTGTCAATGGTGAACGCTACCGAGCGATGATGACAAACTTTTTTTTGCCCGAAATGGAAGTTCTTGACTTGCATGATATGTGGTTTCAACAAGATAGTGCCACATGCCACACAGCACGCGAAACAATGGCGCAATTGCGAGGCGAGTTTGGTGAACAGTTATTTTCACGTTTCGGGCCGGTCAATTGGCCGCCTAGATCGTGCGATTTGACACCATTAGATTATTTTTTGTGGGGGTATGTCAAAGCTAATGTCTATAGGGACAAGCCCGCTTCGATTGACGCACTGGAAGCCAACATCCATGCATTCATTCGTGAGATACCGGCCGATATGTGTGAAAGAGTATGCCAAAATTGGACTCAGCGGATGGGCTACCTGAGACGCAGCCGCGGTCAACATTTGCATGAAATTATCTTTAAACATTAAATTGCAAGGTTGAAACTATCGATTCAAATAAATATTTCATTCATTTTTTCGAATTTTTTGTGTTTTTTTTTTAAAAAAAGTTCTAAACCTCTTAAAAAATCACCCATTACAAGTGCAACAGGCAGAAACTAAGCAAAGATGGGCGGAAAATGGACATATTAAATGAAATTGCCGAGAGGTAAATCGTATAACCAACATAAACTTCGTTTGATGTTTATGGATACAGAAAGGAGTTGAGGGAGCGTCTGCTGTTTGGATGCTATCCATAGTGTATGGATGTTGTCCATAGTGAAAAGAATCCCATCTTAAATGAAAAAGTCCCCCTCACTGCAGGCGATTTTTTGACGTTTTCTTTTAATTTCTTCTAAAATCTCCTGTACCCATGAAGAAACAAAACCGCTGGAGATTTTTTAGTTTCATAAGCATAACTCTTAAATTAACATTAAATTAACTCTTAATTTAATTTTGTACGCTTTGAATAAGATTGCTAAAAGAACTGTTTTTAGGAGCCAAGAATTACAGAAGTGTAAGCCAAACATAAACGGCTTAAACCCTTGAGTACGAGCGAGAAGAGAACATTGACAAGAGAAATGTGAAGTTCTGAATTGTGAGCAGTGACGTTTATTCGAAGGTGCCCAGGTGTTCTCCGCACACGCTAGCAAAATATTAGTTTTCCCTAGGTAGCGAAAGTTCTTTCCAATTCACATTTCTGTTTTTTTTTTCAATATTTTATTAATAGCCAATCGATAATTATATAAAAATAATAATTATAATATCTGCATGAGATATAAAAACAACGATTGAGAATTGAGCGAAAAACTTACCATTAAGGGTGTGTGGATGTGGCCTTGATCCAGGAACCATGGTTAGGCAAAAACCGAATCCGTGGGTTGAGGTCAAAATACTACAACCTTTTTCATTCCACGTCAGATGAAGGTGATATTAGAAGTTGTATCCTAGTGAAAAAATCAATTAACGCTTTCTTCCTATCTAGGTACAGCAACAAGGACAACACGGCAATCAGCGTCGAATCGAATGAAGGAAACTTCATTTTAGCGTCGACGTACATGCCGTACGAGGAGGAGAGCCCACCATCAAAAACTGTCCGCGATCTTGTGGTCCATGCCAAAGCAAGCGATACACCTTTGGTGGTAGGATGTGATGCCAACGCTCACCACACCCAATGGGGCTCAAAGGATATCAATAAAAGGGGTGAGTCAATTTTTGAATATATTCTCTGTTCTAATTTATCGTTATGTAATAGGGGCAATCACCCTACCTTTCGAAACAAAAACAGGGAGGAAATCATAGATTTGACTCTTATTAACAATAATAGTAAAATTTCAGTTGAAGACTGGAGAGTCTCACCTAAAGAATCTTTTTCGGATCACTTTAGGATACTCTTCTCTATAGACAGGAACTTTACCGAAAAGAAACCTTACAGGAACCCAACTAGGACGAATTGGACAGAGTACGAAAAATGGCTGAAAGACTGTATTGATCCACCAGAGGACAATACAAGTCTAAGTATTTCAACCATTGACACTGTTGTCCAAAACTTGTCCAGCAAAATGAGAATGTCTTTTGAAAAACACTGCCCTTTATCTCGTTCCAATAACTCCACTAAACCACCCTGGTGGAGTGGTGTACTAAAGGAACGTAGAACAGAGGTTAGAAAACTTTTCAATAAAGCTAAACTGAGTAAATTAGAAGAGGACTTAAAGTCTTATAGAGCCGCACTTAACACTTACACCAAAGAGTTAAGAAAGGCCAAAAAGGATTCGTGGGCTAAACATTGTGAATCCATTGAAAAAACAAGCGAGGCGGCAAGGCTCCGTAGAACCCTGGCCCTTAATCCCACGATCCCGGGGTACATAAAACACCCTGATGGATCATGGTCGAACTCGAGCCTAGAAACGCTTGAACTCTTCATGGAAACTCATTTCCCCGGTTGTAAAAACCCAGAAAGCTCTGATTGCTTGCAATCGAGCACGCTGGATTTTACTCACACAGAATCAAATTTAGAACTAAATCAGGTTATTACAGAGCAGAAGATTATCTGGGCAATAAACTCGTTCAAACCCTATAAATCAGCGGGACCAGACGAGATTTTTCCAGCTCTTCTTCAAAATGCTCTCAAAGTAATAACTCCGTGGCTTAGGGTAATCTTCATAAGTTGTATCAAACTTAGATACGTCCCTAATAACTGGAAAAAGGTCAAGGTAGTCTTTATCCCAAAAGCAGGGAAACCGACTCACTCGACCGCTCAGGATTATAGACCAATAAGTCTCTCTTCGTTTCTCCTTAAGACACTAGAGAGGATAATTGATCTACATGTAAGAGAACTTCTCAACGAAAACAATTTGTGCAACTACCAACACGCTTACCTTAAAGGTAAATCAGTGGAGACTGCTTTGCACGAAGTAGTTTCACATATAGAGAAAAGTCTTGAACATAAAGAATATACCCTGGCAGCATTTCTTGATATCGAGGGTGCGTTTAATAACGTTAAAACGGAATCGATCAAGACTGCCTTAGTTGAAGTTGGGGTTGAATCTGTCATGGTCGATTGGATCTTCACCATGTTAAATGGCAGAATTATCAACTCTCAAATAGGAGTTAGCACTATTGAGAAAACAGTTACAAGAGGCACACCACAGGGAGGAGTCATCTCACCCCTGCTCTGGATCCTCGTAGTCAACAAAATTCTCACAAAGCTCAAAGATCAGGGCATTAAAATAGTAGCATATGCAGATGACATAGTGGTTTTGGTATCGGGCAAGTTTCTTACCATCATCGAAAGCATTATGGAAAATGCATTAAAGGATTTATCTTCTTGGGCAACTAAGAATGGTCTCGGGGTCAACCCCACCAAGACAGAGCTAGTTTTGTTCACGAAGAAAAGGAAACTGGAGGGCTTCAACCCTCCCAAACTAAATGGCATTCCTCTAATACCTTCTAAGGAAGCTAAATTTCTAGGAGTAATCCTTGACTCCAAGCTTACATGGAAGCGTAATACTGAGGAAAGAATGAAAAAAGCACTATGTGCATTCTACACATGCAAAAAGACCTTCGGTGTACGTTGGGGTATGCGACCGCAAGTCATCCAATGGATGTACACAGCGATTGTCAGACCCATTCTTACCTATGGCTCTATTGTATGGTGGAAGGCGGTGGAAAAATCAAGCTATCTCAAGAACCTGAATAAGGTACAGAGACTAGCCTGTGTAGGAATAACAGGGGCTCAAAGAACCACACCACAAGCTGGATTGGAAATGATCTTGGACCTCCCGGCTCTGGATGAGTTCATAAAGTGCACGGCAGCCAAAACTGCAATTCGCTTAAGAGAACTGAGTTTTTGGAGGCACAGCACTTATGGCCACGGGTCAATCTTACAAAGATATGACACGATTCCAGGACTGAGGGAGACCACCGATTACATCCCCCCTTTACTAGATTTCGATAGGAAATTTTCTATTTTCATACCAGAAAGACAGGGTTGGGATCCCAATTCACTTATAAGTAAACAGGGTATCCCTTTCTACACTGATGGTTCAAAAATGGAATCGGGAACAGGTGCTGGAGTGTTTTGCCAATCTCTCAACATCAGAGCGTCATATACACTCCCGGCTGACTGTAGTGTCTTTCAGGCCGAGATTTTTGCCATTGGAAAAGCAGCTGAATTGGCACATCACGAAAAGCTAAGCTCTTCGGAGATTACTTTTTTCGTGGACAGCCAGGCTGCTATCAAAGCCTTAGCCAGTGAGACCATAAGATCAAAAGCAGTTTTAAACTGTAGAAAGGAATTAAACAAGATCTGCCACACTAACCAGGTAAAGCTCTGCTGGGTTCCCGGACATAGCAATATAGAAGGGAATGATATAGTAGATGAACTAGCCAGGAAAGGGTCAGAAGCAGACACAAGTAGTAGCGACCATTCAGTTAGGGGACCACTCGTCCCGATTGGGGTACTCAAGAGGAAGATAGACCTTAAACTAAAAGAGAAAATCAATATCTCCTGGAAATCCAGGAACGATTGTGTAATCTCTAGAAGTTTATGGCCTAACACAAATGAAAAGGAAACTCGGTATATTTTATCGCTGAGTAAAAAGAACATTAAAATCTTGATAGGTGTACTAACAGGTCATTGCGCCATTGGCGTAATGGCTAACAGAATAGGGGCATTTGCACCCGATTTTTGTAGGAGCTGTCAGGATGAGGAGGAAATGGAGACCATTAAACACCTGCTCTGCGACTGTCCGAACCTCCAAACCAGCCGACTCCGTCATTTCGGAAACAGGTTCGTTGGAGAACTGGATGATCTAGCACAGGTCTCAATGGCAAGCATGAGGAAATTTATAGATAGCACAGGCTGGTTCGTTAACGAGCCAGTCTACGCTAATCAACAGAATTGAGGGGCATCGATGCTAAATTTTTACTTTTACAGGGGATCACAATGGACCAGTAGGCCCCCGTGTACGCAACGGCTTCATGCTGTGCACACCCCTTAATACCTAACCTAACCTAACCTAAGGGTGTTCTTATAATCTAAGCACACCGAGGTGCAGTGAATCTCCATGCAAATAAATTTCGAAAACAGAACATAAAATTCGTTCTCCCTTATAAATCTACAAGGCTTGGTGTTCAACTTCATCAAGCGCACCACACCGTCCTTCATTCAGCCGGCATTCTTTTTTAGTTTTTTTTTATGAATGAAGAAATTTTAAATTGCTGATGCAGCATCGAAAAGCTGATTGAAAAACCTTTTTCACAGCTGTCTTCGGTGGAAAAATTAGAAATAATAAGTTCTGGTAGGCCAACACCACCTTTTCCAAATTTAACTTGTAAAATTTCCACAAAAAACAAATCATTTACTAGAAATTTTCAAGAAACAAATTATGAGGTGAAGCTTTGGCTGTGTGGTTGTCCTGCTTTGAGCAAAGTATTTTGCTCGCCTTGTTTGTTGTTTTCAAGTAACCAAGACAGGGGGGTTTGGACTTCAGGTAACTCTAATTTAAATCATTTTACGATTGCTTCTAACAAGCACATCGTTTCCCAGGCACACATTAATTGTTGCGTTTCATTGAAAACATTTGGCACCACCCGCATAGACTTGATGCTTAACGAACAAAAAAATATTTCTGTACGTCGCCACAACGAACTAGTAATCGAAAACAGGCAAGTTTTAGAACGACTTATAGATGCTGTGTGCTTTTTGGGCTCCCAAGAGCTAGCATTCAGGGGAAATAATGAAAAAGAAGAGTCTCAAAATAAAGGAAATTATGTCGAGCTTTTAAATCTATTAGCTAAATATGATTCAAAATTAGAAACTCATTTGAAATATGCAAGCGTGTTCAAAGGAACGTCCAACAATATGCAAAACGACTTAATAAATGCAGTATCAAGTGTCATCTCAGACAACATCGATAAGGAAATTGATAATGCACATTTTATATCAGTAATGTTGGATGAAACCACAGACATTACTAAAAAGTCACAGCTGTCAGTTGTGTTTCGATATGTTGACGCAAATGGTGACGCAAAAGAGACATTCTACCAGTTTTGGGATGTAAGCGACAATCGAACAGCTACAGTCATTTCAACAAAAGTTATAAACCTGATTAATTCTTAGAATTGGGGCGAAAAGCTTGTAGCACAGACATATGATGGAGCAGCGGTTATGTCTGGCAATTTAAATGGAACACAGGCACGAGTAAAAATTCAATTTCCACATGCAATGTTTATTCACTGCAATGCACACGTTTTAAACCTAGTTTTGTCACAATCAGTTAACTTTCTTCGGGAAGTAAACATTTTTTTTCTGAGCCTGTCTGGTCTGTCCGTTTTTTTCTAACAGTCAACAAAAAGAACTTTTTTTTTGGATCAAATAATAAAGAGAAGACTACCCACCGTTTCCCCAATAAGATGGAGTTATTCATCTCGTCTTGTAAATGTAGTTCAAACACATTTAGGTGACTTGGTTCCATTATTTGATGAAATGATTGATGATCCACATACTTGGGGGGCTGACGCAATCCAAGCGAGAGGTTTCCTTCAATTTTTAAACTCATTTAATACAGTTTTTATGCTCACTACTTTTAACGATGTTTTTACTCACACAGATATTTTGTTTAATGTCTTACAAAAAAAAAATGTTTGACATCAATTTTTGCTGTGAACAAATTGAAATGGTTAAGCTAGAAATCAACAACTTAAGTACACAATTTCAAAAGGTTTTTGAAACAGCTAAAAATGCTATCCATCCTGTTCCAAAACGAGGTGAAACCTTCGAAAGTCTTGAACTAAGATATAGGCAAACATTTTTTGAAATAATCGACACTTTGTCCTTACAAATGGAAACCAGGTTCGATTCATTAAAAAAAATTAAATTTTTAGCATTACTTTCCTCTAAAAAGTTCGCTGATTATGAAAAAAATTTCCCATTTGAAGCATTTGAATGCCTTAAATCTTCGTATGGTACCTTTTTCGATTTTATAAAGCTTAAAAATGAACTTAGTGTATTTTTTAAATATTCTCAATCACAGTTTAAAAATATTTCCGTTAAGGACATTCCCAAAATGCTTGATTCTTTGGAATTAAAAGACACATTTTGGGAAATCGTTAAATTAAGCTCACTTATTTTAACAATTCCCACATCGAGTAGCTCGGTCGAGCGTTCTTTTTCTGCTCTCAAGCTTATAAAATCATTTACAAGAAATAAAATGCTGGAAAACAGATTGTCAGAACTTGCAATTATTTCCATCGAAAAATCATTTCTTAAGGAAATAAAAGCTAAAAATATTTTTTACGATGAAGTTTTGCAAGTTTTCTTAGAGAAATCTCGGCGAATTGAACAATTTCATACAAGCAAGTAGCTTTTACAACGTCTATTTTATTAAACAAAAGATATGAATATATTACAAACAAGAACAAAAATAAGGAAATTACACAAAATAAAAAAAATATTAAAATAAAAAAAAAACAAAAAAAAAAAAAACAAAACAAAGATATTGGGTGATTTTCTAGCTGGTTTGGTTTTGGCAACACTGGTTTTGACAGCTGACGTGTGTTTAGTACCTTGTGTCACTGTCAAACAGCTTCAGTTTGGTTTGCAATTTAACCATGGATCGTCTTACAAATGAACAACGCTTGCAAATTATTGAATTTTACTATCAAAATTCGTGCTCGGTTCGAAATGTTCATCGCGCGCTGCTTCCATTTTATGATCGGCATTCTCGACCTTCTGAGCAGTCTATTCGGAAGATTGTGACCAAATTTCGCACCAAATTTACTTTGTTGGACATTAAACCACCAACACGTTTACGTACTGTGCGTAGTGAAGAAAATATTGCGGCTGTATCAGCTAGTGTGACAGAAGACCGCGAAATGTCGATTCGGCGCCGTTCCCAGCAGTTAGGCCTTTGTTACAGCACTACGTGGAAAATTTTGCGGAAGGATTTGGGCGTAAAGCCTTTTAAGATACAGCTGGTGCAAGAACTAAAGCCAGCCGACCTACCACAACGCCGAATTTTTGGTGAATGGGCTCTTGGAAAGCTGGCCGAGGATCCGCTTTTTTATCGAAAAATTGTGTTCAGCGATGAGGCTCATTTTTGGTTGAATGGGTACGTAAATAAGCAAAATTGCCGCATTTGGAGTGAAGATCAGCCAGAAGCATTGCAACAGCTACCAATGCATCCCGAAAAAGCCACTGTTTGGTGCGGTTTATGGGCCGGCGGCATTATTGGGCCATATTTCTTCAAAGATGATGCGAATCGCAGCGTTACTGTCAATGGTGAACGCTACCGAGCGATGATAACAAACTTTTTTTTGCCCGAAATGGAAGTTCTTGACTTGCATGATATGTGGTTTCAACAAGACGGTGCCACATGCCACACAGCACGCGAAACAATGGCGCAATTGCGAGGCGAGTTTGGTGAACAGTTAATTTCACGTTTCGGGCCGGTCAATTGGCCGCCTAGATCGTGCGATTTGACACCATTAGATTATTTTTTGTGGGGGTATGTCAAGGCTAATGTCTATAGGGACAAGCCCGCTTCGATTGACGCACTGGAAGCCAACATCCATGCATTCATTCGTGAGATACCGGCCGATATGTGTGAAAGAGTATGCCAAAATTGGACTCAGCGGATGGGCTACCTGAGACGCAGCCGCGGTCAACATTTGCATGAAATTATCTTTAAACATTAAATTGCAAGGTTGAAACTATCGATTCAAATAAATATTTCATTCATTTTTTCGAATTTTTTGTGTTTTTTTTTTAAAAAAAGTTCTAAACCTCTTAAAAAATCACCCATTATAAGTAAGTACAAAAAAATACAAAAAATATAAAAAAAAAAACAAAAAATAATATAAAAATTTAAAAATATAAAAAAACTAAAAAAAAAATAGAAAAATGTGATTGTTGTCTATCACGTCCTCGTCGTGATCCTGGATTAAAACTAAGAATAGATAATGTAACTACAGAAAAACTAAGCGAACACCTAACTAGAAGCACCACGGCACGTCACTGATTGTGAGTAGTTGCGCTTTTATGGTAGTTTGGCTTATGGTAGGTAACAGTTGATCATGGTGAGTTAGTGTTTGGTTTGGTTTGCCTTTGCCAGCGTTTAGTCCGGCTCATTGTCTTTTCTCGTACAATAAAATTATACAAAATCGATTGAAAGATATGGAGACTACTAAGAAGGGCGGCTGCCTTTTCTGGCCGATTTCATGAGAACCAAAAAGTATGGCCAAACTACTCCAGAACCTAGCTGAACATCCCAAATTTGTTGAAAAAATAAAGATTTTGACTCCTTGGAAGAGGCCTCATCGGAAATTAACAGGATGGAGTCCAACAGTAATACGAATGGATCCATACTTCAAGTGCTTTTGTATTTTGATTTGAAGATCTTAGGTAAAGATGTTCGTCCAAAGTATTTAAATTAAAACTGAAAAAAAAAAAACAATTCCTATTAGGATTTCAGTAGTATTATAAACAACAAAAATATGTTTTAATATTAATTACTCTGATTACAGATTCCGACTGACGAAAAGTCAAAATTTAGAGTGATACCCTCCGGGACGGAAGATTTATCAAAACTTCGCAAGAGGCAGTACCCGCGAAAAATTATTTCGATGATTTAAATTTTTTAAATGAAACATTTGTTTCAGTTTCACAGGCCACACGAGCGAGTACTCGCTACCTATATCTATGGCTACATACATTATCTGTTGCTATTGTAGTTCTAATCGCTAATTAATCAGAACTAAAGCCGACTCCAATCTCAAATTTTTTGCTTACATAATTTATAATATAAAATTTCAACAATAAAACTTTAATTTTACTATACGGCTTATCATTGCATTGGTGATCAATAAGAATTGGTTGAAAACGATGAACAGAACATTGTACTTGATTTTTTCACCTTTTATGAAAAACACTTCCGAAAACATCAAAGAAATCACCGAAATATTTGACAAAATATAATCAAGGAATAAGTGAAACTACACGTTTTCCACGAAATTTATATCGATATCATTACAAAACTCAACGAGAAACTCTCAGGCAGACATCTTACAGAAGTTTCTTTTGAACTCGGGATCATTTTCCCCACTCTTGTGGATCTCAGGTTTCCACTGAAATCGGAAGTGGATTTGGATGAAATGGAGATTTACCTCAATGATCCGAAAAATATGAATGATTTGGTAAGTACACATATCATTCTTATTGCGTTAATATCTTAAATTTCTAACTTCGTGGTTTCTAATAGTTGCCTTAAATTATATATTTAAATATTATAACTAAATTAAAATATGAGAACACGTACGTCTAATTTACATTACATACGTGCAATCAAGTGGCAAAGTTTTGGATTCGTAATAACAAATTGAACTCAAATGTATTCAGGAAAACCTCATTGTTCTCAAAAACCTTTAGAAAAATGTTGTGTATACTATTGAAAATTTCAATTTCAAGCTCTTAAGAAAAGGCGGTATTTCTTGCAGCATAATTCGCGGTATACTCCATGATGCCTGATAGCAATATGGCACCGCCTGTGCTTGAGACCGTCCCAAATTCTTCAAGAATCAATCGCGCAGTCAAAAGCGTACTCAAAGATCTTGAAACAAACAAATCCACTGGTCCAGATTGTATTTCCCCTATAGTTTTGAAGAGGTGTTATTCCACACTGGCTAAACCACTGAGTAAGCTTTTCTATTCCTCTGGCCTCTGGTCTCTTTCCGAGTAGATGAAACTGCATTCGTACAGCCCGCCACAAAAAAAGGCGGTTCCTGTATTTAGTGTTATCGGATATAAGTGCTTTTGGTTCCGATGACTCTCTACTTCAATGGATTCGAAATTACTTTTGGACCGTTCAATACAATTAGCATTCGATGGGTTCAAGTCTGAAATTCACAAAGAAAATGCTGGCGTGCCACAGGGCTCTGTCGTATCTCCGATTCTATTACTTATCTTTATCAATAATCTTCTTGCTAAACTTTCTTATCCACTTCATTTGCAAGATTAGCAAAGCATATTCACCTAAAACTCCAGTATGACTCTCAAATTTGGGTAAGTGCATCCTAGACATCATTACATCTATTTACTAATTTATATTAATAGGGAATAGCACCATCAATGAAACTATCGACATCAACACTCTTGAACATCGTCGGAATGTTTCGTGCCTCTCTATTTTTGACTGCTCTTCTTACATATAACGTTTTTGTGAATTGTTCCCCTAAAACTATTTCCACGCAAAACCCGTCAAGTCAAGAATGCCCATCAATTTAACCTGGAGTCCAATTTCGGAGTTCGGCCGCACGGTTAAATATAGAGATTCGTTCTTTAGCCGCACCAAACGTAAGTGGAATGATTCATTTTGGCAAATTCGGGATTATATTCCATGAGAAGTGGAATCGAAATGAGTTTTTGCGTCGACCCCAAAATATGATTTATAAATAAAAAGGTTAATAAAATAAAATTAATCCTTAAAGTATTGATGTTGTGGCGCCATTGTATATAAAATATATATATATACAAAGGTGGCGCTCCGTCTGTTTCTGTAATATAAATAATTTTCAGACGTGTATGTCTTTGTCTAGGAAGTACTGGTGTAGTACTTTTTGGAAAGCGTAGAACGAGTCATTATCGTGTTTTAAATCATCTGAAATCATAAAAATGCTTCCAAGTTTAATATCACTTCCATCTCTCTGGTAAAATACTGATGTACAAAGAGTAGTGGTTTGATCATTATTCCAGTGAAAATATTGTGCCACATCTTGTGAACCAAAACTGAAGTTTTCAGCAAATTGCAGTTAACAAGAATTCCACGTTCATTTATGGCTTCTTTGAGTGTTTCGAAATATTGTGTTTGTTGTTTTAGCAATGTAGGGGTAAAGTTTCAAAAGCCCTACAAAAACCATCGGCAAAATCATTACTGGGAAGAACTTGAGTGGCTATCGTTATGTGATCTGTACCAATCAACGTCTCAAAATGAAAATGTGTCACTTGATTTTTACACAAAAATCAATTTCAAATTCTCACGAAGTAGATCTAAGCCAGAATGAGAGTCACAATGCTCATTTTGGGACGAAATGTTCATTCACTAAATGACAAATTGAATTCGAATTAGAACACGAAAGCGAAGATCTATCCTTGTTTGGGTCGCAGAGTAATAAACATTGTTTGGTCCAATTTAATATCTGGGTACTCAGATTTAAACTGCTTATGCAGCTCAGAAATAATTGTTTTTGTAATTAAGTGTTTTTCTCATCTTATAATTTAACTAACACGAAATCTTTTTTACAGGAATTATTCTGCTAACGTCTTCTCTTATATAAAAAGATCTTACGAAACTTGCAATACCAGGTGTTAATTTTTATACGTCTCGCGGATTAGGAGGTGTTTGAATCCCGAACTTGTCTACAGGCATGCTTTGCTTTTTTCGCTTGCCTCCTAGATGTACCTAGGTATAGCGAATTCCTCGGCAAGTCTATTTTCATTGAATTAGACGTAGATGGATTATCAAATATTTCTTTAAGGTGATTAAACATTAGCGGCTGAACTAACAGCCCTACCAATTCGTGATCTGGGAGTTACTACCACTTCATAGATGTATCGCACGGTAAGAACACATTTATTTTGATAAAAAATAACGCTAACACGCGAATTGCCACCAAACCAAGTCTCCCAGCTTCACGAAATCGTATTAATTCCTGATTATCCAATTGTTATTTTTAAATCATTTTATAAAAGACCAACGCAAATGAAGGTGCAATTTACAATCAGGTCAGCTTTTTAACTATGGTCTAGAAGGGTCTAGACTATGCGGTGGATTATTCCGATCTTTGCTTAATAAATTTAACTGAACTTGGAATTCTTTAAGATCTCAAAACTTTTACCACAAGACTGCTGTGTTTACCGTTCTAATGAAAGGTAAGTTTACAGCCTTATTTCCTTCTATCAAAAAGTTATAGAAATCACCATCCACGTTCAAGTTCAACCAGTTGCATTTTACTCAAACTCAATCTCCTTTCAATTCATGCGCATTAGGGCCTCGACTCATTGAATTTTCACTCGCAGAAATATCCCTAACATTCAACAGAGTATAAGCAAAATATCCTTATTTTCACATCTTAAATATCATACTCTTGTTTATTCCGAATTCAGTTCAGTTCGCGACGTGAATCTTAACTGTTCGATACCAGACCAACGATTGTGTCAATTTTATGATTGAATCTCCTTTAATTGTGACGTTGTGTCTAGTCTAAAGTGCCGGCTTGTTGATTGAAATTCGATAAAATTGTGCCAATCATATACTCGTACCTATGTTTACTTTTATCATCGTGTCTCTATACTTCTAACAAAGGCAAACTTTTAGCAATTTTGCTCGTCGTCGTCTTTGCCATCTCTAATCGATAAAAAAATGTGACCAAATGAAATTTAATATTTTTTTCTATTCCCTGAGTAAACATACCAACAATTCTGCCAAACCGTTATAATTGTGTTCTGACCGCAAGAAAAATTGTTTAAAAAAAAAAAAAACTATAGATATACCTACGTAGTATATGAAGTGTAAGCGTGGTATTTGTGGCGCCCCTTTTTTCTAATATTCTTGTCCTCGTGCGGGGTTTGTTGTTGTTTTTTGTTGTCGCTGTTGTTGGTATTGTGTCCTCTTTGGAAAATTTTAAATGTGCGGGCTGTCTTAGCGAATGTTTGTACATATATGAACGACTATAAGCAATGAGTTTTTGCGATGTTTTTAAGCTTGTGCTACACAAAGGTCCTTGCCCTGTGTAAACAAATCTAATTGGATACGCTTTTGTCACCATTCAAGATACAAAATCTTGTTAAAGGTATGTTTTATGTTGAAGTTGATGTGTCTGCAGGATAAGAGTATCTACAATTATGGTTTTATATTTATTGGTTTTATTATGTCCATCTCTTCTTTGCTTTGAAATTAAGTTAGTAAATGGAAAAAGGACGAACTCAAATAACTTTCTTATCTGTATACCTGAGGGCAATCTAAGGGATTTATTTGAAGAGTCCTTTGTAAAGCTTAAGGCAATATCACCAACATGGGCGAGGGACATTCAAAAAGCACGTGCAAAAAAAAAAAATTATCTTAAGAACAACCCACACCGTGATTGGGTGATGAAATTAAAGCTTCAGCCTTTTAAGATTTTAAAAGCGTAGATAATATGCAACTCTGCAATTTGATTAAATAAAATTTAGTGGATATTTACTGTGAAATTTTGAGACCATTGAAATTTTGATTAAGATCCTAAAGTGTGTAAGGAATAATTACTACTTGGCACTTGTTGTATTGGAAAAATTTAGAATTTGGTTGACGTTTGTGAAGTTGGCATGGCAACTCACACCTAGAGCCTAGACCAATGGGGCCAGAGCAGGAATTTGCAGTTTTTTACGAAGTAATATTGTGCACAGATATCACATACGTGACCTTCTAACTTCAGAATAAAGTTTTTGCTTCAAAGTTATGACTTCAAATTTCATTGCAACGAAGTTGAAACTTATCTAGCAACTTATTATAATAAAGGGTTTTCCAATAAGAGGTGTTATTTTGATATTCAAAGAAAAATGGCATTTTTTGAGATAAATGATCGGATGTTTATTTCATTATAAAGAGGAAGGTATGCCGTTAATAATGGAACACAACATCAGCCAAATGGCCGCCACGACCACGCTTACAGGACCATATCCTTTTCATGAAATTTTCCATAACTAAATCGCAAAGTGGCTGCCCTATGTCCTCGATAGCCTCACGAATTCCATCTTTGAGGTCTTGAATCGACGCTGGGCTGTTGGCGTAGACCTTATCTTTCACGTGGCCCCAAAGGAAGAAGTTGCAAGGTGTTAAATCACAAGATCTCGGTGGCCAATTGTGATCACCTCTTCGAGAGATATCAAGGTCCGGAAACTTTTCCCGTAACAGATCGATGGTTTCATTGCTTGTGTGGCACGTAGCACCGTCTTGTTGAAAGTAAACGTTGTCCAGATCAATACCATCCAATTCCGGCCATAAAAAATCATTAATCATCTCTCGATAGCGCAATCCATTGACCGTAACTGTTGCTCCAGCCTCATTTTCGAAAAAGTAAGGTCCAATGACCCCGCCGGTCCGTAAACCGCACCAAACAGTCACGCGTTGAGAATGGAGAGGCTTTTCAACAATAACTCTTGGGTTTTCCGAGCCCCAGATGCGACAGTTTTGCTTGTTGACGTAGCCTCCGAGGTGGAAATGGGCCTCATCAGTCAAGATGATTTTTCGATGAAATTCCGGATCATTTTCATGCATTTCAAGGACTCAATCAGCAAAGATACGACGTTGTTGATGATCAGCCGGCTTGAGTTCTTGTGTTAGCTGAACTTTATAAGCCTTAAGACCCAAGTCTTTATGCAAAATACGGTGTAATGACGTTTGTGGAATGCCTAATTCCAAAGAACGACGAAGAATGGACAAACCTGGGTTTTCTTCAACACTTTGGGCTACAACAGCAATATTCTCAGTTGTTCTTGAAAGACGTGCACGGGTTTTATTCTTCACATCACTAACTTGTCCCAACAGCTCGAATTTGTCCACCAATTTCTGTATTGCGGTCCGACAAGGTGCTTCACGACGACCCAAAAATGTTTTAGTTTTACGAACCGTCTCTGCCAAATTTTCACCATTTTTATAGTGAATTTTAATAATTTAAATGCGTTGTTGAAGCGTGTATCGTTCCATTTTTATTAATGGCGTAGTTTCTACTTGTCAAATGTCAAAAAATGACAGCTTCAAAAGTGACAGCTACCGAAATAGCGGGCTATTCAAAATAACACCTCTTATTGGAGAACCCTTTATAACGTGGAATTCCGCGATTTTTAAGTGGATTCCCGTTTACCGCACCAGATCGAAAAGTTAAGTTTAGCGCGGCCGGCGTACTTAGTTCGTCTAGTCAATAATTTCGATAATTGTTCTATAAGCGTAGTTTGTAAGCCGTTTTCTATACTTTCTTGCAAAACTTTTTATTTCGTCTAGTACCTACCGTTGGAATGTCAAGAAGGTACTCCCCAAGTAACATCGTTGGAGCTAATAGAAGCAAAACTGTTCTTCTACAGCTCCTAGATAGTGAAATCCAAAGCTACAGCTCTGTTAGAGATTATTTCAAAGCTCCCTACATTATATTTCAAAATAATGTTTTATATACGCAGTCTTAGAACACTTTTAGCTCTATTAACTTTACAACGCTTCCAGATTTTAAAATTTGCTCCTTAACACACTTCATGAGATTTTGCAACGAGCAAACTCTAAACATCAGCATAGATAGAGGCATTGTAGAGCTTCTAACAACACATGCGCACAATACTAACGCATAATCTTTCAAAATGTCAAAATATTGCATTAACAGAGCTACACTGAAAGCGGCTGTAGAGTTCAATTACTAATATTCTCACACAAAATTTGATGTCAAAAAAATCCTTCAATAGAGCTTCAATAATGCACATATAGAGCTGAATAAATACTTATGCTAATTCAATACAATTCTCCCAATCATATTATCGGGTGTTATAAACTAAAACAAAAATTATTTCAACTGGAAAACTTAAAACAGTGGAGATTAGATTGATTGCAGATTGCAGTTCCCTAAAAAAATTAAATCTACGACTTAGTCGCACAAGTACTTCCTTTAGTAATTTAAGGTGCTTATAAAACTTTATTCACTTCAATGGCAAGTAGGTACTCTTTGAATTCAAAATTATTTCTACAATTTAGCATTATGTATTCACTTAGCATTCTCTAGCTTTCAATTTTCAAAACACCCTATTTTTTACAAAGCCCTGAATGGAAAACTGTAACATTGCTCTCAAAGCGATATCTATTAAAGAGACATATTGTCCATGATAAAAAACATGGCGACACAAATGAAAATTATTTGATTTATTTGTTTTCATTCATTTAAAAACATTTAAATCCTTAACTTCAAATATAAAACACAATATTGATTGCAATGTAAACAAAGCATTTTATTTCGTGCTTCGATAAATTTATTTAACCAATTTTTACATTGTTCAATTTAATTTTTTTTCACATTTCACAGCTTTAAATACATAATTTGGAAGGCGCGTTGTAATTTTGCGAAGTACCTCCAAAACATTTATGAAAAAACTAAACACGCACTTAAAATTCAATTACTTTAATGCAAACAAAAATTAATTAGAAACATTATTTCTCTAGGAATAAATAATAACTAGCTTGTTGACATCACAAAAAATTAAGTTTACTCTTCCTACCATTACACACATGAATTTTGTTGTGCTACTTTTATAAATTTATTTATTATTTGGATCTCACAAACTAATACAAACAAAAATCTGTCAAAAGTGCTCCTTTTAGGATTTCATATGAATATATTAAAGAGCTTCAAAGCCACTCGTCACTGATAAAAAGCTGGTTACGAGCAAAAATGTGCTCTCAAACTCAATGAATTAGTTGTATGCAAGCCCTACACTTGCTCTAAGGGTGCATCTAGAGCTCTTTCTCAAATAATCAAGCTCTAACATTTGCTCTGGAAGCCCCATTAAAGCAATTAAGCAGCTAAAAATGTTTCTTGGGTCTAGATCTAGACATGTCATTATATGACAGTTTTGTTTGTTAAAATAATATTTATACGCACTCTCATAAGAGTTAACTCACAGTGAAATTACACTTCCACGAGAAACTGGCACTTGGTTCATATTTACTAGCACACATTTTAAGGAATTAAAGCCCAACTTAAAACGAACTAAGTACCTACCAAAATGAACATAAACTAACTTCCACTGACAAATTTCGGCTAGTAGGAGTTAGATCTTTTGGAAATTATTTCGTTGGACCAACACATACGGGTTATCTATTAATTTTCTTTGCGTTACGTCTATGTGGATGTGAACTTTTTGAGTTCATTGACCATTGAGTGGTGTCAGGCTACGTCATCAAACGTAGTTACCATAGTGACTTCTGTTTAAGGTACATAAATATAAAAGGGTGGTTAAATTTTAAGGGCCGATGTTGACTTTGAATAAAACACATCAATTATTTAGGAAATTATTATGATTTCTTTTTACTAGGATAATATTGGTATTGTTCAATTATGTGTGGAACAAAATATCGGCGAAATGGCCGCCGCGCCCTCGGTGGCACACCTTAATCCGATGGTCCAAATTTTCGATGATGCTGAGGCATAATTGAGGTTCTATGCCGTTAATGTGCCGAATTATCTCATCCTTTAGCTCTTGAATTATTGCTGGCTTATCGACGTACACCGTTCTTTTCAATAAATTGATCATCCACTGTTGCCATTTCTTGCCACCATTCTGACCATTGACGACGCGTTGCTCGATTGTGTATCTTTCCATGGTTCAAATTGAGTTAGTTAGTGTGGTTCACATTCAACATCGGCCCTTAAAATTTAACCACCCTTTATATATCGCTTTTAAATGAAAGGTGGACGTTCGCTATCTCTTTGTCGCTTTTTACTCTATCAGGGGCCGAATTACGTCTTCAGTTTACGAGTGAGTTTTTGTCATACGTTAGCGAACTATCGAATAAACACATTGGGATGATTTAAGATGAAGTCACGTATAGAATACATTCTATATTGTTCTAGGAAACTAGTACATTTTTTATAAAAACTTCATTTCACCACTCGTCATCTATCTGTTTGTCACAGATGTTACTTATATTTTGTTTGGATTTTCGTTTCAAGGAAACGTTTTGTAGAAAACAAAATAATTTGCTATTTGTCCGCCATTTTCCTGCCATCCATCTGCCTAGATTCGATGTCTATGATGTCGATGTTGCAACTAGTGCTTATTTCGTGAATGGTAACACTTAGCTCATGTCTGATTTGACAGGTAATTAGTTTTATCCCTCCGCTGAACGAATATGTTTGTGTATACGCTTCGCTAAGTGGGCCTGCGATCGACTTAGAGAAGATGCCGATTTTGCCAAAAAATCTTCTTTTCACATGAAGCTCATTTTGATCTTGGCGGGTAGTGAACAAGCAAAATTGTCGCATTTGGGGCACAGAAAACCCGCACGCATACCTACATTGAAAAGCCGATACACCCAGAACGAGTCACTGTTTGGTGCGGATTTTGGTCCAGAGGCATAATTGGGCCATTTTTCGAAAATGAGCAAGGAGTGGCCGTTACAGTCAATGGCGATCGTTATCGGGCCATGTTGAACGAATTTTTGTTCACAAAAATTAAAGAGGAGGATATTGGCAACATTTGGTTTCAACAGGACGGTGCTACGTGCCACACAGCCGAAGCTACACTCAATGTTTTGCGCCATTTAAAAAAAAGAAAGGAGTTATTCGGCGGAAATAATTCACAGTCCTATTCTACTAAACGTTCGCGTAAACATTTGCATTCAGCTATCCGCTGGAAGGAAATTATTATTCAATAATGCGTATAAATTACATTCAAAATAAAATTCAGTCAGGAATATTCTCTTTAGAAATTTAAAAACAAGTGCTGGTTAATATTTTCATTTGAAAGAAATACGTTTTAATAATAAATTTAAGGCAAATTGAATGAAACATTCACATGAATCGAAATATTCGATTGAATCCTATAGCAGAATAGGGGTTAATTGGAGGCGTTAGGAGCTTTGGTTTTTTCGTTACTTTAATAATTTTCAACAGCAAGTAGATATTATAATTCTTGTCCTGATGTTTATTGCATCAGCGATTTAAGATTGCTTTGTGTTGATGAGCACGAGTTTGCTGCCATTTATTTCGTGATTTTCGTTTTTCTTTTCCTAAATCTTTCATTTCCTGAGGATATGTTTTATGTCTTTAAAGCGCACAATAACTTCTCTTTTGTAAATAGGGTTGGTGGTACGATATCAACAAAGTTATTTACTGTGTCTTCAAGTTTAAGAGGCGTTTGTTTGAAGTGATACCCTTATAATTCGACGTTGTTCTGGTTTTTTCTTCTAAATCTTTCGCAGTTAGTTTTATCGTTGGTTAGTACGGGTGATTTTTCACATTTAAAAAGACTAGTTCTTTTCACGAGTTCACATTCACATTGGGAATAACGGCAGAATAATCTGACAAAAGATAAAGGTGCATAGTCTTAGTCACTTTTAAACTCCAGTTTATCTTAGACTGGGGTTTATTCAATGTTATTTAGATAGGATAAACCCAGGTCTTTGATAAGCTGGAGTTAGTGACTAAGAATATGCCCCAAGAGGTTTAAATTGATATTTGATAATTTTAATATAAAAATAAACTAATGCATATCGTTGGCAGACATAAATACTTGTTATTTTTAAAATAGCATGTAATAAATCGTTCTGACTTTAATTTTCCAATACAACAAATTCAAAATAATAAATTAATTACCTGCTATTTGGAAGGAAAATAAATAAGTATTAAAGAATCTTTTCTAGTTAGATTAAAATTATTTGTGTAGACGCAAAAAAATACGTTCGTGATGACGTCCGGACGCACACGTGTGTCACATTTAAGATTCAACGCACAGTATCCGATTCCGATGGATTCCCGACGCACAAAACTTAATTTGTGAGCAAATTCATTTGTATGAGAACAACATTGTTAAATCCAGTTTATTGAAATTTTTTCCGCGCAAACCGAGCTAGTCTAAGCTAAAATTGATCCTAAACAAATATTTTGCCACGAATAGATACAAAATTCAAGGCGCTCAATGCAAACTTTTATTGATCTCGAGCTGGCCATGGCTTTAAATTATTAGATATAGTGTGCAACCGCAACCGGCACATTCGGGCGATTAGACCGCATTGACGAACTTTAAAAATGTTTAACCAAATATGAGAGATAGAGGGAGACGAAAATATTGCAATAGCACTGCAACAACGATGCAGGCAAGTTCCTTGTCAGCTCGGTGTGGATTCGTCGAATTTAGTGAAGAATAAATTCGAACCCAATGCATAATTCAAATTGTTTAGGATAGAAAAAGGAATGAGTATGCTTAAATACTAGGGTGTACTAACGCTTAATGGTGGACGAAAGGAAACTGTTGAGGGTCGTTAGCCATAACCGGGTGTTTTGAAGAAATTATAGATTTCACTTGTTGTTTCTTTAAATGTAGTTTATCAAAAACAAAATAAGAAGACAGCAATAATGGACCGCTATCGCTCGGTGCCGAAATAATTCGAACAAAAGAAAACTACTTTAGAAATGTGGTCGAGCTCACGAGTCCCACAATTTTAGGGATAAAACGAAAAATTTAAAGCTAACCGAATAAAATGTAATACAAAATAATATATATTTCAAAAAAAAAATTCCAAAACCTCTATCGTGGAACTCGGTTGCGTTACAACCCGAAGTTGAGTTCAATAGAAATTCTCTCTCATCCACACATTCAATGGATTCCCCAAGTTGTTGGCGTTGTCCCAAAACTTGACGAATTCCGGGCTGTTTTTGAGAAAAGTGAACAACTTAAAATTGAAAATACTATTCTGAGCATTCTCTCAGCTACTCTCCATACTCAAATTTACGAAACTATCGCGAAATCTACTATTCGGTGGAACTTTGTGCAGTTTTTGGGGATTAAATGAATAGCGTTTAGCGTTTAAATGAAAATTTGATTAAATTATGTTGATGTGTTTTTATTCAAAATCCACTTTAAGTGTAAGTGTATATTTCGTTCTGCCGCTGTCTCTGAATGGTGTTAAACTGGGTTGTGAGCTTCCTCGGTCTCTACATCTTTAAAAAATATATTCTACACACAGCACAATAATAAAAAAAATCCAATTTATGAAATATAATTAAAAAAAAAAACACAACACAACAAATCAGCGAAATAAAATAAACGAGTTCAGTTTACACAGAAAAATAAATATTTTATACGAACCATCAAACCCCGTCGGCATTGCCAAATTCATTTCCCGTCGTCGGATCGAATCGCCCACGACATTTACAAATTTTATACATCTCTTTTACACATCACTGTAATTGAACGCCTTTATTAAAGTTCAATCACAAAACTCGGAACAAAACACTTTATTAAAAACTTAATTAATTATGCATTTTATTTAATTAAATCCGATTTAATTGATAAAATACGAATTAACATTAGTTAAATAATATTTGCTTAACAAGGCAGCTGGCAGCTTTTTATTTGCAACACAACAAAAATTCAACTTCACGCATACCTACACACAATTAACCGAACCGATAAAAAAAAACCCAAACACACGCACACATTACCATAAAAAAGAAATTATTTTAAAATAATTGAAATTAAAAATAAAATCTAATTTAAACTATAAATGAAAATCAAAAAATTGTTAAAAGCAGCAACATGCACGCCATCAGCAACCAGGAACCACAACACAATCACATCACTCATCCCAAAATATACTAATTAATAATAGAATTATTTAGGTACATACATACATATTTTAGGTACTTATTCAAAAATAAATAATTTTAATTATTATTTATATTATACCATCACAATTTTTTGCATTCACTTATCACTTAAATTGCGCCGAAAACCCAATTAAAAATTATTCAAATAAATAAAATAGTTGTAGGTAACCGCACTACCCACCAATTTCTTCTACGATCGCGACTCGAAAATTTATAAATATCGGGTTTTTCAATAAGAGCGCTACAAAAACGTTTTTTTTAAATAAAACAAAACCGGTTTTGTTTATCAATGAAATTCTTTATTCCTGTGAAATTACGTTTGATGTCATTATTTATGGAACTCAATTTCTTTTGCATGGCCACCACTGGCACGCTTGCAGAAGTCCAGACGCTGAATCCAATTTTCGACGGTTTTCAAGCATAAATCGGCCTATACTGCTGCAATTTTACGTTCGATATTCGTACGAAGTTCATCAGTCGTCACTGGCTTGTTGGCATAGACCATAGACTTGACGAAGCCCCACAGGAAATAGTCTAACGGCGTCGAATCGCACGACCGAGGCGGCCAAGCGACTGGACCATTTCGTGAGATAACACGTTCTCCAAACTTGGTTAAGAATAAATTGATTGTGACATTCGCTGTGTGGCTTGTGGCGCCGCGCCGGCCGTCCTGTTGGAACCACATGTCCTCCAAGTCCATATCATTAAATTGGGGCCAAAAATATTCGGTTATCGTTGAACGGTAGCGAATAGCGATCCCCATTCACAGTAACGTGCCGGTCTTGATCATCACGGAAGAAGTATGGCCCAATGACGCCGCCGGCCCATAAACCACACCAAACCGTAATTTTTTCGGGATGCCATGATCACTCATGGAGTACGTGTGTTTGTGTATTGCTGCCTGACCAATACCGCATATTTTGTTTATTGACGAAGCCATTCAGCCAGAAATGAGCCTCATCGCTGAAGATGATTTTTCGATGAAAATCCGAATCATTTTCAAGTTGTTGCTCAGCCTTATTAATTATATTAAAGAATGCAACTTCTCAATGGGGTTATGGGTTAACAGTAACTAAAGCTCTTTGAATAAAAATTGGAACGAAGCATGCATATACAGGGTGATTCACATAAGATGTGACAAAAAGCTTGAGCGTGTAGGTTGGGTTGAGACAAGAAAAAATCATATGGGAGGGGAGGGTTTATTCCCCCCCGTGTAACCAGGAGTGGCATTTTTTTTAAAAACAACAACGGTTGCACTCACTATGCCATGCTACATCTTTTTATAAAGCCAGAAATGTCCTCTTTTATTTTATTTTTAAATAATGTTCTTTTTGTGAATAGTTTTTGAATACTTTTTCAAAATTAAATTTTTGAATAACTAAATTTTGAAAAAAAAAAAATATTTAAAAAATATTGTTCAACAATTTACGATATTAAGTAGTATTTTTTTTTTTTATTAATGTTCAATGCTCTTAAACACTAAAAGCCAGATGTCAAAATCTTTTCTGGTTCATTAGAAAATTGAAAACAACAGAAATAAAACTCCCTTAATTTGACTCCAATTCGTTGCTTAAGTTACTTTAAAGATCCTATTTCCACTACCTATGTAGATAGTAAAATAGATTTAGTTATTTTCAATTTTCTCAAAAAGTACAAGACATTAAAGCATCCGGTTTTCTTTTTTGACTTAAAACTAATAAGAGCTTTGAATTTTGAAATCCAAATTAGTACTGAATTGCTTAAAAATTTTAATAAAATTAGTTTGAAATTTTTTTTTTTCAAGATTTTGGACTTGTGAATTAATTTTTTTTTAAATTGCCACTCCCGGATTTTTTTCTAGTCTAAAGTTCTAGATCCAACCTACACGCTCTAGCTTTTTGTCACACCTTATGCGAATCACCCTGTATAGAGATGTTGATGCATAACATATCTGTTATTGTTTTAGAGTCCTTGAACTTCTATTTCATTTGTCCGTTCTGTTATTATTTTTTCTCTTAACATGTACATACCTACCAAAGAAAGTATACAAAGCAATTGGAAGTTAAGTAAAGGAATTCTTCTGCGCGCCGATTAGATTCGTTTTAGTTTCTTTTAATATTATTCTAATTATTGTTGTTTTTGTGTCATTTAAGTGTTAGCAAATAAAGTTAGATACACATATTTGAATTGAATTATTAAACTAATTTTTCATTCACTCACAGTGACGCGAAATTTTAAAACGCCTGATGTTAGGGTGTTGGCATGATACTTGTTAACAATTTACTAACTTTACTAAAATGTTTTTAGTTATAAACACTTTTTAACTAGTATCATGCTAATCCCGTTTACTCAATAAACTGTAGGTGAACACACCTAAAATAATGACAGTTCGTGGAAAAAGTAAACAAACATACCTTTTTCCCACCTAAGGAAAATGTCCTAAATCTCTTTAAAATGTTACTTATATCTTCATATGTTATATTCTATTCAGAGTTTTATCAATAAGGCTGACTGTTTTGGCTTACCGAGTACCAATAAATATTTAAAAAAATTATTTTGCAAAATTCTAGTCACCAAAATTGATAAATGGCATACTAGTATGCCATTTACTCTAATTAACCAAAAAACTGTGTGTATAAACTTTATTTAAAACAAAATGAAAGATCAAATCAGTGCTGCCAGATGAAGGAAAACCTCCTCAAAGAAAAATATCGAAACCCTAAATTTTTTTTTTCAACTTTTTATATTCATTCAAAGCTCATAAATTAATTTTTTAATTTAATTAATTCACAGTAGTAGAGTAGCTACAGTAAAAAAAAAAAAAATTGTAAAGAAGGTACTAAGTAAAAAGGAAAATTTGTTTAGGGTTTTCTTCACAATTTACTGAGTAAAGTTGTGATTACTTACTCGACATTTAAATTAAATCCTCCCAGTAAAAACTTTTGGAAATAATAAATGTAGAGTCATTTAGATGTTCCATCTTTCCATACAAATTAATTTTGACTGATTAAAAACTGAATAAAGCCTTTTTTGGAGCTCCAGCTGTCATAAAAAGTTCGGAAAATTCCGATGACATCTAACTTTTTATGACTGCTGCCCAATCAGAAGCTCCAAAAATTCAGAGTTCTGAAAATTTAGATAAGCGTTGCATGCGCACATTGTGAAAAGTAAGTGAGGTTGGTAATTGATTAATAAATTCCAAGTTGCTTATTAAGAACTTTAATCGGAGATTGTCAAACAAGCCCTTAATGTAATAAATATAATATATAAATATATATAAATAAATATGAAAATTAAAAAATAAAGGAATTAAAAAAAATTATTTGCACTTCATTAAAAACGGTCTAATACATAATCGTCATGAAGAAGAAATATTCGACTGTTAACAGTCGAATTGTTTTTTCTGAACACCGTTTATTTTAATAAATATGATTTAAAATCACGAAAACAAATATAAACCAGCCTAAAAGTGTTCATATATGCGTTTCGCCCCGATGTAATGGCTGGGCTCATCAGAAGATGACCATTACACCTTGTCTTGACGCATATTTTCCCGAATAAATCGAGATTCCATATAATCCGAGCTACAACGAGCAACTGCGAATTATGTACATGTACATATATTTATTAAAATAATCGTCATCTCGTTTAGGATGTCACGTCGGTTTGATACATCTTCTCACTTGTGAAAGTTTTCAGCATTTCTTCTATTGGTCTAAAATTGTGTCATTCAGAATGTAAGGAATATCGAACTCATAGAATACTGTCAGCTATTTCATAACCCATATACGAATCCTCAACATTTTAGCTCTAAATGAATCCCCCCAGATTTCCCCCCAAGCATCTCATCATCCCAGATTACACCCCATCGACAAAAAAAGCCCCTAAATCTAGGGGGAAAACCCCTAAACTGGCAACCTTGAATCAAATTTTAACACACAAGAATTTTTTGTGGCTTTCGCTGGATGGACAAACCAGACTTGTCCACATTCCAAATTTTATTGGCATTGATGTTTTCTTTTTCCATCAAGTTGGACAAAATGTTAAGGAATTTTTGTACTTGGGGATGGTTGAAGGCTTGTGCACCAGCTACAGAAGTAGCTACCGGCTGCATAATTGAGATTTTTGTGTTCCTTGACCGAAACCCTCTCAGTCTGAAGCCATGCTGGATGTTGTTTTATTTTCGGTCTGGTCCTGGCATGTGAGTTCGAAAATACGACTCCAAAAGGAGAATGTATTCTGTTTGGAAAAGTTGGTGGTAAATCTCCCCAGAAATTTCTGTACGCACTTTAAGACTTTATTGTTGTTATAGCTGCTTCGTCTCCGTAAGGTGCTTCTTGGCACTCCAATTAATTTCGAGGCCTTCATTGAGCCCATTTCTTTTTTTGAACTGATGCCCCGAGTGTTTTTAACAGTTAGTCCTCCATCCAGGACTGTCTGTCAGTGGACCGTTGTCATTTTCCAACCATTTTACTAGAATAAAAATTTAACATCGAGTATCTTAAATGGCACACTGCCATTTTACCCGAGTTTAGTGTTTTTATTAAACATTTAATACTGAACACACTAAAACATAATGGGGCATATTCTCATAGTCACTTTTAAACTCCAGTTTATCTTATACTGGGGTTTATTCAATGTAATTTAGAAAGGATAAACCCAGGTCTAAGATAAACTGGAGTTTTAAAATTACTATGAATATGCCCCAATATCTAGGGCAACTAATTTCGGTTGAATAACAAGAAATGCTTTATGCTTAGGTATAAACATTTACTTCTTTCTAAAAAAATACAATGTTTTTTAGGAGTTTTCAAGTCTTAAAGTTCTTACAAATGATTTTTTGTCGCCCTCTGGTGAAGTCAAGACACAGTTTGACTTGTCAAATTTCAAATAACAGCTTGAAGTTGGTAACTAAATAACTCTAGATAGGTATTCACAAGACATGTTCGATTACAAGTTTTCTAGCAAAAAATGTGCCAGTTTACAGTGATGGTCTATTATAGGCCAGTGTCCCCTAATTCTGACTAGAACATTCTAACCCGACACAATTTTAAAGAGTATAAAATAAAATAATTAATCTAGCGCTACACCAAACAATATAAATGTTAATTAAGTCTAAATGATGTGTGGAATGGAGAGATTCACTTTTGTGAAGACAATTATAAAATTATTAAATTTTTACTTGTAATAAACTTAAACTAAAACCAATGACTTAAAATCGGTGAAAACGTACACTACCGCAGCTTTTTTAACCTTCCGTCCTCCCACTGGGGTATGAGATACCCAAACAATTTTTTGTCAGACATGCCATGACTATGCCTATGTTAATTCAATTTCATAGTTTTTGCAGTGGTAGGAGGGCATTTTGGGGGATTGTATTTTTTTAGGCAAATATAATTTAGCTTTGAAATTTAATTGGGGTATCATACACTCCAGTGTGCAGTTCACGTAAGTGTTTTTTTTTTGTGTTTTAGTCGCTATCCAGTTTTTGAACAAAAAAATTTACGCAGTTTACAAATAAATAGTGTGAGGTTGGTTTAGTCACAAAAAAAAGTTTTTGTTCAAGTAATAATAAATAAAAATTGAATATCAGTATTGCACTCATTCAAGCACTCCGCTAACAATAGTTCGCAACGAAAATTCCTTGAAACTAATTTTGAAGGTTTCAATATCATTTTCAAAGTGGATGTTTCATATTTTTTTTTTTTTTAATTTTTAGTTTTTAAGTAATTGGACTTTAGTTTAACAGCTACTTTTTACATTTTTTTCTAATAAGAATTTTTTTGTTGTATATCGTATAAGTGGACTACTAAACACTACTTTAATGTACTAAGAAAAAGAAACATTAACAAAAATTATAATTTTATAAAATTTTTTTTTTTTTAATTAACTAAGTTTGGGGTATGTCATACCAGTGAGAGGACCGTAAAAGAAAAAATATGCACGACTGGGTCGCACGAACTTGCTCTTATGCGCGATCACATTGTGGTCCTATAGTCTGAAATAAATTAGCTATAGGAGTACGTATATTTTATCCATTTGCCAAATATTAGTTTAGTTTCAGGTGGTATTATGTGAGTATACAAAAATTAACCATATAGCCTAGTGTTGCACATATGCAATATGCATAAAAGGAAATAATCCTATTTAAACGGGTAAATTGTTGTTTTGAAACGAAAATCAGTAACTTTTTAAAATCAATAATATTCAAATAATTCTATTATAAATTCATGTAAGCTCATTTAAATTACTTTAAAATCTTTTTGAATTCAATAACTTGGAACGTTATTAAAATCATAAATCTTCATATCATAAATTTACAAATTTCAACAGCATCTCTCTTTGACTACGGTACCTTTACCTAGTTCTTTGTTCATAGGTTATTATTGGAAAGCTGCAGTTACCTTGAGTCAGAGCTTGAGTAGTTTTGTCGATTAGTCAAATTCAAAATCATAGTCTCGTCCATTTGGATTTTGGGCTCGCAACTCTCTACATCGTTCAGCCGAACGATTAAATAAGTATTTATTAATCATTATAAAATAAATATTATAACGTCGTTGAAAACATCTTGCGATTTGTTGTCTGAGAGTTTAGTTTTTATTTCTCTGGGTTTTTTTGTGCTTCAATTTTTTTTTACCATCGCCCACTTTTTATCGTTGTGCGTTGATCGAGGTTAGCTGCCGTGTCAATTTGGCCTTTGTTGTTCTCGATCAGATTACGATTCAATTGTTTTAAATCAACAAAATTAGAAAGAAATTGATTAAAATACTTTGAATCCGTTTTAACCCAAAGCGATGTACACCATCTGATTTCTTATATAAATCTTTATTTATAAGAAAAAAAATTTGAAAATCGTAGGAGCGGTTTTAAAAATAATTAATATAAAATTTCGTTAACATTTTTGAGAAAAATAATTGGTACGCCAATTTAAAGCATTTATTAATGTTGCGTTAAAAATTGAACTTCAAAAAAAAATCTGCTAACAGTTTTCGAAATATCGAAATTTCAAAAAATAATTTTGATTTTTTTTTTAACAAATCCAAAAATAATTTTTTTAGAAAATTTTGATACGCCCTTTTATTTATATTTGTTACAAGCTTCTGTATAAAAAATCTAATTTTATTCGGTTGATCAGATGTTGAGATAGTCGAAAATCAAAGAAACCGTTCTGTGAGAGGTACTGTTAATAAACGTAAAATATAAACTTTAAAAATTTTAAATGGTAGATCGTACTAATTTAACTAGCACAAAAAAAAACTTCTATGACAATCGTAGGAGTCGTTTTTGAGAAACAAAATATTTTTCTTAGCGGTTTTTTAACATTTGTATGGGAGGCACCGTTATTTTTGGGTATTAGAATAATTTTTGTCAAAAATCTTCTAGATAAAGTTAAAAAACTGCTATTTACCAAGTTTAATAAAAATCGACTAAGTCGTTTTTGAAATATTGAGTTTTCAAAAAAAATATTAAAACTTTTTTTAAAAATCTAAAAAATATTTTTTTTGATGATTTTGGTACACAATATTATTTAGAATGTGTCAATACTTCTTCATAAAAAATTGATCAGAATCAGTTTAACCGTTTTCGAGAAAAGCGAAAATCAACAAAATGGTTCTTTGGGAGGTACCATTAATAACCATTTTTCGTAACCATTTTTTTTATTAAACGGCAACTTATAACTATTTAAATTTATTGAGTTCTTAAAAACAAATTCGGTAGCGCTTGGATTTGAGAAAAATAAGTTTTTCCTTTTTGGCCAAGAAATTTTGTATGACAGCTACTGTTAATTTTGGTCCTAAAAAAAAGAGAAAAAAACAGGTGGCGGAAAGTCCAAAAAACGCTAGGTACCAAGTTTAAGGAAAATCGACCTATCCGTCTAGGCTGTAGTCGAACCGACAGACAGACAGACGGACGTTTTTGCGAGACCCACTTTTTTTGACTTCTCTATCATCGTAATGTAAAGTTTGATCAAAATCTCGAGTTCGTTTTTGTGTACGAATCCATAACTTCCCATAAAGTACCTATATCGCAAGTAAAAATATCGAATTTGTCACTAGAATCTGATACACTTCTACTCAGCATTAGCTTTCATTTCGACGTGGTAATCAGGCTCACTCTGCAGTTCTGGTCTTTAACTTCTCGTCGTTTTCAACTTTATCCTATCGATTATAATTTTTTTCGCAAACTTTTTCGGTTTTTAACTGAATATCATAGTTTTTGGGAGATTATAAACACTCTGCACTGTCGCAAAAATCCTTTCTGGTTCTTCTATTCCTTATTTTAACGACCTCTGGTTATGAACAGAACAGTCATATATATATGTATAGCTCAAATAAATATTAGTAAATAAATTAAATATTATTACTGCCTCGTGCGAGGAAGTGAAAAATCCTCTAAGAGCTTTTTCATGAAAGGATAAAATGCCTCTCATCTGATCCGTTGCATTCCGCATGTACCCTGTTTTCCTAACGACTAACAACATGCACATATATGAATGTTTAAATGTGCGTGAAGTCACTAGGCCCTGGGTAGCTTGACTATTGCAATTGTAGCATTCTTAATCCATTTCGCTATATCTTTTTAATGGTTATACAAGTCTGCAGCGACAGCTAGCAGGAAATGTCACAACAAGAGTTCTCTAAAATCTGAACACTGAACCCTTATCAAAACCAAGAAGGTTCCACATTCTAAATTTTGATATTCAAACATAAATACATAAATTGCTTATTCACTTCTGCAAAAAAAAAAAACAACCTGAATATTTCAAATTCTAGCAAATTAACTTGAAAGCTTTTTTGTTAAATATTTATGACTAATTGCACATCTTTAAAGGCAAAATTTCTAACAAAGGTTTTAGGTAGGTTACCCGATATCGATTTTTCTTTACACGATAAACATACGTACATACTTAATATTGGGGTTTATTAAATGTAATTACGTTGTTATTGTGTAAACTTCAAATTCATAGATCTCAGCTTGGGTGATAAAATTTAATAATGTTAAGGCATACCTTACTTCCTACCTTTGTATATCCGTTACCGTTATGCCGGGTTGAAGTAATTGGTATCCCTTTTCTCCATCCATTATTTGCTTTTCACCTCTCATTCGCCTTTTACCTTGTTGAAAAGTGTGCTCCATGTGTCTTGAATTCATAAAATATGACATACATGAGTTTGAGTTGGTACATAATACATACCTACATATTACTTTCTTGAATTTGTGGGTATTCCGTTGGTTTTACTTGACAATAAGACCATTGTTTGGTTTTGTAAGTGATATTTCCTTCCGAACCTTTGTCGTTCGTTTCGTTACAAAAGCAAGAACTGATATACAAAGGTAAACAATAAACTGTATATTAACATGTTTGAAGGCATGTGTGCTATTTTTTTTTTTTTTGTCAAAGTGGGTTTATGTAGGTAGGAACAACATGGTTGCGTTTTCGAAATTAAAATTGAAAGTTTTTATACTCAAAGTTTTGCCGTTATGAAAACTAACAAACTATGCAGAAAGTTTCACAAGGATCAAAACTACAGGTTTACAAATATATAGAATAAGCATGTAACGGGTGGGCCATCTAGTGGTTTCATTTTAAATCATAGATTATTTTGACAGCTGTTTCCCTCTCGAAATCTTGACAGAAAGTCACTATCATACCTCCGCGGAACTTAAAGCTACAATTAGACAGTCAACGAAAATGGTAAACGCGTTGACTCTCTGACGGCAAAATGACGTCAAATTCCGTCCCAAAGTTGTCTTGTCGTGTGATCGGCAGCTCAAGATACTGTCCATGCGTTGACGGCTGCGTTGACACCTACGCTGACATTGTTTTTACCTTCAACGCATTGACTTTTTTCGTTGAACGTGTAATCACCCTGATAGTCCATTGAAATGTTACATTGACCTTGCATCTAGCACAGGAAAATTTTATTTTTTTCTAATGTGTAGGGTGGGTCATCAGTGTGGTAGGTAGGTAGGTAGGTAGGTAGGAATGGCTGCCAACGAGCCGACTAGCTCGCTGACACAATTAGCGCAAAAAGCGCCGTTTTGATACCAAAACTCATTTGAACCTATGGTTGAGGAATGGGTTTGTGAAAAAGCCCCGAGTTAGACAGCAAAAAGCCGAATATCGTCTCAGAGACATTTCGTCACGTTTAAGAAAGAGATCTTCTTTGATCTTCAGTTCGGAAAGTTCGTCAAGGTCGTCAAAGAAAGCCTTTCCAAGTGAATGCATCCTACAACGGGCTAGGGCAGGGCATTTACAAAGGAAGTGAACTAATGTTTCCTTTTCCTGTTGGTTCGCAGAGCTACGACAATGGGTGTTGTAAGAAATACCCAGTTTCGCCGCATGCTCTTCTATTGGCCAGTGCCCGGTGCATGTTGCAACGACCCTGGCTATGTCTTGTCTTGGTCTACACATGAGATCTTTTGTTCGGGCTTTATTGTAGGTGGGCCACATCTTTCTCGATATAACGCAGAGTTGGTTAGACTGCTCCACCTACGATTGGATTCGGTGAGGAAAATTGAGAGTAAATTACCCTTCATAACTCCGAGAGGAATGCAGACGCAGACGAAGGTCTGATCCTTGCCTTGCTAGTTCGTCCGCCAGTTCATTTACCTCAATGCCACAGGGACCTGGTACCCAGATAACAGTGACACTAAGATTGATATTCAGGCTTTCGAGCTCATCCCGGCATTGCTGGACCAATTTGGAGGATGATGTGGCCGCAGCAATGGCCTAACAGCCGTCTGACTGCCTGTCAGAATTGCAGTATTTCGATTTTGGTTTGGGTCTTTTTTGAGTATTTTGCATGCTTCCCTTATAGCCAGTAATTCCGCCTGAAAAACGCTAGCATAGTCGGGAATTCGAAAAGATTTGGATATATTTAAGGACTCAGAGAAGATTCCTGAACCCACACCACACTCCATCTTTGAGCCGTCAGTGTATATAGAAGTATCTTCATCAGTGTGAGTACACCATTTGATTTCAGTTGTGTCATCAGTGTGAGTATACCATTTGATTTTCGGGGTTGAAAGCCCCACCATTTGGCCGCCATCTTAGAAAAGGTTGTGAAAAATTCTTTTTCGCGATATCTTGAGAACCATAGGTCTCACATAAAAGAATGTGAATACCATTTTTATAGAAAATTAAATTCTCAACAACAAATGGGGGGCTTTCAACCCCGAAAACCAAATGGTATACTCACACTGACCCACCCTAAACATTAAACAAAGAAAATTTTGTCCTCTACAAAATGCAAGGTTCGGCCAAAATTTTATAATATTTCAATGGACTATGAGCAAATGTTAGGATGCATTGACGGAAAGCGTTGACCATAATCTCAACGTTGACGTGCCATACTTTTCTGCCACGTCAACGTAGTCTGCGTTGACTTCGGTGTGACATTGACGGGCTAGCATCATCGTGTGATCGTCAATGTGTTATGCACTGATATGGTCAACGTTGACGGTCCATTGGCAGTGTGTTGATGACTTTTTTGGTGACGTCAGAGAGTCAACGCGTTGACCATTTTCATTGACCGTCTAATCATAGCTTAATGATTCGCTTTACGCTTGAACAACGTTGGGAAATATTGAAAACTTATTTCCAGAGTGAGTGCTGTGTAGCCAAAACAGTGCGTTTTTTTAAAAAGGCGAAAAATCATCTTTTCTAACGAGGCGCATATTCATCTCGGCGGCTACGTTAACAAACAAAATTGCCACATCTGGGGCTCGGAAAAAATGCAAGTTATTGTCGAGAAGCCAATGCATCCCCAGAGAGTGGCAGTTTGGTGCGGATTGTGGAATGGTGGCATCATTGGACCATTTGTCTTTGAAAATGAGGCTGGGAACAACGTTTCGGTCAACAGTGGACGTTACAGAGTCATGTTAACCGACTTGTTTTTTACTGAAATTGAAAACATGCATTTGGACGACCTCTGATTCATGCAGGATGGCGTGCCGATCACAGCCGATCTGTTGGGCACTAAATTCCCAAATCGTGTTATCAGCCTTCTTGGCGATGTCATTTGGCCGACTCGGAGCAGGGATTTGACCCCATTGGACTTTTTTTTTATGGGGAATCGTGAAGGACCAATGTTATGCCAATAATCCGGAAACGATTCAAGCACTAAAGGCCAATATCAGCCAGGCAAACCTTGAGCTACAGCTCGAAACCATCAACAAGGTCTTGGAAAGGTCTTGGAGTTACATAAAGCGCTACTGCGAAGCCAACCGAGGCAGCCACTTGACCGACGTTGTGTTCCATAATTAATGGCAATGTTTGCTCTTGATAATAAAGCCATAATACATGGAAAAAATTTAATTTTGTCCATTTTATTGCATTTTTAAAAAGAAACTTGTATTTGGCCCAACCTTTAATTGTTCTTGCTATTCAAACAAATTATCCATAGAAACTAATTTCCCTCTGTGGCATACAAAAACCTGAAAAACCTGGTGAAAAAATTCTGAGTTTTTTTTAGACCTGGGGTCGCCCTGAACTCCCCCTGTACTCGCCCTGAAGTAGAACTAGGTATTTTGCTGTGGCGAGTTTAGGTAAAGAAAAAACTGCCAAAGTGTCATGAGTTGTTATGCTTAGGTATGTTTTGTTGTGGATTCACGTGATGCACGTTTTTGTTTATTTTTGCAAAATAAATTGAAAGAATATACAAATTTAATTTAATGCTTGTAAATAGCAATATAAAATGGAAACGGTAGAAGTTGTTTTTATTCATTTTCAAGACATATTTGAAAGAAAAAGCACAGAACTTTTTTTTCTTGTTTTTAAATGTCAACAGCCCTTGAGCGTTTTTCGAGAACCGCAAAACCCTGGGTTTTTTGAAAATTCTTGAGGATGTCAAGAAAACCAGGGTCATCCCTGGGTAAAGTTAAACGAACGAAGCTAGTGTTTGTGGGCACAGGTTTTTATGTCTTAAAATTTAGAATGTCCGAATCTATTTTCTACATTTTTGTACCTCTGTATCATATAGAAATGAAACATTGGCCTTACGCGTGGTTAACGTTTCATGTCACACATTACACACATCACATTACGATAACTTGCATTTTGGACATTATTCACATTGGACTCATTTCACGGCAGGCAGGGTTCTGTCACTTTTAAACTGCAGTTTAGATAGGATAAACCCAGGTCTATGAACAACTGGAGTTTAAAAGTGACTATGAATATGCCCCAATGTGTTCACAAAAAAGTTGGATTCACGTCGAAAAAAAGTTAGAGGAGTGAGTTAAATGCTTAGAGGATATATAATATGGGGTGCTTGTTTTCATCCCTAATGCATTGTAGTGCCTGAAGCCATGATAGGGGGCACTGTTTCACTTTCGATAAGATAAAGTCTTAGAGGATATCCTACAGCTGCTATCAATTGCAAGTCATAATTTGCTTATTTTCTCTCTAAGTTGTTCTAATTTGAAGTAATTCTTGAAATTAATAAGTGTTTGTTTATTATTTTAAAGATTCAATATCTTCTTTTTTGGTTTTTGTCTCCAATGTGCAGAAAACTCAGTGACCGAAACTTGAACAGCGACCCCTACGAAAGGTTGGCATTCGAATAAAAACAAGCACTCCATATTATAACGGGTGATTTTTTGGCTGGTTTGGTTTTGGCAACACTGGTTTTGACAGCTGACGTGTGTTTAGTACCTTGTGTCACTGTCAAACAGCTTCAGTTTGGTTTGCAATTTAACCATGGATCGTCTTACAAATATACAACGCTTGCAAATTATTGAATTTTACTATCAAAATTCGTGCTCGGTTCGAAAAGTTCATCGCGCGCTGCTTGTGTTCAGCGATGAGGCTCATTTTTGGTTGAATGGGTACGTAAATAAGCAAAATTGCCGCATTTGGAGTGAAGATCAGCCAGAAGCATTGCAACAGCTACCAATGCATCCCGAAAAAGCCACTGTTTGGTGCGGTTTATGGGCCGGCGGCATTATTGGGCCATATTTCTTCTAAGATGATGCGAATCGCTACCGAGCGATGATAACAAACTTTTTTTTGCCCGAAATGGAAGTTCTTGACTTGCATGATATGTGGTTTCAACAAGACGGTGCCACATGCCACACAGCACGCGAAACAATGGCGCAATTGCGAGGCGAGTTTGGTGAACAGTTAATTTCACGTTTCGGGCCGGTCAATTGGCCGCCTAGATCGTGCGATTTGACACCATTAGATTATTTTTTGTGGGGGTATGTCAAGGCTAATGTCTATAGGGACAAACCCGCTTCGATTGACGCACTGGAAGCCAACATCCATGCATTCATTCGTGAGATACCGGCCGATATGTGTGAAAGAGTATGCCAAAATTGGACTCAGCGGATGGGCTACCTGAGACGCAGCCGCGGTCAACATTTGCATGAAATTATCTTTAAACATTAAATTGCAAGGTTCAAACTATCGATTCAAATAAATATTTCATTCATTTTTTCGAATTTTGTGTGTTTTTTTTTTTTAAAAAAGTTCTAAACCTCTTAAAAAATCACCCATTATAACCTCTAATGTCGTTTTCGAGTGGACGTTCGGAGGTACTCCTTTTTCACTCCTTGTACTCCAAATTTTCCATTTAAGATAGGAATGGAACAGTTCTGAAATCCAAACGAAAACGACATAAGGTTTAATGTAAGCACCGTTGTATATTGGGTACGTTCAAAAACGAAAATCTGAAGATGTGCAATTTATTCTACGTTTATATGTATACAGGACCTAGCTATGTTCTGTAACTTCTGTAAAATGGAAGAAAACTCATATGATTTGTTGCAATTTTCATCGTTGGGTCATGGGTCCTGGACCCATGATTGTAAGATTTGGGGCAATTTTAGATGCTCATTACGGCAACCATGTGAGAGCTTTAAAATGGAGATGGCTTATTGAAATCCATAATAGTATGGGTGAAAGGCCAATATCCTATATTCCTGTACTGCACATTCGAACTGAACAGAGTATAATGAGATGAATCTATACGGGGAAACGTCAAAATTTATTTTCGGATAAAACTTTAGTCGATTTTTTTTTTGTGTTTTCTTTATCTTTCATGCATAAAGCATCGAATTTTGACGTTGTGTTAGAGTAAGAGGTTGGTTGAAAGTTATATTTCATCCGCTATCTGTCAAACCATTAAGTGTCAAATTCCATTGACAGTGTTTACATTCGCCTAACTCCTCCGTTTTTATTTTATATTTCCGTACCTTTATCTCGTTCCCACTGATTAGTGGGACTTGACTTTATAAGTAACTTTTCTGTACCTTTATTTTGTTCCTACTAATCACTGGGAACGAGAAAAAGATACAGTTTAGTCAAAAAAGGTCGGAGGAGACAGTCAAATGCGAACACCCTTATTGGGGGTTGGCTATGATGCCGAAAGATTACTTATTTTAGTGCTTTTCGCTGACAGTTGGTGGGATTTCATCATCGTGTGATGTGCAGTCAACTTAACTGGCTGAACACGATAGACGCGCGTCTGGACGAGATTTTACGTATTTTAACTTCGACAGGTTAGGAAACGCGCCATGACTCGAGTCTATAGTGTTCAGCCAGTAAAGTTAAGCAAGAATAAAAATAATGGAGGAAAAACTTTAAAAGTATCCCAGGACCCATGTTCTGTAACTCTCGCATGGCTAAAAGCAGTCGAGAAACGATGAAAATTGAAACAAATCATATGAGTTTTGTTCCAATTTCCATCGTTTCTCGACTGATTTTACCGATGCGAGAGTTACAGAACATGGGTCCAGAAGTCGAAAGAAACATTTACAGGTTAGATGCATATAAAAGTGTTTACCTGGCCACGGTTGTTGAATACGGTAAGATCAAATGCTGCATGAATTTACTTATAAAGGGTCCGCCATCTATCGTTTTTTTTTTCAACTAGTGCTTATTTCGTGAATGTTAACACTTAGCTTATGTCTGATTTGACAGATAATTAGTTTTATCCTTTCGCTGAACGAATATGGTTGTGTATACGCTTCGCTAAGTGGGCCTGCGATCGACTTAGAGAAGATGCCGGTTTTGCCAAAAAAATCATCTTTTCAGATGAAGCTCATTTTGATCTTGGCGGGTAGTAAAAAAGAAAAATTTTCGCATTTGGGGCACAGAAAACCCGCACGCATACATTGAAAAGCCGATACACCCAAAACGAGTCACTGTTTGGTGCGGGTTTTGGTCCAGAGGCATAATTGGGCCATTTTTCGAAAATGAGCAAGGAGTGGCCGTTACAGTCAATGGCGATCGTTATCGGGCCATGTTGAACGAATTTTTGTTCACAAAAATTGAAGAGGAGGATATTGGCAATATTTGGTTTCAACAGGACGGCGCGCGCTACGTGCCACACAGCCGAAGCTACACTTGATGTTTTGCGCCATTTTCAAAAAAAAAAGAAGTTATTTGGCAGACCCTTTATAACGTGTTTATTTTTTTACATTTCAAATGAAACAAAAAAGGAAACGGAAGCGGAACATCTCAAAGATTCAAAATTTTCAGAAAAATTTTGCGGAAGAAGAGGAGAATGAAGAAGAGTTCGTAGTTTTTTCTGTAACGAGCAAACTTATTCAAAATATGAATGAAGGCTATTCGAAAATTTAAATTCAAGAAAAAAAATAAAATATTTTCAATTTCAAATTACAGTTTGGATATTCGGAGTACTCCTTTTTCGGTTGGTTTTTATGGGCTTGGCCCGAATGTTGAAGGAACGAGCTTAAAATTAAGGTTTGGTAATTTATTAAAATTTTTATTTATCTGGCTGTTTGTCTGTCTGTCTATTTGGATTTATTGGATTAAAGAATGAATATATTTTCTGCAGAAAGAACGACTCGTTCCAATAGTTTTTATTGCAAAGAAGTTCTACAACAGAAATAAATAGAAGTATAGTGTTAAGCAAGATATTAGGTTAAAAAAAACAGAAACTTTTTCTTAATAACAATTAACCATGACACATCAATAATCTTGAGGCAAGTTCAGCAGCAGTGCCTATTGAATCTCTTAATGGACATGTTAAACAAAGATCATTGTACGGCGCTAAAATCACTCCTGGGCAACAAAATAAATCAAGTGAAGGAAGAAGTTAGGCGACATACACACACATTTCCACCCCATGAAAGCCACTATAGCCGTAGGGATACATCCAAAATATATCTTCGAAGAGCTTGTACCTTGAAACAATGCATACCAGGTACAAAGACGAAGTAGCTTATCCTGAAGAAATGACCAAAAAATATTTCACACCATGAAAATTAAGTTTAAAGCTACAAAATTAGATACCTATGAATATTAATAAAAAAATAAAGTTCCGAAAAAGTTTTGAAGAAAGAACGATATTGAATGAGAAAATTAATATTCATGTGGAGAAAGCTGAGTTCGGTTAAGATCAAAAAAAGATTTACAAGGAAAATTCGAAGCCAAATGGAAGCACGACGGCTTTAACATTGGATCTACAGCAATGTCTGCCAACTCCGTATCTTAGATATTTTGTAAGTGGATTTTCAATATTACGATTCATGATTTAAAAACGAATTCTTCGGACGGACGAAGATATTTCGCGCCGTAGAAGTAGTAAGATTTTATCCTGGATTAAAAGCCAGTCCAGCTCATTCATCGGATGACTTCACTATGAGACTTCGACTTTAAATTGGGCAATCACCATACAGATTTTTCCAAGAATTTTCTAGATTTCAAAAATGAAACACAACCTTTTTGTTAGACATGTAAGACATATATATTTTTATTTTTTTCAACCTTATATAACTTTGTAGGTTATTAGAACCACCATTTACTTTTAACCTTAAACACATTTAGAGGTTACTGGAATCTTACTGATATTAAAAATGTGTATTCAACAGCGATACATTTCTTAAGGATGAGTTCGCATTCAGAAAAATCAATGATCCATTGAACTGCAATCATTTTCTCCCCCATTCATTCTACATACAACAATTAATTGAATGCAATCTTTTGGGAATTCATATAGTTATTTACAAATGTATAGGTTTGCTTTTTAAAATAAATCTCATTGAAAATTCGATTCCAATTCAAGAGATTCTCTTAAGCAAAAAAGGTAACATTTCAGTGAATTGAAATTAACCATATTCTTGATGACTGACAACTAGAAAACCCTTTGCATGTTTACTCCACTTCATAACTAAATAATACAAATTAATTGGTGGCACATTAGATCGTGGAAAACTTGTAATATTTCCACCCTGTAGTTAAAAAGTGAAAACCAACTCAGGAAACGATAAAGATAGTCAGCTCAAAAACTTTCAAGTTTTAATACCAAAACCTCTTATAACAACTTAGTGATTCCGAAATATTACAAAATTAGTTTCATTTATTCTTTGTCTTCAACACTATTGAGCAAGCGATGGTAAATGGTAGAAAAGCAGGAAAAACTAATTTAATAAAAAAAAAAATATGTTTGACTTGATCGCACGAACTTGCTCTTGTGGTTATCAACTAAGTCAAAAACACTAAAAAATAAATTTTTTGTTCGACTTTTTTTTTGTTTTAAAAATGTTTTCTTTTTTTTAATTTTTAAACGCAATATTTCTATACTATTGAGAAGCATCAGATTGAAAAATTATAACAATATCGATTAAACCATGGCTAAGATATACCCGAATAACCCAAAAATAAGACCATTTTTTTTCAAAAAACCTTGAATATGTAGCTAATTCCGTTAGGTATGTGAATTTTTTGAGAAAAACCTGAAAAGCAGTTTTTTTTTAAATTGACTTGGTTATTGCAGTTACGAAATTTAATCAAAATCGTTAGAGCCATTTTCGAGAAAATTTCGAAAAACCAAAACATTTGTTCTAGATGAGGTCAAACAAAAATTCTAATTTCTCCTCTAGGGACTCACATAAAAATGCTCTGTACCAAATTTGAAGCAAATCGGTCCACCCGTTTAGGCTCTAGCTCCAATTACAGTGGACGCACAGCGCACAGACCGTGGGACGGTATGACGAATCACACTTTTTTGGACTTCTCGATTATCGTAGTGTTAGTTTTGATTACAACCTGGATATTTTTTTTTAACACGAAACCAATACTTGGCCTATAGAGCAAGTAAAAAGGGAAACAAAATAATTTTGGATGATACAAAATTGAATCGACATGCCAAAAGTCTCCCATAGCACTTGGAAGGTCGGGATTGTTCGTACTTTTTTCGTAAGTGTTCGCATGACTCAAATTCGTACGAAAATGCGTTCAATTTTCAGCTGGCCTTAGTGTGTTGGTGTTGTTAGCCAACATGAATAGAGGGGACCGACAATTTTCTTCTGCATCCAAACGGCTATGGTGAGAGGCACTTTTTCATGACAAGAGATTCGGTTTAATTATTTGTCAATTCCTCGCAGGAGGTTAAATTCCCGTGATAGTCCTTCGCATTAAAAATTAGCAAAATTAGGCCACAACCCCTGAGGAGGAGGACTAACTCTTCATGAAATTGGTAGGCCTACAACATTGCCATTGGGCCTTTCAAAGTACTTTAAGAGCTTCCCAGTAGATTATGAATGGAACGCTTTCATTGTACTAGAAGTAAAATCTAACCTCAGTATCAATTTAACTTCGGTTTAATATTTTTGTATTGTAAGAAACACGATATTTCGTAACTATAGATTAATGAACTACTTCGACCACAGAGTAGAAGTACCCTATGTAGTTGATTGCACCCAGAGGTACTGGGCAGTAGGTACTGAAGCCCAAAGAAACACACCGATTAAGATAGTTACAAATGATTTTATTTATATTTGGTTCTGTCCTGAATTAAAATAGGTATCTTTTACACTTTAGCGTGTTCTCGAGATAATTTTGACTTTAGGAAAGCAAGGCTAGGTAATGAGATCTAAAACTTAATTGAAATTGACTTTCGATTCCGAACCAAATCGATGTCTCTATTCAGCTTCTTTTTCATCTTAACTTTCCTCATAACTTTTTAATTATGATAACGTACTTTAGTGCATGTGGTGTTCGTTATAACAGGTGGACTTATTAACTTGGATTGATTGATTAACCAACTCAAGGTGGGTGTAAGAGTAATGATTATTTTCTCCCACATATGGGTTTCTAGGAACTTCATGATTATCGTATCATAACATATCATAATTTATATATTGCATTCGCTCAACGCCAGCTCAATAAAGTTACCTCCCTCAATGACTATAGCTGATTATATGCTTTTCTTCTTGTCTATCATGATTATAATTAAAACTAATATACTTAGATTAAAGGAGAAAGTAAGAGCGAGGTCTGAACCGTAATCATAGCAGGAGGTATGTTTAATGACTTATGGATTGCTGGGGTGAAATCATTTTTTCCCATAGGAGAGGGAGAACCTTGATTTTGATTAATTGTTTAAGTTTTCCAATTCAACTTGATTTTTTTTATTATAATTTGGTTTTAAGATTTATGTATCTACGTGTAACAAACAGAAGTTGTTTCATTTTTTCATCATTTATATTTTTGATGTCTTTATAATTATTATTAGATGCCAAAAGAAATTGGTCAATCTGGATTATTTAAATGTAATCAAAAAATCTGTTTGTACAGTAGGTTTCCGTTTCCATTGTTCAAATAAGTGTTGACAGTGTGACGCCCAAAAACCAAAAAAAAAGATTGAATTGTCTTTTAAACAAACTTATGTAGCATATGAATACGAAGCACAAAGATAAACCCCAAAAAAAGATTTCATTAAGCTTAGATGACACGATTTGTGTATACACAAATATTTGTGTATAAATTTGTGTATTATTGACAAAAAAAAAAAACACAACTCGTCTGAACCACAAATTTGATGTACACAAATGACGTACACAAACGATTTGTGTATCATTTGTGTATTCAATACACAAATCGAATTTGTGTACATTTACAAATCGTCTGATCGGGTACCCAAATCATTGTATGACTATTTGTGTATATTTGGGCACCATTTGTGTATGTCACATCATTTGTGTATTCTGAAAATTTAAGCATACACAAATTTCGTGAGAATACACAAATGGTTTTGAAAATTCAACTGAATATTTAATATCAGTCGAGTCAATAAAGGTTTTTTCTTCGAACTTTAATGTGCAACTATGATTTTAATGATTTGTTTTGTAAAATGGCACCATAAGGACATACAGGGTGATTTGTATTAGATGAAAATGAACACATTTACGTTAAGCCAAAAATCGTATCGGAGTGGTATTCGATTTTTTGGCGTCCAAATTGAGCGGCTCACGAAGACAAAACTCCTATTGGGTTCCCTTCGTTTAGGCAGGAGGTGAATTTCTCTATAAAAGAAGAAAACAAAGAATTGAAAAACCACGGGAAGTTGTACAAAACAAAGCTTCTCTTACGCCAGAAACCCATTCTTATTTTGTTTTTAAATAAAGTTGTTTCCAACTCACTTTCTCACCTTCAGAAAATCGTCTACAAGAACTTTGTAGATCGCATCCAGCACTTCTGGAATAATGGTGGAAATTGTATTCTGTGGAATGCGGAAAAGATACTGGAGCGAGCGAAAACTGTCGCCAGATGCCAGAAAGCGCAACTTCAAGACTAGCCGCACAGATGGCGGAATCGCGGAATACTGGGGCGCATGACTGTATCGGCCTTCTCAATATATGGCGTTACCAAAGCCAGCAAATGATCGAACTGAGCGACCGACATTCGTACGAAATTTCGATACAATTGCGGCTCTTCGGCACGTAGTTCCACAAGTAATTTTGCGCAAAGCCCTCCGTCTCTCGGTGGCCAAGCCAATTTTTTCTCCAACAGGTTCGCCGCTTGCGTACCATTTCTACGACCTGTTGTTGGATTTCGTCTTCTTCTTCACTTTCGAGTAAATACGCGGTCAAAATATTTTCAAGACATTTTCTTTTTGACATTGTTTGATTGAAATTATTTAATTTAACCGGATACACTTCAATTCACTATCAAATAAACAGAATGACATAAACACAAATGAGTACACAAATTTCATTTGTGAAGAAATACACAAATCGTCTGAACCACAAATATTTGTGCCATAAGCAAATAGCATTTGTGTTCAAATTTGTATAGAATTTGTGCATAACATACACAAATGAAATTTGTCTATACATATGCACAAACCGTCTGATCTTAGCTTTAGAATTAACAATATTTTGCTGGAAGAGATGTTATATTTTTAATAGATGCATAGTAAAATGTATTTTTATGATTTTATTTGATTGAAAATTTGAAACACATTTGGCTCCCCCTGGATGAATGTGGATGGCGGTGGGGCAACCTTGACAATGGGTGAGAACGTGACAACACGACAAATTTCGTCTTCCCAAGGATTAACATCGTGCCACAATCCATTTTGGAGGTGGAAGATTCGTATCTTTCAGCACGATTTAGTCATTTTTCTGAAACTTTCGTTGGATCTTCTGCCATTTATGTCAGTATCGGTAATGAGGTAAAATATTAATTATGCCGCTGCTTCCAGGATCCGTTTTACATGAGGGTCTGTATCATTTAGAATTAATTGATATATTTGAGTAATTTAAATAAGGTTGATGAATGGCACAATATGAAATGAGACATAATAAGTGCAATTGTTTCAAAATCAATCAGATAGATTGAGACGCGATTAAAAAATTTCAAGTCGAGTTGGGCCATCTTTAATTTTTTTACTCTATATAATTAACAATAAATAAAATTATTTTTTTTTTAAATATTGTTATAATTTTTTCTGATTGCATTTCATTTCTATTCGTGGTTAGCTTACATAGTAAGATACAAATCTTTTAAATTTATGAAGCTTAATATGTTTCAATTCTATTAATATAGCTAGAGTTATTAAACAGAACCGAAATGCGTTTGATTTGAGAGATAATAAAATAAAATAATATAAACATCATCCATGTAAGAAAAAGTTAAATAAGAAAATACAAATCTATTTGAAGATTATTATAAAGAAAAAGAAAAACCTAAGAATCAATACAAATTTTAAAAAAAAAAAAATTGTCTCAAAGTAAAGCCTGAGTGAGCAACATTGAGTCGACTTCGATCTTCATGGCCACAATTGGAGAAAATCACACAGCCAAACATTATAATATCTACAAAAGAATATTATATAGGGCTGTCAGAAAGGTCGTTTATAAAGAGACAGAACAATAATGGTCCCAAAATTGAACCTTGGGGAACACCTCTCGTCACAGGAAGAAACCACGATATATAGTGTCGCCATTAACAGCTTACCCTTAACAGCTTACCCTTAGGCAGGCGATGGAAAAATGTCTAGAATTTAACATCCCAACATACCACCTGTTTATAGACTTTAAGGCCGCCTACGATAGCATAGCCAGGGTAGAACTTTATAAAGCCATGAAAGAATTCGGCATCCCAAATAAATTGACACGACTATGTAGGTTGACCATGACCAACGTAACAAGCCAAGTAAAAATAGCCGGATTGCTATCCAAACCAATCAACATCTTTAATGGACTCCGACAAGGGGATGGTTTGGCCTGCCTCCTGTTCAACCTGGCGTTGGAGAAAGCAATCCGTGACTCTGGCACGGCAACAAGAGGGACCATCGTCAACAGGTCCAGCCAGATACTGGCTTACGCAGACGACATCGACATCATCGGAAGAACTGAGCAAGCTGTACATGATTCCTTCATCCAGATCGAGCAGGCGGCACAAAATCTGGGGCTGCACATTAGTGAAGGTAAAACAAAGTACATGGTGGCGTCGAAAGCGAGAGGAACAGTTCGTCAAACAATCAAGATAGCGGAGCACGAATTTGAAGTGGTGCAATCCTTTAAATACCTTGGGTCAATAGTAGCGGCCGATAACAATATAGAAGAAGAAATACGCGGGCGGCTTCTCAAATCCAACAGAGCCTACTATAGTCTGTCAAAGCTCTTCAAATCCAGAAATCTCACCATAACTTCAAAACTGCTGCTGTACAGGACCATGGTCCTGCCAGTACTCACATATGGATCCGAGACTTGGGTGCTTAGCAAAAGGCACTCCGAGCTTTTAGCCGCGTTCGAGAGAAAAGTCTTAAGGAGAATTGTTGGCCCCATATGTGAGGAATGAATTGTACGCAATCTACCTTGAAGCAGATATCGTGACAAAAATTAAGCTCGGTAGACTCCGGTGGGCAGGGCACCTAGCTCGCATGAGCGAAGAGGAACCTGCTCGGAAAGTTCTTTGTGGTACATTCTATGGTAGACGACAGCGTGGTAGACCATGCTTGCGCTGGAGAGATGGCGTAGACCAGGACGCCCGGAGCCTTGGGGTGCGCAACTGGATGGCGGCGGCTCGAGACCGGGATGGGTGGAGAGACTTGTTGAAGGAGGCCAGGACCGGACCCCGGTTGTCGAGCCGACGATGATGATGATTAACAGCTGGTTGACGCCAACTAAGATAAGAAAGTATAAGTTTAGAAGCCGAAAAAGAAAAATAGAAATGGTTAACAAGCTTAGTGCACAGAATATGGTGATCGACTATGTCAAATGTAAATGTAAGGATTGTAGCGTTATCGTCTTCGAACGATTTACGAAAATTTTCCAATATTTTGATTAAAGCTGTTGTACAACTGTGTTTTGGGCGAGAAACCCGACAGTCTGCTAATTAAAAGGGAAGTGACTCTACACATGCGAATTATAACAGTCTTGGCTTATAAAAGTTCTGGCTCCGCAGGGCCAGGGCCCACCGCCAGGGCTCACTTCAGGCACCCACAGTTTTCTTTTCAAGCCGCGCTAAGGGCGTTAACTCACGCTCACTTTTAATGACGAAACACTTTTAACTGTTATAAATTGGTATGTCTTTAGTCTCGCGCATTTAAAAGCCTTTTTATGTATTTTCAGAAATTCTCGTATCTGAGCGTTCATATTTTTTCGAGTGCCTTGGATATAATGGGTGATTTTTTAAGAGGTTTAGAACTTTTAAAAAAAAAAAAAACACAAAAAATTCGAAAAAATGAATGAAATATTTATTTGAATCGATAGTTTGAACCTTGCAATTTAATGTTTAAAGATAATTTCATGCAAATGTTGACCGTGGCTGCGTCTCAGGTAGCCCATCCGCTGAGTCCAATTTTGGCATACTCTTTCACACATATCGGCCGGTATCTCACGAATGAATGCATGGATGTTGGCTTCCAGTGCGTCAATCGAAGCGGGCTTGTCCCTATAGACATTAGCCTTGACATACCCCCACAAAAAATAATCTAATGGTGTCAAATCGCACGATCTAGGCGGCCAATTGACCGGCCCGAAACGTGAAATTAACTGTTCACCAAACTCGCCTCGCAATTGCGCCATTGTTTCGCGTGCTGTGTGGCATGTGGCACCGTCTTGTTGAAACCACATATCATGCAAGTCAAGAACTTCCATTTCGGGCAAAAAAAAGTTTGTTATCATCGCTCGGTAGCGTTCACCATTGACAGTAACGCTGCGATTCGCATCATCTTTGAAGAAATAGGCCCAATAATGCCGCCGGCCCATAAACCGCACCAAACAGTGGCTTTTTCGGGATGCATTGGTAGCTGTTGCAATGCTTCTGGCTGATCTTCACTCCAAATGCGGCAATTTTGCTTATTTACGTACCCATTCAACCAAAAATGAGCCTCATCGCTGAACACAAGCAGCGCGCGATGAACACTTCGAACCGAGCACGAATTTTGATAGTAAAATTCAATAATTTGCAAGCGTTGTTCATTTGTAAGACGATCCATGGTTAAATTGCAAACCAAACTGAAGCTGTTTGACAGTGACACAAGGTACTAAACACACGTCAGCTGTCAAAACCAGTGTTGCCAAAACCAAACCAGCCAAAAAATCACCCGTTATTATTATAATACATCCATAGATACATTTTAAATCGTTTTGTAAATTGGTAAATAAACGGCAACCCCATTTGGAACAATATATTCTGAGATCTATTTGTTGAACAGAAAGACAATCTAAAATTACACAAGTTTCTTAAGTTATTAGGCTGTACAACATGAATGTGTCTCTACATTCAGTACCATACTGTGTTTTTTGTTTTAAAAATATCAAAATAAGCGCAGTCATCATTTTTTTTTTTATTAAGCCATTGTGATGTGTTAAGCATTAATAATAATAATCGTTCAGTTAAAAAGTATATTTTTGAACAATATTCAAAGTGAGGAGATTTAACCATTGCATTAAAAATTTATATCGCATAATTTGATGATAATATACTTCTGAGGACTTCTTGGCGAAAATCCTTTTTTCTTTGCAATTTTATTGCGAGTTTATGTGCTTCGAATAACTTAATTCTTTGTCTAAAATTACTCCTGCTACTAGGCTCTTGCTAGCTTAATAGCTTTTTACTTGTAATATACATATGTATGTATTGTATGTAGGTATCTACTATATGGCAAGTTAAGGCTTCTTTAAAAAAATTTAACTCGAGATTTTTATCAAACTTGACATTTCGATGATAGGGAAGACGAAAAAAGTTTGTTTCGCAAAAACGTCCGTCTGTCTGTTCGGCTACAGCTTAAACGTGTAGAGTGTTTGATACATTTTAAATAACATAGAGTACCGAAATTGTCAAAAAAAATTTTTGGATTTATTAAAAAAGTTTGAAATTTTTTTTTTAAAAAGTTCATATTTCAAAAATGACAGCGGCGATTTTTATTGAACTTGGCAAAAACTGTTTTTTACATTATCTAGAAAATTTTTAACAAAAATTATTCTAATAACCAAAAATAGCGGTTCCACTCACATAAATTTTTAAAAGCCTTAACGGGAAATTCTTTTTTGCTCAAAAACTACTTCTATAATTTTGATAAAAATTTTTGTGTATCGAAATTAGTGCGATCTACCATTTAAAGTTATAAAATTGTATATTTTACTATCTATTATTAGGGTATGGTATGTTTTGCCAAAATTGTTTGGCAAATTGACGTTTCGCTGGGGTTCATTTCGCCGTTTTTCGTTACGTTTTTTTTTATTTAGCATTTTGTTATTTCGCAATTTACGTTTTGCAAAGAACGTTTTGTTTTTTTAATGATCATCATTTCGCATTTTTCATTTCGGAATTTTCATTTCGCAATTTTCATTTAATCTTTTGTTTGATTGGCTTTTTGAAGTTAAGCAATTTTTTGTTTGGCATTTGTTTTGCTTTTTTTTATTTGACATTTTATTGTTTTGCAATTTTACATTACATTACATGCCTCAAAATTTCGCGCGAGATTTTAAGGCATGAAATTTAATGGAAGACAAAAAATTGCAAAACAGCAAAAAGCCAAATAAAAAAAGCGAAATAATAAATTGCCAAATGAGTTTTGCGAAATAATTGTAAATTTTTTTTTTTAAAAAGTGAAACATAAAAACGCCAAATGTTAATTGCAAAATGATTGAAAAAACATAATGAACAAAAAACAAAACGTTAATTGCCAATTAAGGATTGCGAATTAAACGAAATATTTAACGATTATAGGGAAACAAAGAATTGCCAAATGAATTTTGCCAAGCAATGGTGACCCCTATTGTTAACATTACCTCTCATAGGACGGTTTTTTTTACTTCGACCCGGGGCCTATAACACAGAACAACAAGTAAACTAGTCAACAATTTCTTGTTCAACTATGTTTGTCCAACAAGTAAAGATCATTTCTGTAACACAATAAAAACTGTAACAATTGTCAATAACAAAAATTTCAAGTGACTTGTTGAACCAGTTGAATAAGTAAGTCTTACATGATGAGTCGTAAAATTCCGCAAGAAAAAAAAGTAAGCATTTTGTCTAAGATAAGAGAAAACAAACATAAATATTCTGTTCGGTGCTTTCTCTGAGTCATTAACTAAAACCAACAAAAGTGATAAATGGCGGGAGATAATTTTGTTGTCTAAGAGATTGAACATTGTTCCTGATGAAAAAGATTGGACCTACTTAAGGGATATTTTTTGGCAAAAATTGTAAGAAATATGCCGCTGAAAGAATATACTATTTCCAAAAAGTAAAAAAAAATATTTATGAAAGCCAAAGTAGATAACGCCAAAAAACAGTACAGCAAGGGGTAAATACAGGAAACTTAACTCGTGTGATAATTTCATATTTGATTTTATAAATCGAGATCTAGATCCAAACCAATGCAAAGCTGTTCAAATTTTCTTTTTTACATAAAATAAATTAAATTTAAACAAGCTACCCGATCCTTTTACTTGATAAGCACTACTGCAAGTGTTTTTTAACTTGTTGACTTCGAACAAGTTTCCGATCCTCGGTTGAAATTTATCAACTATTCAACAATGTTGTTCTCTCTTTTTTTTAACTCTTGTTGTTTCCAGTTATAAAAATAGTGAATTTTTGAAATTTCCCACTTGTTGCAATATGCCAAAACAATTGTTATAGCTCCCCGAGACTTGTTGTTACGTGTTAAACAAATTTTAAACAGTTGTTCAATTTCATTTGTTCAACAAACACTTTGTGTATTGTGTTATAGGCCCCAGGTATCTCATTATCTGATTAACCGATTAAAACTAAACTTTTTTTTACAGAAGTTCAAGTTTAAATAATATTGCATAACAAAATTTTCAAAATTATTTTTCACAATTTGACAATATATCTTAATTTTGAAAATTGTTTTTTATGTGATAACATTCTCGCATTAAGGCTGCAAAGCTTATACGAACTATCATATTAATATTTTTTATTTTGTTGATTTAAAACAATTCTCCAGTTTAAATAATTGAATTTCCATACATGCATGTTAGGGTGTCCCAAATTTTGAAAATTTTAGAATTATCATACAAGATTCAAAATAAATATTCTACAAGTTTCGAGTCTCTATCTTAATTTTTACTAGCGTAGATTTCATAGCATTTTACTTAAAATTTCGGTAAAATAGTAGAAGTTGACGGAAAATTTTCAAAATTGGCAAATATTTTAAAGAAAACTTGATACAATCAGTCTTCCATTAGCAATTTAATGCAGACTTTAAGAGCAAGTTCGTGCAACCCAGTCGTGCATATATTTCCCGGGATCGAATCGCATATAACAGATTGGCCAAAAGCACTGGGGGCTTTTGGCCAGTCTGTTATATGCGATACGATCCCGTCATCACGCAGCACATATGCGAGAATGAACCAACGCAGTTGAAACCCAGCAGCCTTTCCTCCTCGCAATTTAACCCTCCACCTGCATGCAACGTCATCATTGAGTTCGACGCTCTCTAGTATGACTTCCAGTGGTAGGAAATTTAATAGTAAGCAATTCAATGGGTGCATTTAGCCACCTATGCTCATGCTCACCCATTTAACTTTTGAAAGAATGTTTTTAAAAATCGAGTTCTGAAAAATCGGAAAGAAACTCAACTTTATTCCGCGTGTATTTCTTCTACTTGAAACGAGTTAGTTTCATTAAAAACAATTATGAAAATGATATTTCAGTACACGCCATGTGAGTAGCTAAAATTTGCGTGACAAAAAATGTTATAAGTTGGGAAATATTAAGTCGTCGAAATAATTTTTAATATTTCCAATTTTAAACCAAAATTCTCTTAATAAAACTTTTACTAATAACAGCCCTATTAATAAAACAAAAACTAGCAATTAACCTTTGTTCGCGAGTCAAAATTAAAAAAAAAAAAATCGACAAATTTGCCTTCGCTACATCACCCTCTTCGGTGCATTAGCTAACTGGCAGTTAGTAAACGTCAGATGGCAAAAATTTTATGAATGAAATTTTGCGCTTAATCCATGACTTAAAGATAACTCGTTTCTGGTGATAAGGCTTTTAGTGAACTATTAAAAATTATATATACAAATTTTCGGATTTAAAATTGATTCCACTCGTTGGCTGGAAGAAGCCCATACACATAAAATTCTTTGCCACTGGGTTGGAAGAACTGCAAAAGAAAATAAACCATTTGTGAATAATATGTTTGACGAGATAAAAACAAAATTCAGAAAAATTTTCCTCTACCTAAACCTAGCATCATATCGTATAATTTTAGCATTCAAGAGAAACCGTCCTTTTCAGATTCACCCACCTGAGCCAAAGACACAAACAGGCAGTGTTTATAGTTTCCACGGGTAAACTTTCTTTTAGCCGGAAAAGCTTCATAGTCGTTGTGGCATATTCGGTTTTATAAACAAAATTCGTTGACATGTCTTTTGCAAGATGCTGGATGAACAACAAAAACAAGCAACGTTGTCCTTATCCATTCTAATCCAGTAAAAAGTTTCGGGATAAATCTGATGATATAGACGAAATACAACCTTATATGAATATTGTATCAGATTTATAGTTTGAAAAGATACTTCTACCTAAATATCTTTCAAGAACTTTTCTAACAACCTCGTTAAATACACATACCTACCTATACATAATACAATTTGGACGTACTGTCAAGTACAGATATCCTATGTACACTATTATCACAAGACCGCCATAATTTCATATATTGTGGTGGCATTATGGCACAAAACAACCGAGCTAGTCATAATTGGTACACACCACACAAAGTACAAAGCTTGCCTGCATATGCATTATACTGAAGCAATGACAAATTGCCTGAAAGCAGCAAACCTCAAATTGACCCAATTGCGCGTAGTCGTCATATAAAGCGATATATTTAGTTACCTAAACCTTTTTGACATTCCTAAAGATGGCATGATGAAAAAGTTTAACTTCAAGAAGAACTTTCAAACTGAGTTAAGCTGCAAGAAAGAGTGGGTAAATAAAGTGTTGAACTACAGTCTTAAAGAAAATACCATCAAGTGGTACCTATATACTGATAAGTCAAGAACAACTGAAGGTAAGGGCTGGTGCAAGAATTTTTGGGCCTAGAGCCAAATTTTCATTACCGATGGAACAGTCTACTAGCATTTGCAACAGGAAGTAAATTCCATAGGGAAATGTGTAGAATGAAAACTCGAAAGAAACTACACTCAAAGCGCTATACTCTTATGCCATCAGTTCTAAACTGTTACGGGAGTGTTTGGGCATCGGGTTAGACTGATGGGTTACCCAGAAGAATGTGTCGTTTCAGTGGGTACCGGATAGAGCTGTGTAAATCGTTCATTTCCAATGATCGAATCGTTCACGAATCGATTACCAAAATGATTCGATCATTTTAATCAATCGATCATTCGATCATTTTCATTCCACTCAATTCATTATTTCATAATGTTACGATTCAAATTTTGATGTGTAAACATCTATATGTCGGCGGTAGAGTGAACTAAAAACGTGGATTTTCCTCTGTGCGACGTAACGATGTACAGAGTTACGTAGCTCGTACTCTCGGAAATGAATTGACATTTGGACACCTGTCAAACTGAAAGTGTTCTAAAGGACCTAGAGAACTGGTGGGCGTGACTTCAGGTAATTTCCACCTCCTAAATTGACGTACTCCGTTTTTCGATCCGCCCTAACAAAAATTTTGGTATATTTTGACACTTGTCAAACTAAGTGTTCTAGTGGTCCCAAAACGTCGGCCGTGAGACTAGGGTTATACCCACCCCCTAAATCGATTATCGTACTCCGTTTTTCGATCCGCCGTACCACAAAAAGGTTGGCATATTTTGACACCTGTCAAACTAAGACAATTGTTTTATTTCTGTTTCGATAAAATTCAATCTCCGAAGTTAACTAATACTGTACCGATTTAATCGACCCCATTCTGACCCACATTTCTTTTCTCCGATAAAATATCTTTATAACTCAAAAGATATTGATATGGAAAATCGAGATTCATTGAAATCGAGAATCATCGAAATGATTGAGATTGGGATGGAAAATCGAGAATCATCGAAATGATTGAGATTGGGATGGAAAATCGAGAATCATTGAAATGATTGAAATTGGGATCGATTGAAACGAAAATTTGTGATTTCAATAATCAATACTTTTCGATTATCGGATCAAAAAAATCAAATCGTTCCTGACTGATACCGGATCGCATTGTTGTCATACTGCAATAAGAGGCGGATTGTTTAGCGAGCATAGGAGCAATAATACCCTTAACGGGGCCAGAGCCCTATTGCAAATAATTGTTTGTCCATTTTCTGCCATTTTTCTTCCTCTATAGGGCAAGTATTGCTCTTTTGTAAAAAAATAATCGAGGTTGTGATAATAACTAACACTTCGATGATCGAGAAGTCCGAAAAAGTGTTGTTCATCATGCCGTCCGTCGCGTCGGTCTGTGCGTTCACTGTATATCGAGCTAGAGCCCACAAGGGTAGCCGATTTGCTTCAAATTTAGTACAGTGTATTTTTATGTGATTCCCTAGATTGAGAATTCGAATTTTTGTATTATCAAGAACGAGTATAGTTGCCAATTGTAAGATCTAATGCGGTATATTGGAATATACAGGGTTTTTCTTTCTGATATATAGGACTGCGCTCAATTATCTATAGAGTGGCAGGGACAGCGCTGATAATAACATCATGCATCTTCAATTTGTGCCTACATACAAATGTTAACAAAAAGGGCAAGTTCGTGCGATTCAGTGGCGCATGTTTTTTTTTATAAAATAAGGGAAATAGACCCCCATACTTTCCATACTTATTTTGCCTCCACCTAACACGTTCTTACTTTTCGTCACACTTGATAAGAGCTATTGCTTGCGAGTTGCGACACTCTCACCAATTTTACTTAGTATGCGAATACAGTATCTATACATACCACATAATATCTACATACAAACCTCAAATGTTTGGGTAGAATGCTGCATAGGTAGCTTTAGTATTTGACCATCAGCACCACAATGATGATGCCTTTGGGAGGACAAAGTTTTTCTTGCGTGGATTGTTACGTGATAATTTTTATAATGTTGAATGAATGAATTTCGGCACAGATGTGAATACAAAAAAGGCAAATATATACAATTTGAGCAAACCCTCCTCACCGACTCATCACATCTTCTTATAGCTACTAAGGGAAACATCTGTTTTAACAATGAATTCTATGATTCTATATGATATCAAGAGGCAATATAATAATTTAATAAAAATACATCCTCTGTAATAATCAGATAATGAAGATCCTTGGATAAACCCAACGATAAAATATGATTTTTTTGTTTGTCCTGGCGATGGCGTCTGTCTGACATTTTCTTGAACATGGATTGAATGAATTTATATGAATTCAGCATTAAAGTGAATTCTTTTTAATAATTCAAGAGTTTTATTGAAAGAAAATCTATCAAGAAGGTTTGCTAAAGTTTGAGAAAGACTTTTAGGAAATTTTCTTGATTATTTCAATTAGACACGAATTAATGAACATACTTTTTGCAACTACATAAATGAGGGAAAGGTTTTATAATACAAATTCTACACGTATAATTTGGTGATATTATATGAACATTATACCCAATTACCACTATTTAATTGTACATGTTGAATCATTGATTCAAAATAGCTTTTAAGGAGCCAATTATAAGGTACATAATATCTTGAATTGAAAATAAGATTTCCTTGTAGGCTGCATACACTATACCATTACCACACATGTATGTATAAAATGTGTCGCATTTGAGGCAGTAAACAAATAAATAAGACCTACAGTATGAGTACGAGGATTTATAGGAATATGCGTGATGTAGCATTGGTAAACATAAATCTGGCAGGTTTTTTGTTCAGCCTTATTTGGGGGTATGGAAAGTTCAAAATAGAAATTTACTAATTGGTGTGTCGGAGTAACCAAGGAGACAAGAAAAATTTATAGAGAAGGGAGAGTCTAATTCGACACGTTAAGGCAGGAGGGACAATTTTCTAAAAAAAAAAAAAAAATACTTAAAAAATAGAAAACGAATTATTTAAAACAACGGCAGCACTGCCAATGTCTTGCTACAACTTTTTTTGAAAACCGAAAATCCATTCTTAAGTTTCTGTTTAAATTTTCAAATAAACCAAAAAATTACAAATATTTTTAGTTTTCCTCCCTCTTAAACCAATGGAAAAAGACCTCCTCCTCTTAGTTTTAGTTTATTTTTCTATTCTGATTTGTCGGTATATGTTTCAATGATTCACTCTAACCTCAAAGTTGTTTTTTGGCAAGGTGAGAAAAATTATGAAAACAAAAATTATTCAGATTGAAATTGTGATGCTTTTTTTTCGAGGCTGAGGTAGACAAGTCGGTGTCAGGGTTTATCCCAAAGAAAGCACAAAACTTGGGTTAGAGTTTCCAAACTCCGAATAAAATAATTTTATTTAGTTTTTGATATTTTATAATACAAGACTTTATATTGGCTTAAATTATCTAACATGTTATTTCATATAATCTTAACCTACTAAGTTTACACGGTATTTCATATAATCTTAAAAATAGCAATTGAAGTTAAGTTAAGTCTGGTCCCGATCTTCAGACAGCGTCCGCCGTGCACTTAGAAGAAGCGTAAGATGGAAAAGACAGGTTGGGATTCGTTCCCCGCCTTCAGCGGCAAGCCAAAGGAAAGACAAGTCTGCTCCCGATCTTCAGACAGCGTCCGCCGTGCACTTAGAAGAAGCGCAAGACGGAAAAGGCAGGTTGGGATTCGTTCCCCGCCTTCAGTGGCAAGCTAAAGGAAAGACAAGTCTGAGCCCGGCTTTCAGACAGCGTCCGCCGTACACTTAAAATAAGTGCAAGACGGAAAAGACAGGTTGGGATTCGTTCCCGCCTTCAGCGGCAAGCTAAAGGAAAGACAAGTCTGAGCCTGGTTTTCAGACAGCGTCCGCCGTGCACTTAGAAGAAGCGCAAGACGGAAAAGACAGGTTGGGATTCGTTCCCCGCCTTCAGCGGCAAGCCAAAGGAAAGACAAGTCTGCTCCCGATCTTCAGACTGCTTCCGCCGTGCACTTAGGAATAGCGCAAGACGGAAAAGGCAGGTTGGGATTCGTTCCCCGCCTTCAGCGGCAAGCTAAAGGAAAGACAAGTCTGAGCCCGGCTTTCAGACAGCGTCCGCCGTGCACTTAGAAGAAGCGCAAGACGGAAAAGACAGGTTGGGATTCGTTCCCCGCCTTCAGCGGCAAGCCAAAGGAAAGACAAGTCTGAGCCCGGTTTTCAGACGGCGTCCACCGTGCACTTAAAAGAAGTGCAAGATGGAAAAGTCGATGAGATTCGTTCCCCAAAGCAGCAAACTGAAAAAAAGACAATCGCGAGTCTAATTTAAAGCGAGAAACAGATTGGCACAGCAACTTCAACAGCAATTTTGACAACCGCATCACTCATTTTAGGGCTAGTGGTTTTAAATGGCTTTGAATACATTAACATAGCAACATCGACATCGACATCAACGTTAGACCTAAACCCTAAATTCGATGTCGCTGTGCAAATGATGCCAACTTTAAAGCGAAGTTTTTCAGGTTTATCAATACTAAAAAACGAAAATGTGACAAATTTTATATATGTTTTTATGCTGTCAAAAGCGCTGTTCGCGTTGGGTAATCTGTTTTACATGACTTTTGATGTCAAAGTTTTTAGAGATGAGCAAAAAATCACGACCTGTGATTTTCGACCTGTGAGTCAAAAATCGCAATCACCACCTGTATGCGACTCTTTGAGAAACCTGTGAGTGCCCTAAATGTGATTGAAAATCACAACTGTAGTAAAATCACAACAAAAAGAAACGATTCACAAATCACGACAATCGCACAATGAACTTTTTGAACTGTGAACAAAATCACGACGAGAGAAAAGTCAACAACGAGTAAAATGAATCAGAACGAGAACTGTAGTCGTGATTCAGTTATAATTTTAGCAACTGAAAGAAATCACAATACAGAAAAACAAAATCTCAGGACTCATGATGAAAATATGAAGAACAGATTAATTCTTTTATTTTTAGTTTAGGATCTAGAAGGTAGAACTGAATTGTGAACTGAGGTCCTAGCCTGGTTGTGATTTTGTACACAAGGACAAGGAAAAGTGAAACTAAAATTTTGACATTGCAAATTTTAGGGGTTTCCACTGGAGCTAGAGAGCTGGGCGAGACGCTCAGGTAATTTCCACCTCCTAAATCGATTGGCGTACTCCGTTTTTCGATCCGCCGTCATAAAATTTTGACAGTGCAAATTTTCGGGTTTTCACTTGAGCAAGAGAGTTGGGCGAGACAAGGTAATTTTCACCTCCTCAATCGATTAGCATACTCCGTTTTTCGATTCGCCGTATGTATGTATTGGAAATTTTGGACATTCGATATTTTAGGCATTCGAGATTTTGCTATTCGATAATTTTGAATTCGGGACTTGAGATTTTTAGCATTTTTGTATTCATGGTTATGTCCTACGAGCTAATTCAAATTACTTATTTGTTGGCCTCATTTAATTACATACTTTATATTTTACTGAGAATTTTTTTTTTTTGGCCTCAAAACTTGAAAATCACAATCACAGGTTAAACTTACAGTGATTCAGAAATCACAGTCACAGTTATACCTGTGATTGTAAAATCACAGTTTAGCTCATCTCTAAAAGTTTTCGTTGCTGCCAAAGTTGCTGTTGAAGTTGCTGTGCCAATCTGTTTCTCGCTTAAATATTTACAAAGGGTGTAAAAGCCTCAAAAAAACGGTAGGGGTATTGAAACCCAAAAAGTGAGACTCCTGATGCTGATGGTGCACTTCGTACCCAACAGTGTGTCTCGGTTAGCCAATCAGTTTATTCGGTTAGAGAATAAACCAATTGGCACGGTATAGTATTCTCCCTTTAGTACACTTGATTGGTACTGACAACAGCAAAGGTAGAAGACGAAATAACATGAAAATCACACTTCCCCATATCACATTTACTGATAACGGTGAGTGTGAACTATAGTAAAAAGCAAACGAAATGAAAATGTAAACAACATACATAATCATCATCTGGTCGTAGGTATACATGATACGAGCAGTGTGGAGGTAGTCGATTTAACCCAGGGTTCGGTGTTACGGAGCGAAAATTCTAATACTCACCACAGGGTTCGGTAGTGCGTAGTGGTATACGAAAATAATTGCGGAACAGGATAAAAAACTGGTTTCGGGTGATTGGTACGAATGATTGGTTCGACACGGGATGCTGGTCTTCGGTTGGGAGGATTAAAAAGTGTAACTCTTCGTTACAAAACTTTTCATATCATGTGTCCGACTGTCTGTGTAGTTAGTGTCTAAAAAGGTAGAGGGCTGCAGTCAGTAGCGAATCCAGGGGGGGGCTATATGGGCTTAAGTTACGGGTAGCTTTTCACAAAACCCATTTTTTCCAAAAGATTTTGGCAGCAAACTGAAAATTTGTAAGAAATTTCAAGTTACCAAAAAGAACTATTAACTTTGTTCAAGTGAAAAGAAGTCTTCCCTATCAATCCGCTTCATTTAGAGAAAATGCAGAATTGTAAATAAATCATACTCCAGCAGCATTGTGAAATGGAATTATTTAAAAGTTATACAAACCTCTGAAATGTTGTCTTCCCGCGCCATGTCTATCTAAAGACTCAAATAAAATCGTTATAGATTTTCTGTAGTTTCCTTATGAATCCTCTTGGTTGAACGCACGCTACGTAGTGTAAAAAGCAATGTCAAAAAAATCTCCGCAACTTTTACTGGGGAATTTTGATCACTACCTTTACTTCGTGCCCTTCTCGACCAAAAACTGAAAGTTGCTGGAAACTTAGTTTCGTCGTGTGATATTGACATAGAATTACACTAGGACTAGGTAAGGTCTTTAAATACTCAAATTTCGGAATTTTTCAACCTTCTGACTGACCAGCTGTCATAAAAGACTTTTAGTGAAGTTTAGTCACATGAAATTTTCACATGAAAATTCAGGTGACAACTTGAATGCAAAATCTGGTTTTTAGGCATACATAGATAATTTGCGTATTGCATTCAACGATACAAATTCAGTACTTAATTTTAACTTTTTGAAAATCATGGCTTTAGAGAGTTTGATTCCACTTTATCCGACAAAACATGAGTTAGACACTATCATTAAGCTGTCCAAACATATGAAATCTTAATGGTTGTACCAAAATGGTTGTATCAAAATGGTTGTGGCAAAAGAATTGCAAGAAAAATGAGTTAGAAAAAGCCGAAACTGCACTGCAGATCATCCAATCTAAAGGCAATAATTTTTTCTTTCCAAATATTGCAATACTTTTTCAAATTTAGGCAACAATACCTGTCACGTCTGCAACAGCTGAGCGCACTTTCTCTGTTCTAAAAAGGTTGAAAACCTATTCATGCGTTAATATGTCTGCACCAAGACTCAATGGTTTAGCATTGGGCAACGTTCATAGAGAGATTGAACTTTCAAATGATGAAGACGTAAAAAACTTTCTGCAAGTTGAAACCTCGGCGACTCGAAACATTGAACTGGGCAGAAGAGGATTCTTAAGATTCTAATGCTGCATTAACACGACTGACAAATTGGCAGTATTCTGGCATTTAACTGTCAAAAAATGACAGAACAATGGCAGTTTAGTGACAGAAATATGCCAAACTCGTGTATATCCAGGATAAGTGATCTCATTTATTTTGTAATTTTACAAATATTTTATCAAAAATCGATGTGATATTGCAGCATTATTAATAAAGGGTTTTACAATAAGAGGTGTTATTTTGAATAGCCCGCTATTTCGGTAGCTGTCACTTTTGAAGCTGTCATTTTTTGACATTTGACAAGTAAAAACTACGCCATTAATAAAAATGGAACGATACACGCTTCAACAACGCATTGAAATTATAAAAAATTCACTATAAAAATGGTGAAAATTTGGCAGAGACGGTTCGTAAAACTAAAACATTTTTGGGTCGTCGTGAAGCACCTTGTCGGACCGCAATACAGAAATTGGTGGACAAATTCGAGCTGTTGGGACAAGTTAGTGACGTGAAGAATAAAACCCGTGCGCGTCGCTCAAGAACAACTGAGAATATTGCTGTTGTAGCCCAAAGTGTTGAAGAAAACCCAGGTTTGTCCATTCCTCGTCGTTCTTTGGAATTAGGCATCCCACAAACGTCATTACACCGTATTTTGCATAAAGACTTGGGTCTTAAGGCTTATAAAGTTCAGTTAACACAAGAACTCAAGCCGGCTGATCATCAACAACGTCGTGTCTTTGCTGATTGGGTCCTTGAAATGCATGAAAATGATCCGGAATTTCATCGAAAAATCATCTTGACTGATGAGGCCCATTTCCTCTCTCCATCCTCAACGCGTGACTGTTTGGTGCGGTTTATGGTCCGGCGGGGTCATTGGACCTTACTTTTTCGAAAATGAGGCTGGAGCAACAGTTACGGTCAATGGATTGCGCTATCGAGAGATGATTAATGATTTTTTATGGCCGGAATTGGATGGTATTGATCTGGACAACGTTTACTTTCAACAAGATGGCGCTACGTGCCACACAAGCAATGAAACCATCGATCTTTTACGGGAAAAGTTTCCGGACCGTGTTATCTCTCGAAGAGGTGATCACAATTGGCCACCGAGATCTTGTGATTTAACACCTTGCGACTTCTTCCTTTGGGGCCACGTGAAAGATAAGGTCTACGCCAACAGCCCAGCGTCGATTCAAGACCTCAAACATGGAATTCGTGAGGCTATCGAGGACATAGGGCAGCCACTTTGCGATTTGGTTATGGAAAATTTCATGAAAAGGATATGGTCCTGTAAACGTGGTCGTGGCGGCCATTTGGCTGATGTTGTGTTCCATTATTAAGGGCATACCTTCCTCTTTATAATGAAATAAACATCCGATCATTTATCTCAAAAAATGCCATTTTTCTTTGAATATCAAAATAACACCTCTTATTGGAAAACCCTTTATTTAGAAAAAGAGCAATGAATTTAAGCACAAAAGGATTTAGTAATTTAAAATGTTGACCTCAAACTGCAGCCCCCCCCCCCCCCCCCCACAACCAAATCCTAGATCCGCTACTGGCTGCAATGTTTCCACTTGAATGTAAAGGGTGTTTTTTGTAGAGATATAGAACTTTGAAATAGAATAAAACAGACATTTTTTTTTAAATTGACATGAAATTTCCTTTATTCGAATGATAATCTTCCGGCATTATAATTTAAATATGATTTCTGGCATATGACCCCCACAACTGGCTCGGCCGTAGTCTAATGTGGTAGTCAAATTTTCGATGACTTTTTCCAACATTTTTGGCCGTATATCGGCAATAAAGAGGCGAATGTTGTCCTGCAAGTGGTCAATCGTTTCGGGCTTACCGGCGTAGACTAGCGACTTCACATATCCCCACAGAAAACAGTCAAGCGGCGGGCGTTTAATCGCACGATCTTGGAGGCCAATTCACGGGTCCGTTACGTGAAACTATGCGGTTACCAAACGTTTTCTTCAATAAATCAATTGTGGCGCGAGCTGTGTGACATGTTGCGCCGTCTTGTTGGAACCACAGCTCCTGCACATCATGGTTGTTCAATTGATGATCGAAAAAGTCAGTAATCATGGCTCTATAGCGGTCACCATTGACTGTAACTTTGAGGCCAGCATCATTTTTAAAGAAGTGCGGACCAATTATTCCACCAAACTATAAAGCACACCACACAGTCAGTTGTTGTGGATGTAACGGTGTCTCAACATACACTTGAGTATTATCATCACTCCAAACACGGCAGTTTTGTTTATTGACGTATCCATTCAACCAAATGTGAGCTTCACCGCTAAACAAAATTTGCTTATGAAAATTGGGATCAACGGCAATCTTGTTTTGGGCCCATTTGGGCACAATTTGGAAGCCTTGTTCAGGAGTTAGTCTATTCATGTTGAAATGGCAAACCAAACTAAAACTAAATCACTTGACAGCTGACAATATGACCGCCAGTTAAAATAGTGCTGCCAACTTAAAGTTCTATACCTCTAAAAAACACCCGTTATAAATAATTAAAAGTCTATGGCCTATCACTCTGTGCTGTGAAAATTGACATTGAACAAACAATTATTTAATTTATTTTCTCACTTTCAACCACTTAAGTGCATTATGGGTGACTTGTGAAATTGACGTTTCGGAAAGCTACTTTTGGGTCGGTTTTGACATAAGCTTCCGACAGCTTCCGCCTATTCTAGTTCTACCTAAAGTTTTGGATTCGTTAAAATAACCAAAATTCCAATCATTATTGTTATTACGATTATGTAGAACTCAACGAAAGTCAATTGTGAGTGTATGTGTTCATACAATAGGTAACCTAAGATAATCTGCATTTTAATAAAAAAAAAATAATTACCAAAAACTGATATTAACTGTACCTACCAATCTATAGATACCTGTACATGAGTTTTTTGTTCTAAAATACAAAGGTATTTAGCTTTATTTGGTAACACTAAAATGACACAACAAAAATACTAATAAGAATAATAGTAAAAGGAATTATAATGAATCCAATGGACCGGTGCAGCAGAATTCTTGTATTGATTATTCACAAACAGCTGAGTTTTGTTAATCAGTTTTGGCATTAAAACGTAATAGATTTCCCCTATTCAGTACTTTGTTTGATAAAAGCGCATTAAAACATTAATGGGTATAGAAATATTTTATGAATAAGAATTTATGCAACGTTGAAAACAGACTACATAAATGCTTATGCACTACATTCAGCCGTTTACAGGTGTTTAGCGAATTCTTATAAATACGCCCTTTAATCTAATAGCCAGTTTATGCGACTTAGTCGTGCGTTTTATCCGGTATAATTAATGCATACAACTGCAATATTTTCCATCCATCCCCTTCATTTACTTTTGCCCTTATACATATGAGTATCTAGAGCGAAAAGTTGAAAAGGGTGGTCATTGGGTTTTTTTTTTTATTTGACGTTGGATAGCTGATGTCTATTCTATAAAAAAGTAGAATTTCATCCCCTGCATCTCTCTGTTTGCACGTTTAATTTTAGTCACTAAACGATAGAAGTGGACAAAAAACCAATATTTTTGGTTATGAAAATAAGCAAAAGATTACATTCAATTTATTGCTATGCCTACCTTCAATGAATGAGCGGAAAAATGATTGTAATCTTTTGAATGTGAAATGAATGGTTACTGCATAGTTTTCGAATTCTCAAAATGGAGTCAATGATTGCAATCTCTTTTATTGAAGTCATTAAAGATTGCATTCGCAAAAGATTACATTCTTGTCTATATATTTTCTCTTGCATATTTAATAATCTAGGAGTGAAGCTCAAAGATTCTGGTCTGAGATGTAAGGTCCTGTTTAGTGTCTGTTGAAATTCATATCGTTTTCTTATTTTTTGGGTGTTCTGAATGTGTGCTAATCATTAAGCTGATCGAAAATCTAATCACAAATTTTGGAACTGCCCCATACATAATAAGGCTCGCTATTTGGTGTAAATAAGAAAATTTCAAATTTTGTTTTTAATATCTTAGTGGAAAAAATTGTCAGTCAATTTTGCTAAGCTATAAGTGCTTACTGCTATACTCGTAAATGTACTATAGGCCAATAGTTTGTAATGCATAATGTTCTGCTAGGTATATTGAATACAAAATTAAAATGTATGAAATTTTTTTCTTTTAGTATTTTGAAGCGAAGGTCCTCTTTAAGAACCACCCCCATGTAGATGTACCTACTTTCTTTATTTATCAATTTAACGTAAAACTTTTGTCTCAAAGAGGCTGAGAAAATCGTTAAGAAAGTGCAAACTATATTAAGGGTTTCTAGACATGAAATTATGTTTCTTCCCTCATACTCGAAAAGTTTTAGGTATAAGGATGAGGAATATATTTAAACCATAAGGTTTCGGGTATGTGACCCAGCATAATTATGTCGTGAATATTTCAGAATCCGAACATTTTTGGGGGAATACCTACCTATTGGTTAAAATTAAAGAATATGGTATCGAAACGAAAACCGAGTACTTAGTATTTTAAATATAATTAAAGAGTGCTTGGTGCATATGTACTGCTAACGTGAAACTTAACAAGTAGTTAAATAAAATATATATATACAATATATTTTTTGTAAGGGGAGTTAAGATTTATCAAAGTGATGAACCTTTTTATGTTGGATCTAATGAGATAAAATTCAAAATGAGCATGAGCAGTTATAGTATTTTTACTAAGTAATAGTAAGGTACTAATGGCAAGTTATAAGGATTTAAAAAAAAAATGTACGAATCAAAAGACTCACGGTTAATATGTGTAAACATCAATGTTTTTCCAAGCGCCAAATTTTTTAACTGAACTTCCTCAAAAGAAACATGGCTATATTGAATAGTTAAAACTGCATCACCTATAGGCATTGCTTAAAAGGCTAGTGTTGAAAGAACAGCAGCGAAATACCCAGTGGCGGAACCGCTGTATCGAAATTTTCAAGCACTAAAAGGCTGGTGGTGAAGTGTCCAACGAACGGTGAAGGTTCGGTATTGACAGCTCTTGCTTCGTAGTTCACTTTCAACATTAAGATGACTACACATTACACATTGTTATTTTTTATCATCACTCTCTGAGCATCGACAAAACCAAACAACAAATGTCAGCGGAAAGCAATACAATTGTGATTTCAATTAAATGACACTGTCCAAACGAGTAAATTATCCAGTTAGAACTGTCAACTCCATCTTTCCATCGGGTAAAACTTAAGGCGAATTCCTTTCTACAAAAGAAACGATTCTGTTCCGATTTTTTTCCAAACAAAATCGATTCTTTTCTGTCAAAACAAATCTTGCATTTTTAACAAGATTTCACACCGATTTGAACACACAATTTAAAGAAGGCACAATTCTAATACGTCAAATTGAAAGTCGGGGAATTTTGGCAAGGCAAATTGTATTTTTTTGTTGTTGCAACGAATTCTACTTAAATAATAAACTTAAGTAATTAACAAAATATTCAACAATATTTTCAGTCAATATAACTACAAAATTAATTAATTACTGCTGTCTAGCAACACACACAGTCAAACGAAAAAAAAAAACGATTCGTTTAAGAGTTCCTTTCAATTGACAGAAAAAAATCGATTCGGTTTAGAAAAAAAATCGATTTCTTTATAGAACGGAATTCGCCATTACACAAAGATCAGACTTAATTTAAAATGTCACTTTGTATTTTGAAAGATAGCCGGCAAATTATATTTTTTGACGTTTTTTTTTAATATTAAGCTGCAGTTGTCAGTGGAAATCACCAAAATCGCAGATTCAATCGTTTGACAACCGAATTTGGAATTGGACGCTGCGATTTTTATTAAATGTTAACTTTGTGCAAGTGCAAAAGTAGCCGTGTGTTTTTGCAAGCCCGGAGGGATTTAATTCGAAAAAGACAGAAACAAAGTGGAGTTTCCATACAAACTATCTATAACAAGTATGCAATTCACGCCGGTAGCATAGTATTTTCCGTGCTTAGATAAGCCCGAAGGGGATTAGTTGTTGTTGCATTTAACATGTTGCCTAGCATTGCCTAGCCCCCACGTCATTTTTTTCGACCAATTTCCTCGGGGATTTGCAGAAAAACACGACTTGTGTCATCTCTCTGCGCTCTTTACTCCACTTGATTAAGCGAAGTTTTCTGAGTGACATACGTAAACACTCAAACAATAAAGAAACGCAAAAAGAAAAGCGATAAATCTGCAATTTGTTCAACCTCATTAATTTTGTGTACCCCAACCAACTATGTCCCTCGCCTACGTGCGTAAAAATTGCGAGAAGATCTTACATCGTTTAAAAGCAGTATATGTAAACGTAGAATTAAAGTTCAGATTTGTATTAAATATTAAAACAAAAAATAGTACTTAACTAGTTACGTTAAATATTTATAAAAAATAAAAATAGTTTGAATGTTCTTTTTTTAATTTTGAGCTTAGAAATTAATTTTTCAAAAAACTGCGTTCATTAAAACAACTTTAAGCCTTTAAATTCTCCACGTGTATTTTCGATACTCTGTTTGTAATTTTTAATAGGTAGATACTAGATACTCACTTTGAATGAAAACAAAAAATGATTGATTGATGAATAATTATTTTGACAGAACCTTGAAAAATGCCAATGAAGATTGTTTTGATTCAGTGGTTTGTTGTTTTTTAATAATAAATTCACAACGGGAGACAGTGGTTTGATCCGAGAATAGTTTTTAAAGTAAAGGATGTCTAGCGGGAATTTTTCAACTTTAAATTGTGATTATAAAAATACTAGCGGGTTGAGGTAAGCAGGAGGGGTATCATTCAAAGCGCAGGATTTTCGGAATTGTTAGACGCCATGAGTCACTGATCGGGAGCGCACCACGCGTTTGTGGTGGAGCAATATTTGAAGTGCGGTGAATCATTGGTATATACATATATATATATACTATAGTCTGTCAAAGCTCTTCAAATCCAGAAATCTCACCATAAATTCTAGAGGTGTGTCAATCGTTCATTTTAAAAGATTCAATCGTTCATTTGTCGTTCAGTTCAATGATTCGTTCTTTTCAATCGTTCATTTTTCCAATCATTTTGGTTTCTGTTTCCTTTTTGTTGCGAATAAAATGGGGAAATATCATTTCTTTCCATCGTTTTTTCTGAGCAACTGAGAAAAAGGCAAAATGCGTCCATTGTCAAAAATTTATTAGTATCAGCGGAGGTGCCACCGGAAATCTGGGAAGGCAATAAAAAGCCAAACACGTCGACATAACAATTGAAAAGGCACCAATATACGATTGTAGTTTTTGATGTGTAAACATCTATGCCGGCGGTAGAGTGAAATGAAAACGTGAACTTTATTCTTTGCAACGATGTAGCATGTATGTAGTTATGTATATTGAGTACATTTAGTAACAAAAATTAGGCGCTTGAGCAAACGTTGATGTTTACACATCTTAACCGTGAGTCCCAGCACTCACAATTTTTTTTTATCCATATTTAAGAGAGGCCAGAATTAAAAATCTTTCTACAAAAAGCATAATGTTCTTTTTGTCTTACTTTTTGATTTACTTTAAACTGATTTAAAAAATAATACCAATTGGCAACGCACGCGCTTTTTAATGCACAAAGATCGCATCGTTCACTTTGTCAATCATATTGATTCGGTCTTTTTGATTGTGACCCGTGCCGAACACCAATGTATCCCAATTTATTTCAATCGTTCATTTCATATGAACGATATTATGTTTCGTTCGTTCAAGTCATTCTCAATCAAAAATGATAGATACAACGCACAAGACAGACACTGAACATTGACCGAATCCAATGAGAAAGAAACACAAGAAACGAGAAACACAAATGCATACATGAGAATGATAAGCCCGCCCCAATCAAAGCAGGGTTGAACTAAGAACAAATAATTGCATGTATCTGTCTGTCTGTGTTGGGTTTTGTTTTATTCATTTAGATATTAGTTTCTCTACCTTTTGATGCGCTTGCTTTTTTTTGTGTTTTTCTTTCTTTGTATGAATTGATTGAGAACGATTGGAATGAACGAAACATACTTCGCGTTTCATGTCGCCTCGTTTATTTGAAAACTGAAATGATTGATACTGGGATTGATTGTTTCGGTTTACTGTGATTGAATCAATCGTTCTTTTTGGTGAACGGGTCGCAAAGACCGAATCAATCACGATTGACACAGCTCTAATAACTTCAAAACTGCTGCTGTACAGGACCATGGTCCTGCCAGTACTCACATATGGATCCGAGACTTGGGTGCTTAGCAAAAGGCACTCCGACCTTTTAGCCGCGTTCGAGAGAAAAGTGTTAAGGGGAACTTTTGGAGTGTTGGCCCCATATGTGAGGAAGGACGATTCCGGAGACGGTACAATCATGAATTGTACGCAATCTACCTTGAAGAAGATATCGTGACAAAAATTAAGCTCGGTAGACTCCGGTGGGCAGGGCACCTAGCTCGCATGAGCGAAGAGGAACCTGCTCGGAAAGTTCTTTGTGGTACATTCTATGGTAGACGACAGCGTGGTAGACCATGCTTGCGCTGGAGAGATGGCGTAGACCAGGACGCTTGGAGCCTTGGGGTGCGCAACTGGATGGCGGCGGCTCGAGACCGGGATGGGTGCAGAGACTTGTTAAAAGAGGCCAGGACCGGACCCCGGTTGTCGAGCCGATGATGATGATGATGAATCATTGGTACGTGCGCGTCGCGCTTTTTGTACTCATTTAAATATTCGACGACTAAGTGATGGGCTGAGCACGCAACTTATCTGGTCGTGGGTACAAAGATTCAGGCAAGAAGGCACAATGGTCAATAGACCTATTCTTGGACCATCAACGTCAGCAACAACGCCCCAGAACATGTGTCTCAAGTTCGAAATGAAATTATTTGAAATCCACGTAAATGGATAAGGAAGATTGTGGCCTCCACAGGGATAAAAAAAATCAACAGTGCATGTTATTTTGAAAAAGAAATTAATGCTCCACCCGTACAAAATGCAAAATGTTCAGTAAGAACAATGCTGGAACGTTTTCGGACAGCACTTACGCTTGGAAATGTTTTATTCAGTGACGAAGCACATTCCATATTGATGGATATGTTAACAAACAAAATATGCGATACTGGTGCCCAAACAACCCTAGAGAACGCCATCAAAAACGTTTACATTGTTTAAAAACGACAGTTTGGTGTGCCATTTCAGCGAGCGGGGTAATTGGCCCGTATTTTTTTAACCAAGGTGGTGAGACACAGAGACAGTCACTGCTCTGGTGTACTGCCGTATGATCGATGAGTTTCTGTTACCGCAATTGCAGCTGTATTCAGGATACAACAACCGAACACAATTTCAACAGGACGGTGCCACTGCGCACACAACTAGGGTGTCGATGGAAAGGCTAAGGACAGTTTTTCCGAATAAACTGATCAGCAAGTACGGATACATACCATGGCCGCCTCGGTCGCCGGACCTCACACCTTGCGATTTCTTTTTATGGGGATACCTCAAATCAAAGGTTTCAATAACAATCCCCGGATAATTCAGGCCCTGCAGGAAAATATTCGCCATGAAATTCAAAGCTTTGCTCCAGCGCTATTCCGTCGCGTAATCGCAAATGTAAGGGTCCGACTGCAAGAGTGCATTCAAAAAAACGGCCATCTTTTGGATGATATCGTTTTTAAAATGTTACTCTGCATTTAATTGAAAAAAAACGATTTTGTTTTTTTATATTGAATTATAAAGTTGAAAATATTCCGCTCGACACCCTTTACATATATATCTTTTTTATTTTTCCGAACTTGTTTTCAAATTAATTGACAAATGTCTCACTTTTCCACATCTCTTCAGATTTTCCTAGTGGTTATACGTTACGAAATGAAAATCAGGGTGTGAAATTGATAACGAAGCGATTCATATTCCGCTTTCACATTATTGGGTATTCACTTCTCGTTGGGAATTTCATCGCTGTAAACTAACCGTCAGTTTTAGGTATATTTAAATTTCATCTCCACTCGAACTGAGTATATATGAAAATGGAAGATCCAGAGATCCAGTGCCTCTTCATTTGTCAAATTGACTGCGATGTGCAGTTTTTGAAGATTCCTCATTTGACTGTCTCCTCCTTTACTTTTCTGTACCTGTACGAGATAAACGTACGGAAAAGTCAAACAAAAGTCAGAGGAGTTAGGCAAATGTGAACGCCGTCTTTGCAGACGCCATTTTTAATTTATGACACTTTCAGCTTTGACAACCTGCGCAATATAAATATTACCTTAGGGCTGTACTCAGAGTTTTGCTCCTTTTGCTGCATTTCGTTCTCATTTCGTTTTTGCATTACTGTTACGGTGTGTCGTTGGTCGACGTTGCAGATTATTTGGAGAAGTCTGCGCTTTTTGCACTGAATTAATTGCCCGGACCATTCATTGTGTGCGGAAAAGTGACGTTTGAGGTTTGTTCGTGTTCATGTTTGTATTCGTTTTTGTTGTTCGCTGTGGTTTCCATAATTATTTCGGTGTAGGGTTGGAAACTACCGAAAAATTTCTTTTCGCATCAGCAGCGTTCTTGGCTTTAACTTGAATTAATGTTTTGAAAAAATGTTGCACAAAAACGTCACTGTTAGGCCATTGTGAGACCAACCATCTTACAATGAAACTGACTTCGGCACAAAATCTGCCACTCTATTTCTCCATATTTCATACCGTTAAAACAATTTTTATCATAGTGTTTTAATTGAGTGGAAATTTATACTAAGGGTATTCATGCAACGTCGGAAAACCATCGTAAACATCGTAAACGTCGGAAAGTTTACGATGTCGTAAACGAACTGTCAAAATTTGTATGGAAAATCTTTTCCAACAAATCGTAAACTTTCCGACAAGAATTTGTGTTGTAAACGTCGTAAACGAAAATGGTTAACATAGTAAACTTTTTTTAATGGGATTATGACACTGGCTGAATTAGCTGATTGGTTCACCACATGATTTACGCAAAATGTTTTAAGGGACATTCATGAAACGTGCGTCGGAAACTTTACGATTTTACAACGTCGGAAAGTTTCCGACGTTGCATGAATACCCTTACTGTTTGTACACTACGAAAATGTAATGGAAATGTGATCCCAAGTAATCAAGATTTTTTTTTAGTAAACTTGCTATTAACTAAACAATGTTACCTTATAATCTATATGTATCCATATATTTGAAGCTATATTTTTGTTTTGTTTGGTTTTTAAATTATGATTTAAATTTGAATTCAATGCTGCGTTTCAATTACAATTTGTTTGGGATTACAAGTACATAATTATATGTGCAGAAGAATATAACTAGATTATTCTGAGTCTCAACAAGTTTTTATTTGAATAAAGTATTGCGTTGTAACATTGTCAAATCGTGAACTTTTGTTTTCCTAAAATCTAAGAGGACAAAATCAATGATAAATTATATTTTCGACTCAATCAACTGTGACATTCAATTCACATTCATTTAATAAAATTAAAAAAGCAGAAATGTAAACAAATGGATTTCCAGAGACTGAAGTGACTGTTATTTATTTATTCATTCATTCATTCAAGAAAATCTGAACTGGATTTTATAGGGTAGACCACCCAACTACTGGCACATCAACGATTCTAACTTCAATTTTGGGACATATATTTTTCAATAAAATAAATTAATACATCTCATAAACATTGGTAAGTTTGTACAAAAATTTCTCCCCTGTTACTTGTATTGTTTTTTTTCAACATAAATTGAAAATTACTGAACTTAATGAACAAAAGGAATTCCAAGCTATGCACAAAAAACTAAAAAATATTCATCCAACACACAACATTTATTTGATAAAAAAAAACTTGAAAATACTCCATCTACATGTACCATTCCGTAATTTAAACTCTACGAGCAGGTATATGCCAATGTTTTAAGGAGAATCCTTAAAGTGCCAATAATTGGACGGTACACCCTAGTTTATTAGAAAGAACCACAACAATTTATCACAATTCGATACACCCGACGGTTTTCACCCAATTTACAGATAAAATTCGATGTATTTGTAGCCCTGCAAATCCAATTGACAGCTTTTATTTTCACCCACAGCAAGAGATAGAGATTATATTCTATATATAAAAGATCAGAAAGCCATTTGAATGACAAGTTAATGGTTTTTTGTATGAAATCCTCTTAGAAATAAAGAAAAACCGATGACTCTACCTTCAATCAATATTGATGAAGGGACAAATAGACAGAATTATATGGTCTTTAATTTAGTGAGTTTCATAGTAATTGAAATGTCAAGACTGTAAAGATTGATTGACAACAAGAAGGTGAACAATTTGGTGCAATACCTAAGTATATGATGCTATGTCCTCGTTTAAAAGAAGTAGATAAGATGAGATATATAGATATAGGTAGATACAGGGTCTTTCATTCCTATCTTTAAATTTATTTAAATAAAACAAAGTGTGTGTGTTAGATATAATCGAAATTTTGTATTCGTTTGAAAGCCCTATTGATGCCATCATCGTGATAACATCGTTGAAATGTCCACCGTGGCTTCTCTGGGTGGCACGCATCCGAAATGTCCAATTATCCATGACTCTGGCGCATAAATCAGGCTGAATTTGACCGATGGGATGATGGGTAATGTTGGCTTTGAGGGCCGCTGTGATTTGTGGCTTATTCGTAGAGACCTGCGACTTCACGAAACCCCACCAGAAAAAGTCTAACGGGGTCAAATCGCATGATTTCGGTGGCCAGTTAAAATCACCTCCACGTGAGATGAACATGCCCCCGAATCGCTCGTACAGGATTTATAATGTGGCATGAGCTATATGCTATATGTGACACGTAGCGCCGCGCGCGCTCCTGTTGAAACCACATGACGTTGGTGTCCACGTAATCGAATTCAGGCCAAAAGAAGTTGGTAATCATCGACTTATAGCACTCCGCGTTGACAGTGATGGCCTGGCCAACGTCGTTCTGAAAGATATATGGAACGATGACGCCGCCAGCCCAAAATCCACACCAAACAGGGACTTTTTCGGGATGGATTGGACGCTCTTGCATCTCATGTGCATTTGTATCGTGCCAAACTTGAAAACTTTGTTTGTTGACGTAAGAATTCATCCAAAAATTGGTCTCATCGCTGAAAATGACCGTAAATGGGCAAAACCTTTCCCTTAAAGTAGTGTTGGATAAACATCGATAGTCTATCGATAGTATCGATAGTTTTTTACCATCGAAAAATTAAACGTCATTTTATGACGAAGTTTGGACCCCATTCAATTTTTTTTTTCACAAAAATTATAATTTAAGCCATCAGCTTTATTTTTGCATCAAAATAATTACTGATTTCACTTTCTAAAGGTACCAAAATTAGTCATTAAAGTTTTCAATGATGGTTTTCAATGAAAGCTATAACTGGCACCTTAAAATCAGAATACGTAGATTTTTAAAAAAATTACTTTTTTCAGCGAAAAAATTATTATTTATTTAGTTTTGAAAATGTAAGCTTATTTTTAGTTTTTTATTTTGATCAATTTATTTAAGTGTTCAACTTGAAATTTGTTTACTTCACTTTAAAAACTTACACTAGGTTTCCATTCACACGGTGATGGAAATTGAAATGCAGACACAACTCTTAGTTTTTGTTTTTAGTTTAGCAGATAAGTGCGAATATTAGGCACGTAGAGCTGGTTTTTTTTTTGAGAATTTTGGAACTGAAAAGAAATAATTTCCATTATTAAAATTATTAAAGATGCTGATCACTATCACCTTATGTTTATATTTCACTTATTCAAATAAGCAAAATGCTATGATGCTTTTTGGTAGAAAATGCGGCTCGATTTTGAAAGGATACTTTTTTTTAACCATGAACGATTGGAAAATGAACACACAAGTACACTTACGTATTAAAAATTCATCTCTCTGCTCATTTTGCTCAGAAATAAAATAATAAAAAAAAAACTATCGATAGTTTTTGCGAAAAACATCGATACTATCGATAGTGAAATTTGTCGATGTTTATCCAACACTACCTTACAGAACAATTTTATCTTTTGCGCGTGTTGTTGAACGCTTTATCCATCAATGGTGATTTGGCAAAACAGACTGAATAAATGACACCCAATTTGACAGATGTTGCTTCAACAATATGGCCGCTATCAACTGTCAAATTTAAGAAGTCCCTATTGGAAGACCCTTTAGAAGTTCTCGTATAACAACATTATTTGGTTTTGTAGGGAACATATACAGTCGATTCCGCCTTTATGCACTCCGCTAAATGAAACTTTCTTTAAGTTTTATGCAACAATAAATTTATCACGGTTTTTTTTCCGGGATTTTTCTCAAAAATTAGCGCGGATAACTCTTTGAGGATATTATAATATGGAGTGCTCGTTTCTATCCCTAATGCATTGTAGTGCCTGAAGCCATGATAGGGGGCACTGTTTCACTTTCCATAAGATAAAGTCTTAGAGGATATCCTATAGCTGCTATCAATTATAAGTCATAATTTGCTTATTTTCTCTCTAAATTATTCTACTTTGAAGTAATGTGGAATGTGCAGAAAACTGAGTGCCTTTAACTTTCTGAAACTTGAACAGCGATCCCTATGAAAGCTTCGCATTCGAATAAAAACAAGCACTCCATATTATATATCCTCTAAGGGATAACTGCAATCCGCTTATTTAAAAACTACTTTTATGTCGTTTTCGAGTGGACGTTCGGAGCTACTCCTTTTTCACTCCTTTTACTCCAAATTTCTCATTTTCTATAGGAATGGAACTGTTCCGAAATCCAAACGAAAACGACATAAGTGAAACACTCAACACATCCATAATGTTTTGAAGTTAGAACACACCCAAAAAATGACATTTTAAGTTTCATTCCATTCTCATCGTTCCAATCCTTTCAACTGTTACAATTATTAAAAGTTGTTTTGTTTGTTGTTCGAGGTTATTTATGTTTTATTTTTTTATCATTGGAAATATTTCACGGCACATCGTTTAAAGGGGAAAATAAAGTTGCAGTTCTACAGAGTTTGGTTAAGTGCAACAAAGTTGCTTATATCCGAACTTCGTTTATATGAAAACTCCGCTTAATTGCAACAAATTGTTTACATTTTTTGCGTTGCAAATAAGCGGAGTCAACTGTAGATACATAGTTTTCATCTGCTAGTACCAGATACCTTAAGTGCGATTCCTTAAATCACTACATATCACATAATCACCGAATTGGTCATAATAAAAAAAGGAAAAATTTTATGTTTCAGTCTATGTACATTTTCGGCAAACAAAAATCAATAACCAGTCTCATAAGAAAAACAAAGCATTTGAAATGGGTTGAAACTTGAATTATCGACCCGGGAGCACTAAAAAACCTAAAGTAGCAAATGTATGTTACTGAACTAACTGATTTATTGCCCTGCACAGCAAAGTATCAGGAGCGTATTATACTTAAAATGTTAATGATAATGGAAATATCAAACCAACTGAGAGACCGCATTATTCCCTATTCCTGCAAAAGAAAGCATTAATAGCCTAGAGAACGATGTTAATTTAGGATTTAATTTAACTGCTTAACAACGGTAACAGGAGCATCAGGCATGGCAACCTAACAAAACCTCAACACGTAATGATTTTAATACCTTAAATATATTGAAAATAGGTACACTGAAAAAAAAAAAATACTATGAGTATATTAGAATTTTGTCTTACACGTATTTTTAACAACTTTAAAGCTGAATTTTTTCCTCCATATCTCGAGTTATGGCCCTTCCAAGTTGGTTAGGTTAGGTTAGGAGGGGCTATGATGCGACAAGCCGCACCCTCTCACTCGAATCTCAATGGATCCATTGCGCTCCCCACGATGAAAGGAAGGTTTGAGGATGGATAGGGAAAGGATTTATGAGGGGCCTCCCTAAACCATCCCGAATTCTGTATGAATATCAGGGTGTTTCTTAGAGGCAGAGTTGAGATGTCACCCAGTTCTTCGAAAAAGTATTCTCCGAGGGCAATTTTTTAATTCTGGCTAGGCTGGGGCATTCACAAAGATAATGGGATGGTCCCTCTTCTGCCTCTTCGTCTTCACACCCTCTACATAAGTCAGATGTGCTAATACCCTGCACATGTGGGTTCCCATTGAATTGTGTCCAGTTAGGATTCCAACTAGGAGAGTTTTTTTTCCTGGAGATATTCGGCCATAGATTCCTAGAAACTGGACGGGTATCCAGTGATGACCATCTGTCATTTGAGGTTTTGAGGAAACTTTGGTGTTTTCTATTCTTTTCTTGTTTCAGTGGAATTAGTTTCGATGATTCAGTTTATCTTGAGTCAAGAGAAGATCCGCTTTTGGGCAATTCATCTGCCATTTCGTTCTCGTGTATATCACAGTCGGTGTCCTGGAACCCATCTTAGGGTAACTGTGTTTGTGGCGCTGAGTAATTTTAAGTTATTTCTGCAACGGTTCGTCACTTTTGACTTCGTGATAATTGAGGAAATAGCTTCGTTTGCTTATTGTTTGTTTATGAAAATGTCGATATTTCTATCAACTACTTCACATGAAGTAAGATGTTTTGCGGCTTCCCAAACTGCCAGCACTTCTTCTTTGAATACACTGAACAAATTTGGAAGCTTTATTTATCTTTTGATTTGTGGGTTAGATATCTGAGAAGAAGCCTGACCCTACCCCCTAAATTGTCTAAGACTCATCCATAGAGACTGAAACATGATTTTGATTAAAGACCCTATTTTTATTCCAGAGATCTCTTGTTGGAATTACACTGTTTAAGACTCAAAGCGCTTTTGGCCCCTAACTCTTTCGCAAACAGATCGAGCGGGGCTAGGGAAAGGAATGTTTCGGGGGTTGCGGTTGGAGAAGTTCTAATAGCACTAGTTGTACCAAAACACGCTAGTCTTTGAATTTGTGTCATGGTTTTAAGATGCGTATATTAGAATAGGAGTAATTATGGCTGTGTACATCCAGTGAATGGTTGCAGGGCTATAGGACATTTGCCTAAAATTCTTTTGCAGGTGTAGAATGCTATTTCGGATTTCTTCTCTCTTTTGAAATTTTCTTTACAGTTTAGTTTACGATCAAGAACCACGCCCAGTAACTTCCTGAGAACATTTTGCAAGTTGTTATTCATAAAAAAATCTTCTATGGGAATGGCCTTAATTGATTTGTCTCTAATGTCCGTGTGGTCTGAAAACTGAGATATGTATATATGAACGATACACCAAAGCTGCAGGCTTATCAAAATTGAAAAAAAAACAAGTAAATTTTCATCTCCAACACGGGAATATCATAATACCACGACGAATACAGCATCACAAATCATCAAGAAATGATTAGTCTAGTTCTGAAGGCGCCGAGAGCACTACTCAACCTATGGAAATGTGTCAGGAAACCGGTCTGCACACAAGTGTTGTGTTGATGTACCGCATTTGGTGCAGGAATGACTTGTAGTTTTGATTTGAATTTAACAATAAAACCTTTAACGTTTGAATCTTGCGACCTTATTTCGTGAATTTGAAATTTTTCATGAGATATTTGCAATGAAGCGTTACAATTTCTCCCCCCCCCCTTAGCTACTCCCCTGTTACCATACCTAAATTCCCTAACTATCCGAACCTAGATTCCCTAATTATCCGAAAATTACCCATTGTACTTTAAGAACCTACTTTCCTATACATAACCCCTACCTAAGCTACGCGCCTGTTCCTGAGAATAAAATAAGAATACTTACCTTACCGGCAGCATGCTCCCATAGCATGTGCACTCCACCAATTACGATCGACAACTGATTAGCAAGATAACAAATATCCTAATCAATGTAGACATAGAAATTCACCACACTGACCACCTACATACAACAACTAAGCGGGGTAGGTTTGATAAGAAAATAGACGAAAAGGAGAAAGAACTCCACTGAAGACAGCATCTGGACGACGATCAAGAAACTCGTTGGTGAATTTCTGCTCTTTTTGCCTTTTGCCACTCACCTTCCCGCGATCAACAGCCTGAATGGTGAAATTTCTCCTGCCAAGATCTATTACCCTCTTACCGCTGCCCTTACATAGGCCATGGAGGTAATAGAGATTCAGCACAGAAGGAGAGATTCCAGAACTCCGACGGTGAGCTTTACAAATAATAGCAAACAAGTCCATTGCCGCTCGTCCCTTACCATAATGTCCAAGTAAGCACAGTAGGTGATGTTCCAGAACACCGACGGTGAGCAACACAAATTAATGCAATGCAAACCTCTTTCCGCTCGCCTGTTATGTTTACCATGGCAAAGAACACCATACCCGTCCCTTTGTTCTTGATATATGCAAACAGTATTGCATGCAGGCCAATAGATGATGACGTCGTCAATAACAAATTACAACATGGAATTTTATATTTCATCGCCTCAGGGCTCACATTCGGTTTGGCTGTCGAATAGGATAAGAGACGGTCATACAATCGACAAAATCATAGTGTATCAGAAGCTATCATACCAGCCGGTCAGGTTATAAGACCAGCCAGCACGTCTCAAGACTTCCCCCCACCAGTGGTAAGGCGTCTTTCAACCGAACAGTCGACCAGCAAAGTTACCGGATTTGTCCACGATATTTACCAGTAGTAACAGAGATCTTACCGGATTTGTCCGCGATATTTACCAGTAGTAAATGAGATATTTACCAGTAGTAACTGAGATTCTTACCGGATTTGTCCGCGAAGCCGAAACCAACAGTACCAGGAGAGCGGACCGCCGGATAACTAACCCAGACGCAGGAGCGTGACCAGAACCCGAGCCAGGAGTATAGAACCAACATTGAAATATATTTAAGTATTTAAGTTATTAAAGTTTTAAGTTAACGATTTTGGATTTTAATAAAAGGAAAAAAGACTTAACTCTAAAGTTTGTACTACTTTGGAACGAACCCAGGCAAACCGACGAGCGAAACCTCACCCTCAGACAAAAGGTACATCACATATTGGCGGTTGAATTATGTAGGTGCAATACTTTGGAGTGCTTCTTTTTATCTCCAACAGATAATTTTTTTCCAATGCAGTTATTTTGGATGATAAGACCATGATGATTATGATATGTTGATCGATTTTGGTTATTGATCCCCCCAGGTCTGTAGACATTAAAACGGGTGATTATGCCTTTTTCTTCTCTAGAGAATATAACGTACAATGAGGTTAGGCTTTTGCTGAATCATCATCTAAGAACCCTCCTGTTAAGAAACAAATGTTTTACATAAAAATACTTTTTTTATTACAAATAATTTGAAAAGTGCTTTGATATATTATGAAGAATCTATATTGTAACTATAGAAGCCTTAGCAAATTTATCTTTTAGCCCCAAAAACAACCATTCTATACATATGCATAGCTATATGGTTTATTGTGCGTATGTATGCGCAAATAACGCCTGTCTGGTTTAGAAGTGATGCAGATACCCTAAATGGTGTCAGCTATATATTTGACGCAGGGTATACATAACCATAACCATATCATCCCCAAGAATAATTCCTCGTTGCAGATAGCAGATCCATGTTTTGTGAAAGGCGCGGCGGCGCGGCGCGGCAACAGATGGACGTGGGCGATTCTTGCCATAATATTGAATCGTTCGCCAAACCTCTCCAACGCGTCACAACATAAGTTGACACTAATGCGCTGGTTTGCATCAAATACAATCTAGAAGAAAAAGAAGTATTTAGGTAGGGGAGCCAAAAGCACAAACAAAAATTAGATGACTAAAATTGTTTGTGGTCCAATTATTGTACTTCTATTCAAAATGAAAATACCAAATGAAACTTTGAAAAGGTTGAAAATAGAGATGTTGATGTTGTTGAAGCTAAAAGAATTGAAACTATAAAAACGTATATTTCTTTTAGAGAAACGATGAAAACTGAAATGAATTTTGCATGAATTTTGTTCCATTTTTCATCGTTTCTCGACCAATTTTATCCGTGCAAGAGTTACAGAACGTAACTCTAGGCACAGAACAAAAATAGGCAGTACACGTCTTATGGGAAAGCTTTTTTCAAAATCAGTAGCGTGCCATAAAAGTGTTTGCCCGCCCGTGAATTTCCAATAGCATCTAACACAGACCCAACGTCCTATTCAAGGCACATCTGAGTGTGAAGGTGAACTGAATTGCTGTGGCCAATGGCGATTGGCTGCTGCTTGATGTACATTCAGATTTACCCGTGTCCATTTGGTAATCCGTTCAGCTTTTTTTCCTTTAGTTTCTGTTAAGGTGCTTTTGATTTTCGAGCTTTAACAAAAAGCTTTTAATGATGAGTGTTATCGTGTACACTACGACAACCCTCTGAAAGCTTTAATGAAGGACAAATTCATGCAATCCACTGTAGCCAGATGAGAGGCAAACGTCCTATCTTGCCTCTACACTGCCAATTTTTGCTGGACAGAGTATAGCTCAAAACGATACCTATGTACATGTTCTAAAGAAAAATCATCATCTTCGAAGTACCCCTAAATTCCCAGAGGGCAATGTATTAAAATCTTTAGGTTGAATAAAAGGGAGCGGTTATAAAATGGAGCGAAACACAGATTTAAAGGTCATGACCATGACTAAAACACCATGGATCAAAGGTGGTAAATCTTACAAAAACGGACGAGACTAGAGACATGCCAATTTATAACAGTTATAACAGTTTTTCGCAATTAAAAGTGGTCGTGCGTTAATGCGCTTCGCGCGACTTGAAAAAAAAAACTCTGGCTACCTGAAGTATGCCCACCGGTGGAGGCCCCTGGCCCTGCGAGGCTGAATAAACAGTACTTTTTATAAAACAAAACTACTATATCTAATTGTCATGTCTAGAGTCACTTCCTACAAAAACAGGATGGCAAGTTTAAACAAAATAGAAAAAAGAAATAATTAAATGCGGTACCATCATTATCTCAAGCTTGATCAAATTCTCGACTTCTTGCGAATACAAAACTTTCCTTTAAGTACCTAACCTATGTCGAATACATTATTGCAAGAAACATTGAATGTGATGTATTATGTTAAAAAGACCCCTTTTTCCAGGATTATAAAGATAATGGATATTTTATTAGCTTTAATGATGATCGATTGTCTATGCATAACGGAATTGTTGACCGATTTCTAGGAGCAGGTCAAAACTTAAAGAAAAAAAAACCTATCCCTTTATTTTAAATGTATCCCATCGCAGCCACCTCCACCACCTTGGTCCATGGAATTTCTCTTTGAAATTTTAGGTCCCATTATCTAAAGTAGCCATAAATGTATGTATGTATGTTTTCCGTCTGAGTGTGCCAAACCGAATCCTGAATTTAAACCTTCTGCCTGTAAATCCTTTACTATGTATAGGCTGGAGTATTTCTGAAACAAAATGAACACTATAGAAATTCATATACACACATAAGTAATTATATAAAATAAATATTATATACCTACATAGCAATTTTTCGTTTTCGCTTTCAAGCGTATATTTTTCCTAAGCTTTTCAGCAATTCACTGAGGAACATTTCAGTAAATTAAGCAGATTTCGGATACTTCGTTGGTTTTATTGGTTGTGCAACTTTGTGGGTTATATTGTTAATAAACGAAAATATGTTTTTTTCCTTTGAACCAAAGGCTTTATACGAATTTATATGTTTATTCTTGGGAGTATGTGCAGGGATTATTTTTTGTGTTTGTCCTGTAAGAGCATTAGATTCGCATGCCGGTTAAAGAACCTTTTTGTTCTGAAACAAGAAATAATATTTAGGTATGTAGAATGTAGGTTATAAGTATTTCGATAACACTAACACGAGTAACAAATTGAATTATATTTCGTTTGTGTTTTCATGAATTTTAGTTTACTGAATAAAATGAGCACTCATTAAAAAAGTAATACTTATACTTATGAACGAAAACACGCTTTGAACTTTGTTCACATATACTATAGTCTATAGTAGAATGAGGGCTTGTTTCACAATGTCTGATTTAAGTTTCAATTAAGCTACTCAGAACTTATTTGTCATTTAATAGCTTCATTTACGTTGCGTAGATTCTGAATAATTCTAATTAGATGTTATTAAAGTTTTGAATATTTTAATGGCTAGATGAAGAAGTGTCGATTAGCAAATTTAACGGGCAAGCTGTCAGACAAATAAAATAATTTGGACTTCAAATGGATGTGGTTTGAAACATTAGAGGACAAATTAAGTTAACTTACATTTATATAAGTAACTAGTTGCGAGATAAGTGTTCATAGTTGTCTTTTGGTTGTGTTGCTTTATCTTCGTGGCTTAAAAAGCTCGTCGGTGTCCAGGGGTCTTCCCAAAAAAGCAAAGAAACTGAGGCTTAGAGGACATAGGAATTTTCATAGGGAATCCTTGTCCCTAGTAAGCAAGCTAAGTGAAAGTTCTGGTTGGAACCCTCAAGGGGGGAACCTTGTCCAAAGAAATTTTCTTCCATTGCATTCGTAGTATTTACTAATGGTTTCGTACTATTTACGAAGTAAAACTAATATTAGTAGAATAAATTCTTTCGTAGGTTGACCGTACGAATTATTCGTAGAATGTACGAAGCATTAGTTGATGTTTAAAAAAAATACAAACGAAATACCCATTATTTTTTCCCAAGCAATTGAAACGTGTTTTTGTGAAGTGCTCCGGTATAAAACAAAATTTTCTTTCGGTGAAAATGAAAATTTAAGTAAATATTATTTAGAAATATTTAATAATTGAATTAATTGTTGTTGTTGTTCAAAAATTCATTGAAATTGACGGAATAAAAAATGGTCAAGTCTAATAAACTGACATTCTAGTATGAATAGTACAATAAATAATAATAATGAATTAAATTATAGTTAGACAAAAAGCAAGTCATTAAAAGAAGTTTTTTTTTATTGAAAGTGGCCTTTATTTTTTTTTTTTTTAAATTCCCGTACAAATAATTTCGTACTTTAATGCACTGCATTAGTAAAGCATTACTAAAGCATTAGAAGTATGCTCCAAATCCTACTTTATTTTTAAGATGGCATGGGAATGCATGTGGGAATTTATTTATAAACAATTTCACTAGTTGGAAAGTGGCGGTGCAAAAATAAATGCAACAACTGATGCTTTTGTGCATGACTTTCAATGTAAGTAGACATTTTTTTCGAAAGATTTTTGTTGTTAAATATTTCTTATATTTTAGCGGCCTTCTACATATTGGTGACCTTAAGACAAGTCTTATTGAACTTAATGTCCACGTAGAAAACAGCACCATGTTATAAAATCGCAAAAACTTTACAAAAATTAATTAAAAATAACAGCAATATACAAAATAACCACAGCATCAACAATTATAAGGAATTAATCGATAAAACTAAAGACATACATATACTACCAAACTACAAAATGATCTCATACGACGTAACTAATATGTACACCAACATACCCATATACAAGAAACAATAATAATAATAAAAACTTATCTTGAATCCACAGAAAAATTAAATAAAAACCAAATAGAAGAATTAATAACAATTTTACAAATAATCCTAAATCTATTTCACATTAAATAACAAATACTACACTCAAAACGAAGGCTTAGCAATGGGATCTCCTTTGAGCGGTCTAATAGCTAATTTTTACTTGAACGACTTCGGAAATAGATATATATTGTCCAAACACAACCCACTTAACACGAAAATAATAACATATTCCAGATATGTGGATGATACCATTGGTTATATTTGACGGAACGACAAGACAATTAGACATTCTGAAAAATTACATAAACAATATAAACAGTAAAATACAATTCACATCCGAAATCGAAAGCGACAACGAAATAAACTTCCTATACTCTGTCCAACAAAAATTGGCAGTGTAGGATTGCATAAATCTGCCCTTCATTAAAGCTTTCACAGGGTTGTCGTAGTTACCACGATAACACTCATCATTAAAAGCTTTTTCTAAAAGCTCGAAAATCAAAAGCACCTTAACCGAAATTCAAGGGAAAAAAGCTGAACGAATTACCAAATGGACACGGGTAACGGGTAACTCTGAATGTACATCAAGCAGCAGCCAATCGCCATTGGCCACATCAATTCATGTGCACACTCAGATGTGTCTTGAATAGGACGTTGCGTCTGTGTCAGATGCTATTGGAAATTCACGGGCGGGCAAACACTTTTTGTGGAGGAGTTATTTCAAATTAATATGGTGCAAAAATATGGCACGCTACTGATTTTGAAAAAGCTTTCCTATAACACGTGTACTGCCTATTTTTGTTGGACTTAAATATAAAAAGAACAATAACAGGCTTAAATACAAAATATATGGAAAACCAACCACCACTGATATCACAATCCAAGACTCACACCACCCACAGACGCAAAAAATGGCAGCATACAATGCACTATCCCAATGGACGAAACAGATTACAAAGGCGAAATAAATACCAAAAAACATATAGCAAAAACAAATGGGTATGATACACAAACAATAGACAAAATTATAAACAAAAAGAAAGCCAAAATAAGGAAAATGGAAATATAAACGAAACCAACAACAAAAGTCAAACCTCAGCGACACCGAAATACATATCTGCACAATACACCAATTTACTACCACAAATATTACAAAACAAAAACAAAATATAATAATATCATTCAGGACAAATAATCATCTAACAAAACTTCTACAACCAAAATCAAAAAATGACAATAGAACAAAATAAAATGCGACGACTGCAACAAATACTATACAGGTCAAATTGGGAGACCATTCCTAGAGAGATTCAACGAACACAGACCAAAAACGAACACAAAATCAAATTTTGCTTTACATATAATGGAAATGAACCACAAATATACCGACTTTGAAACTAACCTCACCTCCTTACACCACTGCAAAAAAGGAAAACTGATGGACGCCCACGAAGAATTCGAGATATACAAATCAAACAGAAAAGAAGGAGACAAACTATTAAATGACAAATTAACACTGAAGACAAACCAACTATATGACACCGCACTAAAACAAATCAAATAATTAAGCAAGACAACTACTCACTGCGTGCAAGTGCAATACAAGACGATCACCAAATTAAGCTTTTAAGACAACAACAAATAACAGATGAAAAGTGACAAGCACAACAAAAAACGAAAGGAGGAAACCAGCTTCAAACACCAGTCAACTGCATAAGCTCGAATATGGAATTGAATTCCGAAACGCGTTGCCAAATTAAAAATTAAAAGTTGTGTAATAATAAAATTTTAAAGTTATTAATAAATAACATTTACAATAAATATTAATTATTGATTTATTTTTTATTTATTTCATTTATTAAATAATCGCAACTGGAGACGAAAATCAACCATGTATTCAAAAGTTCTTCGTGAACAATTTCTATTTTTAATTCTGGACTCTGGAGTGCTTTTCTTCGAATCCCTTGTAAATATAGATATCGACATGCACTCAAAATGTACTTGATGGTAAACTTACTTTGTCTGGGCCTAACTACCAACAGAATTACAGCGACCATCAAGAAAACAACTTCAAAACATCACATTATTTAAGGCGCCCACAAGGTTCTGCTGCCAAGGAACGAACAGCACACAACAGCACAAGCACAACAACTAATGAGGCGAAGAATAATCCCAAACAATTCAGTTCAAATTCAAAAATCTTGAAATTGAAGATAAGGAACTTTCTCTTAAGCGCAAAATAATATCATATGCGTTCCACCAGGTTCACACCGTTCAATACACCGTTCGTACAACAAACAAATTTTCTGGTAGGGTAACGAATCAATAGCTTCCGTAATGGATGAGGATGTTTCGGCCAACTTAGTTGTTGTTCCCCCACAGAAATGTGTTCTTTTTGTCACGTTTACATCTTGATACGTCTTGTGATAAAGTTGAAAATTATGTTAAAAAGAAACTGCCGTCATTAAATGTGTCTTTTAAATGTTTAAAGATTTAACAGACCCATAGTACTAAAAAAGTAAGATGCTGTGAAAAGACTGAACCTCTATCGAACTGTGATATACCTTTCTTAAGACTTTAATGAAGATGAAATAGGGCAATATATTGAGGATCTAAAAGATAATTATGTCCCTGGCCCTGACAATATTCCGCCTATATTCGTCAACTGTGGCAGACAAAAATTTGTTGAAAACTATCGTGGCATAGCAAAACGTTCATGCATTCCAAAATTATTTGAAAATATTGTGTGCAAACACATTCAGTTTCACCGCAAAGGATTTTTTTAGTGACATATCAACTTCAACAAATCAACCGAAGGCCTTCAAACTGATGTATTCTATGATGACTTAAATAAAGCATTTGATAGAGTTTGCCATAAAATACTTCTGTTAAAACTAAACTGTTATGGGTTTCCAAACTGGATATTGACTTGGATAGCATCCTACTTGAAAAACAGGACCCAATATGCCAAAATGAAAAATGTCATCTCTAAAACTATAAACGTCGTATCTGGAGTTCCCCAAGGCAGTCTAATTGGACCTATTCTTTTCCTACTTTTCATCAATGACATACGCACACACTGCTATCTTTTGATGATGTTTGCTGATGATTTCAAACTAATATATGGTTTCAGAAGCAATAATGGTTATCTGTTTCTTCAACATGACATTGATAAGGCGGTGCTCACAAAACGGAATGGATCTTAACACTAATAGATTAGTGTAATATAATGACCTACTCTCGGAAACGATATCTGGCTGACTCCTTCTACTTCGTTGACGATATTCTTGTTATAACCGAGTTGATATGTTTAATGAACTGTGAGTTCAATTTGACATTAAACTTTCATTTAATCTTCATATCGATACAATAATAAGCAAAGTAAGGGGCCGTTTTGGATTAATAGTGAGGTTCCCAAAAGAGTTTAATGATCCTTACATCTTTAAAACACTTTATTGTGCACTTGTTCGCCCTGTGTTGGAATACTGTAGTTGTGTTTGGTGTCCTAGTTATGACAACGCTATTAATAAACTTGAGTGTTCAAAAACGTTTCCTGCTGGATGCCCTTCGACATCTTCCATGGAAAGTCGATTAAATCTTCTAAACATTTCGACACAAAAAGGAGAGAGATTAATAATGTCATGTTCTTGTTTCAACTTCTGTCGGGATCTATTGACTCATCTTATATTCTAAGTCAACTCAACATCAATACCCGTCTAAGATCGACTAGAAATCCAGCGTTCGTCTACACAATTATGGTTAAGGGTCAATTATGGTTTAAACGAACCTCTTAACGTTTTGAGTCGAGACTTTAACAAATTGTATAGTTTAATGGATTTAAATAAATCTGGACCTTGTTTGAAACTTATTTTGTATTCGCGACAGTCAAATTACATATGATTGTCTCTTCGTAATGTTTATTATTTGAATTGTTATGTAAACAAATTGTTAAATTAAACTGTGACACATTTCAAACAGTTTTGACGTGATTGTCTGTAGTTGAAATAAATAAATAAATACATACAAACAAATGAACCGCGCCCTGATTCCGATAAGGCTAGGGATTTAATACCAATAAATATTTTTGCCAAACAATCGTTTTAGGGCCAGTTTCACAATCAGAAAAGTGACACCTAAGTGGGGAATGTGAAAGATTAATTCCCAATATCACAGTCTACACTTACCTGAATAAGTGGCACTTAAGTCTTCGATGTTGGTAACTTAAGTTCCACTTACGCTTGCTATGAAATTTAGCTTAAATTCCTTACATGGGAATCTTAAGTGCCACTTATTTTGGTAAGTGTCGACTGTGAAACTGGCCCTTAGACTATAGGGAATTTATCGCACCGTCTGACTCCGCACCGCACCATTTCTTCCATCTATATACTATATAGGCTAGGGAATTCATCCCATCATGTTGTGTTCCCCGACCTATATGAAATAAGTTGTTAATTATTAAGTCATAAGCTTATTTCAAGAGTTATATGAAATTAAATTGTATTCTTAGTCTTAAGCAAGATTGAATAAAAAAGGTTTATATTTCAAATCCGAGTTGTTCTTACTTTCGTCAGTATACAAACCTTAGATAAGCTGAGGCGCTGACCTACCTCAGATGGAAAATAAAAATCATCACAACTAATAAGATATCATTGAAACTTCACAGATTACACTTTCTGATCAACAAACAAAAATTGCCTGAAAATTGGAGCTCAATCGTTAGTTTTTTTAGCTTTCGGAGTCCATTTGAATTGTTTCTTTTGATTATTTTCCATTTCATTAATTCTTTTCTCTCCCTTGTAACTCTAACTCCACAGTCAAGTTCGCAATACAGTATGAATTTTGTTTTAATTAAGTACCTACTTCAAAATGTTGGGTAATTTTTTTCTAGATTTGCAAAAAGTACTGCAAATTTTTAGCCTTCCTGCAATTTCTAGCTGGCCTGGTGATTGAAAAAACAGCATGTAAAGTTCGAAGTACATGGGGTTACATGGGATTACATGGGATGTGGTCCCGTTAGTTTATGTAAAAATTCTTAAGCCAACTTCATTGACTTTCAATTCATCACTCATAGAGTACCTATATCATCTAGAGTACCGACTTAAGGGGTTCATTCTCTTCCACCCTCTTTCTTGCACTGAAAGCATTTCAATATTCCATATTAGACGGAGCATTGAGTACTTCTCCCGTGCATTTTAAATGGAACCGAACCACCTTTGGAAGTAGTGTTCTGAAGTTCTGCTCAGTTTTTTTTTGCAATTTATTGAATGAAATGCATTACATATCCTTCCCTTTACTTTTGTTCCTTCGTATATCCTTGCACCATGTACTCGCAATAAAAATGAGTAAAATAAAGTTTATTTTTCAACTAAAATTTTAGGGCTTTTCAGTCTAGAGGGAGGGGCACCGATCGGCTCTATAGATACTATAATATGTACTCAATGCTAAAACCAATCTTTTAGGCGAGTACCTATGATGCAATTCTGAACCCATAGATGCGAATTTAGTCCATCAAGTATACCTACCTTCAGAAAAGTTTGAATTTCAATTTTGCACACCTTCAGCGATTCAATAGCATATGGTAGGTAATGTTCATTCATATTTCGAATCTGGATAATTTTGTTTGTCGAGTGCTGATGTAAACTTTGTAAACTGTATACCTGGAGCTATAGTTACCATCAACAACTGATGAAATGATTCCCTATATAAGGAAACACACTAGGGCTTGTTCGTATATGCCATTCAATTCTGATTCACCGCTCCGAATTTTGAATTGAAAATGTAATCCCAAACGTATCGATTGATTTATCCTGCATCTTTATGTTGCTTTTCATTTTCTCATTTCAATATTTGTACATACAAAGGTACGTCATCTCAGTGAAACTTGATTTCACATTTTGTATATAGTTATAATCATGGTTTTAAGGGTTCTTCATTGGTATAGGTATAAGGAAATAGCTATGTGTAGAAAAGAACAAACCTATATAAAAAAAAATACATCTTATCATAAAATATAAGTGAGAAATGAGGCTCTCTCTCTCTCATGGGTGATAAATTAACATTCAGCTCAGTGAAGTGGAAAGCGTTTTTCTTCAAATAGCAAATGAATATGTCATAAATTCAAAAACTTCAAAATAAATGCTCCTGACAATTTTTAGTATAAAGTGTAGGTATGTGCCTAATATTACATTCTCAAATTACCAAAAATTCTCAAAAACCCCTTTAAACCTATGATAGATATAGAAAGAGAATGAAGTTGATGTGAGCTTGTATTGTTTTATCCTCGAGTCAATCGATTTTTGATATAAAAACAGATTTATTTTTGATTTATTCCTGATTATGGATAAAATGTGGGGATTCAATCCTTTTTTCTTTTTTCTTTTTTCTTTTTTCTTGTTTTTTTTTTTTTTTTTTTTGAATCCTAAAAGGGATACCTACCCGGATTGTTAAGAGGCAACAGCAACAGCAAAACAAAAGAAAAAAAAAAAAATACAAATTTGTTTTTATAAGATTCTTTTGAACATTTTTGATTTGAATTTGTCGTCTGCCAAAAAAAAGTCAACCACCAAAAATTCAAGTGCAGAGAGGTGTCAGAGGACATCATTTACGTGGCGATATAAAATTACCTTAAAAAATCGGATACAACCAGAGTTGAAAGGAATTTTTGTTCTTCTTTCCTTTTTTTTTTTTTTTTTGATTTTTTTCTTTTTTGACGATGACATGATTTCGATTACATTTCTATCAAACCATGGGGAATCTTCTTATTTCAGTTTAAGGGTTTGTCAGGTTGAAGGATGCCTGACAAGTGACAAGCTTTTCCATTTGATTTGATTCGCTTCATATCCGCCGCGGGCGCCGCCGAGGCAAGTTGTATACCTACCTATTCTTTTTGTAAGAAGTGCGAATTTTCAGACGTATGTACATATACGTACGTACATACACATATAGGTACCTTCTCACGGGAATGTATATCGTTTTTAGATTTTGTGTCTTCGATTTTGTGTTTTTACAGTGCGATTGTTTTCGTTCCATTTTTGTATGTTAATATACCTACTCATTTCGTCTTCCTATAATTATTGTGGCGTGTTCCAGGTAGTACTATTAACAATAAAAGAAACTTTGTCTTGGGTTAAAGAAAACGTTATATCAACAACTGATATCTTCTCAGACAGCCAAGCTGCTAGCTAATCCTCTGGACTGAGTCTCTATAAACTCTCGAACAGCCATAAACTGGCGATCATCTCTCGTTGAGATGGCGATGGCGCAGCAGTTTAATATTCATTTTTGCTGGGCCAAAGGGGCATTCCAGGAAACCGTAAGGCTGATGAACACGCTAAAAACTGATCTACAATACCTATCTCAACAGATATTAGCACAGATATTGGTATAGCCATCGCTACATGTAAACTTATTCTAAAACAAGATGCTGTAGAGAAAACAAACCTTAGGTTGGACAACATCACCACTTGCTTGGCGACAAAACAGATCTGGCCAACGCTTGACATGAAGCGCTCTAAGTGTTTGATATCTTTAAGCTGATTGTACAATAGCTCCGTAATAGGTGTCATAACCGGGCACTGTCTAATAGGTAGGCACGCCCCGCGACTTGGTGCCTACTCAAATGACTTCTGCAGACCCTGTATGGATGAAGAAGAAACAATTCCTCACCTATTCTGTACATGTCCTGCTCTAAACCAAAGACGTAGAATGCATAGGTACCAGGCGCGGATCTAGGATTTCAGTTTGGAGGGGGTCACGTTGCCCGAGGACAAATCACCAACAAAATGATATAAAATGCATGCAATTCCTGTAGATGAGAAAAGTATCGGACTTACATTTAGATATCGATAGTATATCGTTGACCAAGGTGATGTTGGCAGAAACGATACAAAATTAAAGCATTGCAATTTTTAATTATAAAATTGATTTTTTCAATGAATATAACATACTAAGCAGTTTCTAGATTCAAACTCTGGTTCGATATTTCATCTACAAAAATACAAAAAATGCAAATGCAGTCCAAGACGATACCGAGACGAGAATAAGTTAACGAGACCGAGACGAATATGAAATCTTAAAGTCGCCTGAATGAAATAACTACTTTTTTGGTAAAATTCAGTTCATTTTTAGTTTCATCAAAATTTCTTAGGTTAGCAAAAATATTTTTTAATCAAGGTAGTTTAAGAGGGCATAGCTTACAGAAGAAAGAAGATATCAGACCAGTGGGACTCATACAAAAAAAAGGTTCTTATTATACCCGAAAAGCCGTTGTGACTCAAAAAAACTATCCCACTAGAGATAAGGGGTCTCTTATTAAACATTCGTCCGTGATTATATCAGTTTCAGCAGTTTATCAAAGCTTACTCAAACCGCCCCGTTTACTTACCGAGAGTATATTAGATGTACGGATTCATACTGTATTAAAGAGAATTGGAAGAACGCACCAGCCCCGTTCCTGATCCAGAGATACCAGATAATATCAAAATCTATTTAAAATAATAAAGTTAAACAAGATTTTGATTAAAATAAACTTCGTTAGATCAAACACAGGTAGACCATCAGTGAGCAAAGTTTCAGACTTTTATAAAAATTGTACAAATTAAGATACTTTGCGTTTGCACCCATCTGCACTTTTTTCTGAATATTTCGGACTATAGCTTATAGACCTATTTTTAAGTATGTCTAACTTTAGGCAGCTGCCGAACTCCAAAACCTTATTTATAAATATTTTCACATCGATTGTCTAACTAAGACACTGAAATGGGATGTCCAAACAAGTTCTAAAGTGAGTATACGTGCAACGCCAAATATAAGTCTAGGAACGAATTGAAAAATTATTCTTGAAATTAATGAAATGTTCATTGAACGTATCCACGAAAGTCCATGAAATTGAAAGATTAAAGGGAAATTAGTATATCAATAACAGGATATAATTAGACAACTGTTGCAATGCGTTTATAAATAGGAGATGTCCAACTATTGAATAGTTGTCCAAAAGTTTTCTAAGGAAATCACTGGGCTTCTGGGGTGGTCATGACCCCCTTATCTGGATCCACCACTGATATTTAAATGTACATAGGTGACTTTTACTACAACGATCCCAGTGATCTGGCAAATACTGATATATTTTTTCTTACACGCTTCATAAGAGTTAAATGAGTATAGGGAAAAGATTTCCTAGATCAATCTGGTATCACAACGGGCCAACATTTGGTCTAAGTGACTCGACTCTCCGTCGACAGCCACTTCTACCTAACCTAACTTACTAAAGGTGGCACTGCAGTTCGATGTGAAAGAGGGATATCTACACTTCTACAGTTGTTTGTGGTATCTTCTCCTCACTCCTCGTCAATACAGGGTGTTTCCTAATTTATGAAATGATATTTCAGCATGTTCTTAGAAAAAAATTGTTTGGGAGGTCCTATATCTCCAAGATTCTGGGAAGGGGAATTTTCTAAAACCATTGACTTAAGATAGTGAAATATCAATAAAAAACGACTTCACACTTAGGCCCAGTTTTTCAGTGGTGAGTTAAACTAGAGTTAGCTTACTCTAGAAGTAAATTAACCCACAGTGGACTGAGGAAGTAGTTTTTCGGTGAAGAATGCCTGTGCTGAACGACTAAACAAACTCGATGGATAAAACATCAGAAGCATCTGTTTAGTTAATCCTGAGTTACTTCAGCAAATAAGATTTCATACTGAAGAACTGTACCTTACAATATCATGCAATAGCTTTTTTTTAAATAAAGGATAAAGTTGTTTTAGTAAATAGTTTTTGAAACAAATATTTTCAAGCTCAAAATTTTAAAACCGAAATTAAAAAAAAATTTATTCGGATTTTTCTCAAAAATTTACGTAATTATGTCTTTTTATATTCGATGTTTTTATTATTTTTAAGTCGAACGCTAAAAACCAATTTTGCGTATCTTATCCCCGAACGCCTGTCGCAATTTTGATGTTTTTTTTATAAAAATCGGTAATAATTTGAGAACTAATAATTTTAAGTCAATGTTTTTCAAAAATTGCGCCTCCGTCATATCCATGGAGAAATTGACCCTCCCTCCGAAATAATTTTTTTCTAAGATCCGATGAATCATTTCGGAAAGTATTGTTCATTAATTAGGAAACACCCTGTATACAGGACCTCTCAAAAAAAATTGTGCGAGTGCCGGCACTCACGGTTAATATGTGTAAGCATCAACGTAAGCGGATCCAAAACGGACTTGTTTTCGCTTGAAGGGGATCTTCAGATTTTTTTCACTGAACGCACCCATCCTAGTATGCAGATCGTAACGTTGTACACCGTAACGTTGCACGACGTAACGTTGCACACGAACGTTCACGTTTTTTTTCACTCTACCGCCAGCATAGATGTTTACACATCAAAAACTTAAGGCTTTCTCATAATATATTGCTCGATGAAGAGCTTTGCTACTCAATATCCTTCTTATACCTAATAAGGCAAAGATCCAAAGTCATGGGGGTCATTCCGTAATTTGTAGTACGTGAATGTTTTCGTTTGCTTCACATAACACAACCACTATAGTCTCGTTATTCAATTATTTTACATCACAGTTTGAAAATCTTTGGGATCATTCAGAAATTCTAAAACAAGGGTTGAGGTATCATTTTCGCCGTCATAAATGAAAGTTCTGCAATTTTTTAGTGTTGTTTTCTGTTTGGTGCGTATAAGTAAAATAAAAATTGTAAAATGTAAAATATTATTTTAATATTAAAGAGTATTAAACATTTTTGATCCTAAGGGTATCCCATAATTCACGCAAAATTTGAATTTTGCGCCATTTAATAGTACAGTGTTGCCAACGGAAAAAAATATAACAATGTGACAGCTGACAGTTCGGGGTTAATCAAAATGGAGCGCTTCACAAAAGAACAAAGCATTTTCATTTTTGAGCAATATTTAAAATATTTATAACAAAGTCCGCAATTTGATTTAAAACCATCAGCTGTGAAGAGAATAATTGAAAAATTCAGGAGACTGGATCAATTAGTGATTTTGAACAAAACACTCTGGGTACCCTGCCACAAGTCGTTCAACAGAAAACATCGAAGTAGCTCGCAACCATTCTTCTTCTAAAATGGTGTTCATTATCGTGACATGCTAACATTGTTTTTAGTGGCTAAATTACAATATATGGATGTGACCAACATGTGGTTTCAACAAGACAGTGCCACATGCCATACAACCAGGGAAACAATCCAATTACTGCATGAGTCATTTCCTAATCGTGTATAATCGGCCGTTTTTGCGATCAGATTTGGCCATCCAGATCTTGTGATTTAACACCATTGGACTTTTTTCTTTGGAGTTTTTTGAAGTCAAAGACTTATGCAAACAAGCTCACGACCACCAACGCCTTGAAAGAGAAAATTGGGAGGTAATGAAATTCAGCCCCATTTGTGGGAAACGGTCATAGAAAATTTCAATAAAAGAGTACGTGCTTGCCAGCAAAGCCCTAGCGGCCATTTATTCGATGTGCTATTCCATTAATAACCCCAATCTGTATACTCTATGAATCAATACAAAATTTAAGCTTTCTAATTCAAAATCTGTATTTTCTATCAAAATTACATTTTGCCTGAATTATGGGACACCTTTTATAAGGCAGTAACGCAGAAACAAAATAAATTTTATTGAGAAGCATGAAGAATTGGCTAAGGGCTATAAATCAAATACAGACGAATGTAAACAATCGATCAACAAAATGTGGGTTGCTTTAGCTGGTGAATTGAATGCCAACGGGCCTCGTACAAAAACTATTGAGTTAATTCAATTTAAATTAATTTAACTTCGTTTAAAATCATTTTCTTGAGGTATGGACAGACTTCAAGTACCGAGCGAAGAAGTCAAAACTTGATTTCTCTGAATAAAACCGATGCGTGGGGAGCCTGCCAAGGAGGTACACATCTGCACATCAACGAGGACGCAGAAAAGGTGATTCAACTTACTTCACTTCGCTCAGGAGTTGCGTCAGGAGTTTGGTGCTGCAATGCAAGCACATCAGAAAACGAGATGCAGGAATTGACAGACAGACGAAAACATCAAAGAGTGTTTGAACTTTCGCAAAAGGTACACGTAAATATTATTGTATTCCACTTTTGACATCGTCAAGTACCCCCAAGCGCAAGAAGAAGCATGATCCCACACCCACAGTTCAGCTGCTTTTAAAAACGCAAATGGAAAACGATTCAATAGGCGTGTTTTTTTTGCAAGTCCATATGGATTTGTCGAAAAAAACGACATCGGGACTAATAGTTTTACACCTAAATACAACAACAACTTAAATCCATACAGACTTAGCTAAGTCCAGATAATTATCGGGACTTACGTACTGTAAGTAAGAAGTTCCTAAGTCCCGATGTCGTTTTTTTCGACAAGTCCATATGGACTTGCAAAAAAACACGCCTAATATTCCACACCAATTTCTGTGCTAGATTTAAGGAGCGGAGTCATCAAGAAGGAATTTTCATTTAAAAGTTAATTCCTTGCTCGAGAAAAGGAATAAACATAGCCTCTGTACAAAACAATGATAATATCTATTCTGCAATCAAATTTTTGAACAATTTATATCCAACAGACTAATTATTCTGATATTTCGATGATTGGCAACGTATGTAGTTGACTATGACATGCATACAACGAATAATGATTTGGTCATATATCAGAAACGATTGACTTGTCAAATATTACTCTTAATAACAACAATGTGGTCAATAATATGGTGTGGGGGGGGGGGGGTGTATACAAGAGCTTACACATGAGACAATAGAGAATAGATAAACTTAATAGGAATATTAATGACAAATAAATTGAAATAACTGACCTTTTGCAATGAAGATAATAATAAAAGAAGTATGTAGCACAAAGAGAAATAATTGTTGTTGATAATTTATATTATACATGAATACAAATTCTGGTTCCATATGTTCACAACATTCTAATTGGAATTTATTTTTATTTTTACTAAAAATATTATTTTCCATTCGGATCCGGACCAAAAGCATTGTGGGTGTGAATAAAACAAAACAATACATTTATTTGATAAGAAATTTCTTAAAACAAATGTGAAAAGTTTCCGACTCCCGGGATTACATTTTTGTAGATAACATGAGGGTAAAAAACATAATAAATTTTATACAAACATGGCATTTTTAGCGTTGTTTTTTTGTTCATCAACAAATTCCTGTCAACAATAATGTACGTATGAGTATAAACATTTGTATATGAACAAAAAATTTTAAAGCATGTTATTAAATGGAAGCCAACAAACTGCAATACAATTGAATTCCATATAAAATAAAAATAAAAACATTAATTTGCCTAGAAAATTCTGGCAAAATGTAGCAATACAATTGAATTCCATATAAAATAAAAATAAAAACATTAATTTGCCTAGAAAATTCTGGCAAAATGTAGCACATCCTTTTGAAATATATTCAGAAGAATTTTAGAGTACACTTTGGTGTATGTGTGTGTACCTCCTTTTTTTGTTTTTTTTTTTTTATTGAATTGTTAACTTTTTTCTAAAATATATCCATGGGGGATATTCATTGATATTAACTAAAATATTACTTAGTAATTCCAGAGTTTAAGATTTTCATAAATCAATTTGAATCTAAGTTTAGGGCCAAACCAGTGGTCAAACTTTAAACATTGGAAATGTTTTTTTTTTTTGAAAATTTTGAATTGCGATATAATTTGAGCTTTTTGAAAGTTTCTATAAATAATTTAATTTAATTGCATTCAGCCAATAATGAAAAAATCTGAAATTACGTTCTATGGGAGGTACTGTTAAAAGTTGTCCAGCGTAAATATATTTTATATTTAATAGAAGACCGTACTTACTTATTTAAGCACACCGAAATTTTTTTGGAAGTTTTTGTACAAAAAGCAAGGTTCATAGAACTATAAAATATCATTCATTTTCTCGTGAAAAATTTAAAAGGGAATTTTATTTTTGATTCGAACGCGAATCTTATTTTTTGGTTCCTTTAAAATAATATTCATTTTCACGATCAAACTACTAGGATGTGGATCTATAAAATATCGTTCGTTCCGAATTTATTATGCGAGAACTATTGAAGATCCATTCACGAACCGTTCAAATAAGAAATAAAAAATTAATTTTACAAAATGAAAAAAGTTTCGAAAAGCCAAAGTTACGCAAGTACCGAAGTACAGTTTCAAAAAAAGAGTCCTTTTACCTTCATTGTTCCTTAATAGATTTCAGAATTAAAAAAAGAAAAATTTTTTTCAATTCGTTGCCATTAAGTCAGTTAAAAAGGTAGATATACAAAAGTGTTTGAATATTAATGCATGTATAGAAATTAGTTTTTTAATTAGATACACAATAATTACTAAAATTTTACCCAAGTTCCTTTTTTTAAGGCAATGAAAATAAATAATCAGACTTGAATTAGAGAAAATTATTAAGCGATTTTAAAATTCAAAACAAAAAATTATGTGAGTGCCGGGACTCACGGTTAATATGTGTAAACATCAACGTGCGCGGATCCAAAACGGACTTGTTTTTGATTCAAGGGGATCTTAAGATTTTTTTCACTGAACGCACCCATCCCAGTATGCAGATCGTAACGTTGCACACCGTAACGTTGCACGACGTAACGTTGCACACGAACATTCACGTTTTTTTTCACTCTACCACCAGCATAGATGTTTACACATCAAAAATTTCGAATTCCGAGTCAAATTTTTTCTTTTAAATAAAAAACTTAATTTTTTCGAAAATCTACACTTTTTATTTGTATACAAAATTTAAATATTTACTTCATTATTCAGCCTCATCACGAACTTCATCGTAATCGGACACTTTGTTACGAATCCCGAAAAAAAAACTCACAGAATCCATCGTAGTGCAAAACTTCACACAAATTGCCATCAAGAACACATTCGGTGATTGTTTTTTCGGTATTCTTAAACAAATCCGATTAGGATGGAATTCGTGATAGGGCTGATTATCAAATAAAAATCGTAATATCAGTTTAAAAAACTGACCCAATAGCCCACAAAACAGATCAGCTTTAAATTAAAATTGTATGCTTAAGCCTAGTACAACATTTTAGCCGAGTGGTACGCAGCTCCAGCTAAAAGTCAAAATTTTGTTTCTTACTGTACATCATTACCTGTAAAAATTTAGCGCACGAAAAATTTGTTCGGCACTTAATTCTCGGGCTGAATTTTGAAGGTTTCTATAATTCTTGAATTTTTTGTGAATTTTGCTTCGTGAAAATAAAAAGGCACGTGGATAATATTTGGAAGCAAACTATATGTATCTCAGTCAAAGAGAAAAATCCATTTTATTTGCTTAAAATTACTTGATATAATGAAAAAAAAAATTCTTTGAAATTGTTAAACATGCCTTTTTCAGATAACAGCTGTTCTCTGTGATATATTCTCCACAACGCTCTCATGTCAAAATTTAGAGAGAAAAGTGGGAACTAAAATTTAGAGCGATCTGCGTACTAGGCTTTACGCAATAAAAAATTATATTAACATGTATTTTCTAAAGGCTACGCTGTATATATTGTACTTCATTCTTCTACATTTCAACACTCCTCCCCAAATGTGTACAAAAGACGTAACACTAAACGAAACGTGTAATCAGGCTCTATCTCTGTGCTCTGTCTTGTTTATTTCTAAACATTAAACTCCCATTTGTTTTTTAATTAGGAGGCATATTACACTCCACTTCAACTGAATAAGCACACACATTTTCAAAGGTAGTTTGTCTACAAACGTTGTGCATTGTCATTGATTAAATATTAGCTAAGGATATTTTCAGATACATTTGGCATGATCCAGAGTCAGAGGGGGGGGGGGGGGGGGGGGGACAAATCATGGAGAGGAGATAAGTATTTGTTAAAATGCATAGTAAAAAATGAAAAATTTGTAAGTTGTGTAGTATTGTCCAGGGTGGGGGCAAGTGCCCCCCCTTGCCCCTAGCTCTGGGCGCCTATGATAGGTACGGTGACCATATTTTTAAATTACAAATAATGAAAAAAAAAATGAAACCCAGTTTTTAATTATTATTTTTTTATTTTAAAAAAATTAATCAATAGAAAAAATACAACAAAATAGGCAAAATAAATAATTCAGTCTTTAATTTAACTAAATGTTAGAGTAAAATAATCGCCTCAAAAACAAATAAATATCCTCATTATTAAAAATAAGGACTTTTATTTTATTAAATCTGGATTTTGTCTTAAATATTCTCTGAACTCTAAACAGGTCATTTCATAAATTTAGTAATTAAAATAGATTTCATAGTTTCAACTTTACATTCAGAAAATTAGGGCATCATTATTTTGTTGAAAGAATTTTGGCTTGGTTATAGTTTTTCGTGTTTATTTCAACAATATTAAATAAAATATTTACTGAACAAATAATGAACAGCTTTTGAAATAATGAACATTGTGTTTGAATACAAAATAATTCATAATGAACATCTACTTCAAATAATGAACAGTTCATTATAATAATGAACGGATTGTCCCTCTGAGTCGAATTTTCACGGGAAATGAAAATTAGTTCGAGAGAAAATCAAGTAAAAGAAATAAATATTTTTTTTTTATTTTTGTATAAATTAATTATTAAATGTAAGAAAAGGTTTCACAAATTAAATATAAAATTAAATTAATAATGAGAAGTAGAATTGTCTACATTTGGTGCCTTGCAATATGTTTTGAAGCTGATGCATTCAGTATAGGGTAAGGGTATGTAGGTTGAAACACAGAGCGACAGGGTATGTGATTGTGTGTAGTTGATGTTTGTATTATATTACGCATTTGAGAGGAAATCTAAAGAATGTATTCGCGTTATCAAGGGACTTTCAACTTATAGGGATTCTCGACTCAGAGGATGGTTTTTGGATGCAAAATTGAGGTGAATGCAGGGGTATGCCCGACTTACATAGAAGAGGTTCGACTGGGATTAAGTTGATCGTATTTAAAATTACTAAGGGAGAATCCTATGCCTCTAAGGCTAAAAACATACTGGAAACTGGAGCTGCGAGCAGAGCGTTGAAGCGAGAGTGGACCAGAGCGGCAAAAACAAACATTTTTTTTTAAGAGAGCTCTCATATTGAGACGTCGCAAAACTAGAAGCCTCAGTATGGAAACTCTCATAAGAAAACATTTGTTTGTTTTCAACTCTCGCGTCACCGCTCTGTTTGCAGCTCGAGTAGGTTATCAGCCTAAATTGATTTAATTTAAAACCTATAGTGGAAATTAAATCACTTCACTGATTTTTCAGGGAGGGGAAAAAACTTTAATAGAGTTGGTGAAAGGATACAATCTCTGCATTGATCATAATTTGTTTTTATATTGTTATTTAGACAAAATCAATTTTAAAGTCAATAAAATTAACTTTTTTCGCGCAAAAAATTGTGTGTTTGTTTGTATAAAAATATGTAAATTCTGACTGTTGCTACTTTGTTTCGACAGAACTATGAATCAAAAATGTCCAAGAATATGCTCATGTGTTCTGTGTGCAGCGTTGTATGCATCCATGCTTGCAGACTATTAAGATTAAAACAAATTACTTTCCAGTAAAAGCACTGTTCTCTAAATAAATGTATATAGTATCAGTTAATTACAAATCAAATTAAAAACTAATTTATTTCTTTTTCATACATCACTTCATAGCCAAATTTTCTTGAATAAAGACCTTGTTTGTAATTTGTTTTATAAATATTCTGAATTTTAACTATCAAGAACAAATTTCCTCTAAAACGGACGCGCTGCACATCTGTTTCATATATTTCTTTTAGAAGAACTTAGGCCTATTCGGCTAGATCTTTTATTCTGTTACTCTGCTATTCTGTTATGAATTTCCATATACAAGTTTGAGCTATCATAAAATCATTTATGAATTATAATTATCAAACACTGCTATGAACTGTCAAGAGCTCGAACTCTCAAAAAAAAATTTTACAAATCGCAGTTTTGGTATTCGGCATTTAAAAATGTATTATGGAATCTGTTATGAATCATAAAAGAATAAAAGACAAGTTTTTGTGACTTTTATCATAAAGATTTCAGTATAAATGGATATTTAACATTTATTTCGCCAACAAAATGTTGTTTAAGATAGAAAAATAAGAAATTAATATTAAAATATATATTATACAGTCAGTAAATTAAATCAAATTTTTGTAGATGAAAGCACAAAACACTTTTGATGGAACTAAGATTTGATCTTCTCAACAAAGGATTCTAAATTCTAATGGAAGCGTCGCCTAAGTACTAGATGAATGTATGCGCTTGACTCTTTCTGCTGCTCTTCTCAAGCGTCGAAGTGCTTGTGGATTCAATTTTCGATCTTTCTTTAACTGCGCGCTTGAATTTTTCGGAGAAGCGATTCACCAAACGGTTGTAGAAGTCTTCACCTCCAAAGTGCGTGTCTGCAGCTGTCGATCTCACTTCGAACAGAGACCCTTTATCGATTGTGAGTATATGAACACATCAAAGGGGCCTCCTCCCAAATCGAATATGAGCACATTTCGTTCGCCAGATAGATTCTTGTCTAAACTGATTATGAGCACGTTCAACTCCGCAATGGCTCCAGAGCCTTTATTTTCGTGGCGCTGCGATTCATTGAAATAAACGGGAACTGTGATCACCGCATCTCGGAGGGTATCCTCCAAATACCTAAACCTCAGCAGTCTTCTTCATTTTTGTGGGAACCATTGAGCTGTTTTCCTCGGGGCGAATGTTTTTGTTCGTCCAATCAACCTCTTTGCGTCGAACACTGTGTTTTTGGGATTCATGGCAACTTGGTTCTTGGTAGAGTCACCGATGAGTCGATTTGAATCTGTGAACGCCACATAGCTGGGATTCTAATGGAAAAATTATCCATTTTCATGTATTATATTAGGCATCGTCAACGATAATTTCTTTATTTAAAACAGCTGATATATGGCAACAAGGTTTAGTTCTGTTTACTTTGTTTATAACAGATATCGTTTTTGAAGTCTCATACTACTTCTGAATACCAATTATAAAAGATCTTTTATGGTGAAAATCTTTTATGATTCATAACAGAAAATTCATAGCAGTCTTACAGATGTGGCAGAATAGGCCCAAGTACCGTAGTTTGTCTTTGTTTAAACACTTTAATCCTACGAAGAATAGTTAGGTTTATTGGGGCGTGTTCATAGTCATTTTTAAACTGTTGATAAAGTCAAATGTTAGTTGGACTGAATTTTGATTGCTATGGGTTACTCTTTTAATACTTTAATTTGAGTAATTCAATATACTTTCATTTTAATCAACTTTGGATGTAATTTGGTTAAAAATATGAGAAGAATTTTTAACTCGATTCAGCTATTCGTATAATGTTATAACCAAAAAAAATTGTGTGAGTGCCGGGACTCACGGTTATCATGTGTAAACATCAACGTAAGCGGATCCAAAACGGACTTGTTTTTGCTTGAAGGGAATCTGCAGATTTTTTTCACTGAACGCCCCCATCCTAGTATGCAGATCGTAACGTTGCACACCGTAACGTTGCACGACGTAACGTTGCACACGAACGTTCACGTTTTTTTTCACTCTACCGCCAGCATAGATGTTTACACATCAAAAATTATGAGGGCGAGGCGTCATCAGTTTTCGAAACACAGCAATTTCAACGCAATTGCTATTAAAATTTTGAAAAACTTTCAAAATGACTTAATACATTTTGGCACTATTGGGCTACACGTAAGAAATTATAATTTTCTAGGCGTGTCGGTCGGTCGTTAGCATTTCCAATACCTACACCCATATTGACACAATTATAACAGTTTTGGTTTTTAAAGGTACTGTTTATGCGGCCCCGCAGGGCCAGGGCCCTCCACCGATACTTTACGCACCCAGAGTTTTTTTTTTCAAGTCGCGCGAAGCCGCCCACTTTTAATGGCGAAAAACTGTTATAACTGTTATAAATAGGCATGTCTCTAGTCTCGTCCTTTTTTCCTACTTATAACTTTGAACTGCACTATCTCATCATCTTCAAAAATATGGAAAAATGTTGAATTTCTTCGAAGAGTTCGTAATTGCAGGCTTTGTTGCCCATGTCCTGCCTAAAATATGCTCAAATACGTTTATGAACACAATTACAACTGCATGTGTGCAGTCATAATACTTTGTTTAAAATGAGTTCATAATAGCAAATAATTAAGTTTGTACTCAGATTCAGTCCTGTAAAAGAAAATTAAAAACTTATTAAAATATTAAAATATTAAAATATTAAAAACTTAGAAAACAAAATAATATTACGATTATAAGTAAATTTAATTAAAAAAATGCTCACATTTGATCCTCTGCCATTTTCTTCCAAATTCAGCAACATATTAAAAACAAATGCTAAATTGACCGCAAATTGACTGTCGTTTTACTTTTATGAAGACAATTCTTGCCATGCTCACGCAGAGCTTATGCTGTTTGTTTACATTTATGAACGCGATTTTGGCAGTATTGCGGAAGTTTTACAATTACGAACTCAGCCTATATATATTGAATGAACTTACGTAGATGAACTTTTCAGTGAAAAAGAAAAATGCGTGATATTAAAAAAAATTTAATTACAACGAAAACAAACCGCACAAATATTGCCCACGCAGAAAAATATATGCTTACACATAAAAAGATCATTTCACTGCCTACAACTTTGGTCTTGACTAGTTTCCAGTTAAAATCAATAGTTTCCGAATATTACCCGCATTTTACTAGCTCTGATTATCCATATCTATAGATCATCTGATGCAAATAAAACGATACCAGATCTTTAGCGACAACTGTGTTTCATACCTATGTATATCTTTTTTCCTTACGTTTTATTTTTAATGTATTTATTGTCGTTTTCTTTACATTACATTTCACACTACCTTACCAACTCGTTTCGAAGCAAAATGGGAGAATACTTTTCATTCAAGTAAAGCGCGTTGCGAAATGCAAATCCAGTTAGCTAACTCGGTTTGAAGCGATATCGGAGGGTGCTTTTCCCTCTTCATGCGTTCTTTTTGAATAATTTGGTATTTGTTCTGTTTGTTTCCAAATATCACCCAGTTGCCGCTAAATCACATTTTTCCGGAGCAGTAAAAAAAAACTGAAAATTTCCGATTTTTGATCGGTTTTTTAGTTATTAGGTTCGGTATTCGGTTGGTGTTTGGAAGTGCGGTCTTTGTTTTCGGTTCGACTTTTACAATAGAACCAACACAAACAGTATTTATATTAAAGGGTGATTTTTTAGCTGGTTTGGTTTTGGCAACACTGGTTTTGACAGCTGACGTGTGTTTAGTACCTTGTGTCACTGTCAAACAGCTTCAGTTTGGTTTGCAATTTAACCATGGATCGTCTTACAAATGAACAACGCTTGCAAATTATTGAATTTTACTATCAAAATTCGTGCTCGGTTCGAAATGTTCATCGCGCGCTGCTTCCATTTTATGATCGGCATTCTCGACCTTCTGAGCAGTCTATTCGGAAGATTGTGACCAAATTTCGCACCAAATTTACTTTGTTGGACATTAAACCACCAACACGTTTACGTACTGTGCGTAGTGAAGAAAATATTGCGGCCGTATCAGCTAGTGTGACAGAAGACCGCGAAATGTCGATTCGGCGCCGATCCCAGCAGTTAGGCCTTTGTTACAGCACTACGTGGAAAATTTTGCGGAAGGATTTGGGCGTAAAGCCTTTTAAGATACAGCTGGTGCAAGAACTAAAGCCAGCCGACCTACCACAACGCCGAATTTTTGGTGAATGGGCTCTTGGAAAGCTGGCCGAGGATCCGCTTTTTTATCGAAAAATTGTGTTCAGCGATGAGGCTCATTTTTGGTTGAATGGGTACGTAAATAAGCAAAATTGCCGCATTTGGAGTGAAGATCAGCCAGAAGCATTGCAACAGCTACCAATGCATCCCGAAAAAGCCACTGTTTGGTGCGGTTTATGGGCCGGCGGCATTATTGGGCCATATTTCTTCAAAGATGATGCGAATCGCAGCGTTACTGTCAATGGTGAACGCTACCGAGCGATGATAACAAACTTTTTTTTGCCAGAAATGGAAGTTCTTGACTTGCATGATATGTGGTTTCAACAAGACGGTGCCACATGCCACACAGCACGCGAAACAATGGCGCAATTGCGAGGCGAGTTTGGTGAACAGTTAATTTCACGTTTCGGGCCGGTCAATTGGCCGCCTAGATCGTGCGATTTGACACCATTAGATTATTTTTTGTGGGGGTATGTCAAGGCTAATGTCTATAGGGACAAGCCCGCTTCGATTGACGCACTGGAAGCCAACATCCATGCACTCATTCGTGAGATACCGGCCGATATGTGTGAAAGAGTATGCCAAAATTGGACTCAGCGGATGGGCTACCTGAGACGCAGCCGCGGTCAACATTTGCATGAAATTATCTTTAAACATTAAATTGCAAGTATCGATTCAAATAAATATTTCATTCATTTTTTCGAATTTTTTGTGTTTTTTTTTTAAAAAAAGTCTTAAACCTCTTAAAAAATCACCCATTACTATACATTCTGGTTCAGCCCAAGTCGATGCCATACCAACAACCGAGTTTTCTTTTTTCTCGCTATGCTCTTGTACAAAACTAAAAACCGATTTGTCATTCGGTTCAGGTGAAAGAAGCTAACTCGGTTTGAAAAAAAATCAACTCGGTTCAACTCGGTTTGTTCATAACTCGGTTTGACTCGGTTTACTAAACCGAGTTAACACATCACTATAGTCGCTATCGCTCTAATGTATTTCATATGCGTAGAGCCACATTTGTATCGTATGATGTGTTGTGTCGAAATCTATGAAATACATTGGAATGACAGCGACACCTACTCCCCAGCACACCACACGAGAGGAGTGTGATTCGGGCTCTATAGGTACCCCACCTAATTCCCTTTTCTCTTTTTCCATACATCTAAAATTCTAAAACACACTTTTCTAATTTAAAGTAATATATTTTGAAAGAATTTACTTAAAATAATTCATATTTTTAAACAAGAGAAGTAGCTATACGAAATACGAAGAAAAGATTAATTATAAGGATTCTTAAAACATCACCAAACAAACTAAAAAAAAAACCCAAGAGCACATTTCCCTTGGTATCTCCTAAAAATTGATATTTTTACGAAGTTTTCATAAATGATGTACTTTTAACCCTTTTTTCCCCTAAATCTATAATTTTTCATATTTCGTTTTATTGTTTTATTTTGAGAGGATAATGAGGGAGAGAAATTTTAAACCGTAAGTTATTATGTTTGACAGGAAAGCGCATAAAGCTTCACAGTTCACAGGTTCACACCCGTTGTGCGTCCACTTCATGCTGACACCCACTCACGCTCACATTATTTTTTTTTTCTCTGTCGGGAGACGATGTTTATAACAAAAAAGAAACTTTGGTAGGTTGTTCCATAATATTAAATATAACTTTATAAAAATTCGTGTCAAGATGACGACTTCGGTGTGTACGAAGAGCTGTTGCCCAAAAATTTTAAGAACTCATGTTAAGGAATAAGATACCGAATCCTATACATTTACAACCGAAGCAAACAATCTAACATTATACTGATTGTAAATATCCTGTGTCGTTGACTGAATATCGTTCGACTATACATCTTATGCGGTGCGACCTAAGGGAAGACAATATACACACAAACCACAAACACATGAATTGCTTTGGTCTTACACATTTAAGGGGGTTCTTCGAAATCCGATTGGGGAATAATACAACTATTGAAATGCTATATGCTGATTATTATGACAAACGAAAGCCTATATATTTTGTGTACCTACACTTCATATCCATACACCCATTGCCAAAAGGATTCCATGTACAATGCGGATTAAAATTTCTTAATATTTATTATAATGGGATAGTAAAATAGAGCTATGGCCTATGGGTAAAGTAATCCATATTCGTGTGGTGTGCCTTAAGAAGAATTTCTGTACACATGACAGTACGGCACGCGGCGTCCGGTGTTGGACTCAAGTTAAAAAAATTGGATACTTCAGGAAGCGCGAGTAGTAGCGTCAATTTATTATAGAAGAGGAATGCAAGTATCTATATGTCACTAGAACACTACTTGTAAGAAATAGCGATACAATAAGTAGACACATGAAACATACATATAATAAATATTATGTACCTATGTATGTAATGTTTGTAAAAATTAAGTAAACATAGCCAACGGGGTTCGATTCCCAGCTGGAAAAGAAAACAAAATTGGCTACTGCCAATCCTGAAAATCCTGAAAAATCCTTCAAGAGTATCTCTTGTATCTTGTCATGAATCAGTGCCTCTCACCATAGCCCTTTGGATTCGGCGGAAAATTGTAGGTCTTCTCCATTCCTGAAAACAAACAACACTCACACATCAGAGCAGTTGATAGGTTGATAGTCACTAGGCCCTGGCTCTCCACAAGCGCTGCAGCTGAAAAAAAAATCTCAATGCCAACTATAATTTTGTTGCGTGCCACAGAGTCCCAAGTTAGTAAAAGAAAAAAATCGGATGTTCGAATAAAACTATTAATATTTTTTATTGCTCATTAGGTGTGTTCCTTTGGGCTCCAGTATCTACTGCCAAGTATTTCAGGCTGCATTCAACTACTTCTACTCTGTGGTCGAAGTAGTTCATTAATCTATTTACAGAATGTTTCCAAACAAAGAAAAGACATCACCAATTAAAAGAAATTACGTAGCAGATTATTGTTGTTGACATATTTCTAATTAAAAGTTAAATACAAAAGCAAATAACCGAAATTAAATTGATATTGAGGTCAGATTTTACTTTTGGCAAAATGAAAGCATTCCATTCATCATCTACTGGGAAGTACTAAAAAGGACTCTGCAAGACTGCAAGGCCAAATGGAACACGGCTGTTAACAAAAAAGTATAACAAAATAAATTAGAAGAAAACAAAATCATTTATATACATTTTTTTTTTTATTTAAGACAAGATAAGATAAGATAGATAAGATTTGTGTGTGCATATACTCGTATACCTATAAAATAATATTTTTTTATGACTTCAGTAGGCCAATTTATAACTCTTCAAAAGTGATTTTAATGGAGTCCAACCGGACAAACTATCGTTTTTAATCATTTGCTTTGTTATTAATAGAGCGTTTACTGTAGTTATTTTTTAACAATTACGATTTTTTGTTTTTATATTGGCCAAATCTGAAAATATTCTTCCTGCCGCTGCACTGCTGTGCGGAAGGCTAAGGAGGGCACCGATAAAAATTTGTAGGTTTGGATACATTATTACCCCCAAACCATTTTTCAACAAGTAAAATAATAATATTCGCTTGTATATATGTATTTCTATTTGAATATTTACTCCAAAATTTTTTTTTTTACTCATTTGCAATGAAATTAAAGCTAAAAATTAAATGTTGATTGTTGAATGCAACGTATAACGGAAGAAGTGGCCGCCTTCAGATTTGTATCCAAAGCGATCTGGATAGCTTTGTGTTGTTGTAATCCCGTGTAAAAGCACATCTGATGATAAAACAGCTGTTGCCAAAAAAGAAATCTCAAGCTATCCTAAAAATTCTGGTATACTTATCTATCCAATGAGAATTGTCATGAACAGCTGACTACACGACTGATATCAGCAGCAAATTTAACCTATCCGGTTTTGGTCGTTCAGAAACATACATGGATACTAGAGTATCTAATGTCGATTTCGTTTGGATTTCAGAACTGTTCCATTCCTATCTTAAATGGGAAATTTGGAGTAAAAGGAGTGAAAAAGGAGTAGCTCCGAACGTCCACTCGAAAACGACATTAAATAGGCTATCCTAGTGAATCCTGAACGTGGCCAGTGATACTGTGATAGTCAGCTGTCTCGTTTTATTTAAACGTAGCCATTTCTGCGTTCCAGAATCTATCCGAGACGGTGTCAACCTATCCAAAAATTTTCAGATACCTAGAGCTGTTGTTGCGTCAGGTGATTTTTCACAAGGGAATACATTAATACAAAGCTATCCAGATCGCTTTGGATACAATCCTGAACGTGACCCATTTCTTTCTCTATTTTAAGCATTGAACGCAATATGACACATTCATTGTAGAAGCCTTTTCTGTGGGTTTACAAAAAGAGTAAGAGGTTTTTTTTCAATGATTGTAGTGAATGTGTCACATAAATTATGATTCATAATTATTTTAAAAAGAAGAAGAGTGGCATTGGGTGCCATAGTGCCAAACTCATTTGAAAGTGCCAGTTTGGCACTAAAGTGCCTGTTTCTGCAGCGCTGCTCTCCACGAGCCAAACTGTATTTCTTGAAAATCCAAACATTTTGAGAAAGCATTTTTGAAGATTTTTTTGAATATTAGTTTTTGCAACCGAAATTAATTGAAAAATTTCAATATCGTCTCGGTGTCGTTTAACTTAAGCTTACCATTCACGTTAAGACCGTCGCGTCGGTTTCGTAGGCACGGTGGTAAGGTTCATACAGATCTTCAATTAATTTAATTTAATTTAATTTTGTTGGGGAGAGGGGGGGGGGGGTCGGGTATTGAAAAACCCATATTTTTCGGCTTAATACAAGCTACAATTTAATCTAACTTAAAAACTACCAAGAATATAAGCTAACAGCGCAGCGGCGTGAAGGAGGGTCATTCAGAAGAGAAGTTTTCAGCAAACAGTACTGAGGTTAAAGCCGAAACAGTTAATGTTTGATTTTACACTCTGCAGCATACGATTTATAAGTTCATTAGAGCCATAACCATAAGATGCACTGTGAATAGGTAGATATAGAAGAGACGTATTCAAAAACATACAGTTGTACAGCGTAATAATGTAGTCAACAAAGCCAGAAAAAAGTCGATGAATGAAGAGAATGTCGGATATTTCTCTTTGTTCTTCCAGCGAATTCAGGTTGATTCGTTTAATTATTCTAAGATCTAGAAAAGCAAAACGAAGAAAATGGACGACGACGTTGACTCCCTCGATTCTGAAAACTGAATATATTCAAGGGGCGAACGAAGCTTTTTACGTATAGAAAGACTTCTTTGACTGCTTTTACACGACAGCGATTTTTAATATTAGTTTCTCCTTTGGTTTCCTTCTAATTGAAAATACTTTTTACACGACAGCGATTTTTCACGAAAAGTTAACTTTGTGCAAGTGAAAAAGTATCATCTCTTTGCACTCTTTACTCCACTTGATTAATCGAAGTTATCTGAGTGGACGACGAATGAAAATAAAACACATTAGAACAATAAGGAACAACACAAAGAAGAATAAGCAATAACTGTGCAATTTGTTCAACTTCAGCAATTTCGTCTACGATGCAATTTCTTCTTGCGATTTTTAAGTACGTTGGCGAGGGACGTATGTGGTGGCCTGGGTACACTTAATAAAAACTGTGTATTGATAAGGCCCTCACTAGACAACTGTTGAGTCCAAGTGAGATCGCCGTAAAGAAATGCCAATTTTTACTGACTAAAAGCCGTTAATAGCTATTTTGAATCAATTATTCAACATGTCCAATAATATAGTTCTTAAGTCTTCTACTTACCTGATGAATTTCAGTAGTATGCAGATTTTATATTATAAAAACCTACAAACAAAAATGAATAAGCTCTATTGTGAATGATCCTGTATAGGCTGGAGGTTCACTGAAAATCTCTACCAACCTTGCGTCTAGGTAATATCACTTTTCCATCGAGGTGTCGCACGATACAAAAATACAACCTTTTAAGTTGTTTTCCGTATGATAATTTCTCCCATGACAATTTCCGTTAAGTCCACAATTCCTATTATTCACATTTTTTTAATCGCCACCAATAAAAATCGTAATTTTTTAATCAATCAATTCGAGGTCGTGTCTATAAATACATTTTAAATGTGAAAAGATTTTTTTCAACAAATATAGGTAGGTAATTGACACGAATAAATGTTTACCCCATTAAAAAAAAAAAGTTTGTTCATTTTGAAGCCCCGCATAAAACCACAACCTGAACATCATTAAATTTATTTGGAAGATTTCATAACTCACGTTTCTCCACATCCTACACGTAGAACATTATTTGCCTTATTATTGAACATGGAGAGGGATAAGTTTGTTTTTTTTTTTTGCCCGTGGTGGTTTTTAAATCTACTTCCCACACAAAACATTTTAACCATCGTACCTACATTTTTAATTTAAATATTACATCACTGCCAACCTTTCATTAATTTCAATGGTATTTCATTAAAAATAAATAAAAAGACCTTGAATCCTTACATCACTATCCCCAGGCATCTTAATGAAAACATTCATATTTTATCAATGCATAATTTGCATTTATTTTTCTTAAACCATTTCAATGACCAACATATTTACAGCTTTATGGTATTGGTGGTTTAAGCCATAGAAATGTTTATTCATCTTAATTGCTTCCTTTAAATTTCATTTTGGAAAAAATGTTTTAAAAACAATACATTTCATTTGATCTATTTAAATGGATTCAATTACTTTAAACAGGGTGTTTCCAAGTTGAATGGCAATACTTTGAGAAATATTCCTTGGGTATGATTTAAGAAAAAAATCGTACCGTAAGAGGGGTTGATATCAAGCGTTAAGGTGGGAGGAGTAATTTTCTAAAATATCGACTTAAAATGGATGGAGAAATCATGAAACAAAAAAAAAACAATTACACATTTTTCAACAATAAAAATACACCTTAGTTTGAGTTCACAAAATTTTTAAATTTTTTACTTGATTTTATGCATTTCAACAAAATTATTTGTCATTATCAGCACAACGAAAAAGAACAAAGAAAAAACAATGGTCAAGAAGGTATGACAGTAGATGACTAAAACTTAGTACTACAAATACATAGATGATGTATGTGGACCTGATAACAGATGTTTGAAGAGATCGGTTTCAACCATTGAAACGTCATAGCCATTACATAAAGCAGAATGTTTTATTCTTTCTCCAGACTCCAGTCCCATTCTGCTTGCTGCTGACTCCATACTATATTAAAAGCGCCCGAAACTGCTCGCTTTGTCCTTCCAATCGCGTCGATGTCGTCAGCAAACCCAAGAAGTTGTGTAGATTTTTAAAAAATAGTGCCTGATACATGGACTTGGGCATTGCGTACTATCTTTTCAAGCACAATATTAAAGCCGCTGCATGACAGTGGGTCTCCTTGTTTTAACCCTCTAGTGGTTCCGAAGGTTTCCGTAAAATCTTTTCCAATTTTGACACAGCAGCGGGCATTCTCCAGTGTCATCTTGATTAATGAAATCAGTTTGGCAAGGATATTTAAGCTGAACATGGCACCCGATAGAGTTCTTCTCTATTGACACTGCCATACACGGCCTTAAAATCGATATACAGGTGGTGGGTATATAACGGGTGATTTTTAAGCTGGTTTGGTTTTGGCAACACTGGTTTTGACAGCTGACGTGTGTTTAGTACCTTGTGTCACTGTCAAACAGCTTCAGTTTGGTTTGCAATTTAACCATGGATCGTCTTACAAATGAACAACGCTTGCAAATTATTGAATTTTACTATCAAAATTCGTGCTCGGTTCGAAATGTTCATCGCGCGCTGCTTCCATTTTATGATCGGCATTCTCGACCTTCTGAGCAGTCTATTCGGAAGATTGTGACCAAATTTCGCACCAAATTTACTTTGTTGGACATTAAACCACCAACACGTTTACGTACTGTGCGTAGTGAAGAAAATATTGCGGCCGTATCAGCTAGTGTGACAGAAGACCGCGAAATGTCGATTCGGCGCCGATCCCAGCAGTTAGGCCTTTGTTACAGCACTACGTGGAAAATTTTGCGGAAGGATTTGGGCGTAAAGCCTTTTAAGATACAGCTGGTGCAAGAACTAAAGCCAGCCGACCTACCACAACGCCGAATTTTTGGTGAATGGGCTCTTGGAAAGCTGGCCGAGGATCCGCTTTTTTATCGAAAAATTGTGTTCAGCGATGAGGCTCATTTTTGGTTGAATGGGTACGTAAATAAGCAAAATTGCCGCATTTGGAGTGAAGATCAGCCAGAAGCATTACAACAGCTACCAATGCATCCCGAAAAAGCCACTGTTTGGTGCGGTTTATGGGCCGGCGGCATTATTGGGCCTATTTCTTCAAAGATGATGCGAATCGCAGCGTTACTGTCAATGGTGAACGCTACCGAGCGATGATAACAAACTTTTTTTTGCCCGAAATGGAAGTTCTTGACTTGCATGATATGTGGTTTCAACAAGACGGTGCCACATGCCACACAGCACGCGAAACAATGACGCAATTGCGAGGCGAGTTTGGTGAACAGTTAATTTCACGTTTCGGGCCGGTCAATTGGCCGCCTAGATCGTGCGATTTGACACCATTAGATTATTTTTTGTGGGGGTATGTCAAGGCTAATGTCTATAGGGACAAGCCCGCTTCGATTGACGCACTGGAAGCCAACATCTATGCATTCATTCGTGAGATACCGGCCGATATGTGTGAAAGAGTATGCCAAAATTGGACTCAGCGGATGGGCTACCTGAGACGCAGCCGCGGTCAACATTTGCATGAAATTATCTTTAAACATTAAATTGCAAGGTTCAAACTATCGATTCAAATAAATATTTCATTCATTTTTTCGAATTTTTTGTGTTTTTTTTTTAAAAAAAGTTCTAAACCTCTTAAAAAATCACCCGTTACATATATTGAATTCTTGGGTCTTCTCCAAGATCTGTCGCAATGTGAAGATCTGATCGGTGGTAGATTTTCCAGGTCTGAAGCCAGATTGATAAGGACCTATCAAATTATCAACAAAGGGCTCGAGACATTCACATAAAACCCTGGATAGGATCTTCTATGCGCTGTTAAGAAGGCTAATACCTCTATAGTTGTTGCAGAGAAAACAATCGCCTTTTTTTGGATCAGACAGATTGTACTCAGGTTCCAATCGTCTGACCATATTGCGAGGATGAGTTGGTGTATGTTCCTGACCAGGGGACTATTTCACCAAACACTTTTCACTTCGCAACTTTTGACTTTTACTTTGCAAATTTTGTTTCACAAAACGTAAATTTGCAAAGAAGAAATAATGGGAATGAAAAGTCAAAAAGTTTTCAAACGTTTCACCAAACGCAAATTTTGCAAAGTGAAAAGTTTTGATAGTTTGCAAAGTATTTGTTCTTTTCGTTTCACCAAACAAACAAACTTTGCAAACTTTTCACTTTGCAAAATTTGCGTTTGGTGAAACTTTTGAAAGCTTTTTGACTTTTCATTCCCAGCCAATTTAAATGCGGGAAATTGAACATTCCCTAATGAAGTGATCTTAGGAGATGCTTATGCTTTGAGTAAATGGTGAATAACACCACTAAGGGGAAATCCGGAAGATCCAGTGGGACAGAGATTTAACAGGGCTCATACAAGGAACAGGCAAATCATTGAAATCTGTTTTGGTATGAGATGAATATATACTTCGCAAACTTTAGACACCAAGGTTCTAACTAACATTTTTGTCAAAATTGAGTTATATAATGAATCATAACTAAAAAGGCTCTACTCTTTTGTGATTGCCACTATCCGCATCTTTCTATCTCTTACGGTTTCAGAAATAACTAAAGAAAAAGTAGAGAAAAGGGTTCTGACTACACATATTCCATTCGATATTAAAATCACAAGGTTCTAACTATAGCCAGATTGAACTTTGTGTACTAAAGAAAATCAAAGAGAGTAGTAGATATTACATTGTTACGATGTATACAGAACCTTGTTGCTCCAAAGCACCTCATTACTAGAGTCAAGCGCGATGGAAAATATATATATCTAAGCCGTAACACAATGTTCTATCAGTAAGTTACAACCTTATCGTCCTATTTCCAAATTAATACAATCCAAGTTTTACTTTGCAACTTTGCAAAACACGAATTCAAATGCAAAGTTCTATTTTACTTTTCACTTTTCAAAAATAGTCTGATTAATTAATTGAAAAGTGCAAAGTCTTTTCACTTTACACATTTTGTGAAACACTTCGCACTTTCACTTTGCAGGAAATTATTTTTTTGCAAAGTTGCAAAGTGAAAAGTGACAAGTGTTTGGTAAAATAGGCCCCAGATCATCTCCAGCGTATTTGCAAAACTCCGCTTGCAGCCCGTCGGCGCCTGCTGCCTTGTTCATTTTAAGTCTGGAAATGGCTAATTTTATTTCATTCTGATCGGGTGGTTGGAACTCTTGGTTATCATCCAAATTGACTAGGTGGCTGTCATCGCCATTGAGCAACTGGTTAAATTAGTCTTTCTAGATGCTAAGCATCGACTGTGTATCTACTACGTTGTTCCAATTACTATCCTTACAGTCTGCAGGGCGCGGCTCGTGAATCCTGATGTAGATTGCTTCACTCTTTTATAAAAGTTGCGCACCTCTTTTCTATTGTAACATCTCTGCATCTCTTCGACTTCACGTTGTTCATGGTCTTTTTTCTTCTTTCTGAGCAAACATTTCTCATCCTTCCTTCGGTCAACATAAAGGTAGTGGGAAGCTCTGGTTTTCTTCTGGAGCCACAATCTATACGCCTTCGTTTTTGCTTTGTTTGCCTGTGCGCAATCGGAGTCGAACCAATGTGGTGGTTGTGAGAATCCCAATACTTCTGACACTGTGTTCCGAATGGCTTGACCTTCCGGGCACGTGTCTACGATTTCTTGCAAGCCCAAGGGAAACGCCCTTATAGCATATGCTGTAGCGGTCACTTCCAATTGAAGCCTACCAACGTTGAATTTTCTTCGCGCAGCGGTTGTTTGAGTAGGAGCTTCGCACCTGACCAGAAAATTGTTCATTGCGGCCTGAAGGGTTGAAGTCGGGACCGGCTCAATTATTGTCTTAATGGACTGCTTCAATTCGGTCAAATTGCTGGGTTTCGTTTTGTACACCTCCTGCTTGACATAACCCCAAAAAAAAAGTCTGTTGCTGTCAGTTCAGTTGTCCTTGGGGGCCAACGAAAAGTGGAGTTCCTGGAAATTAATTTGTTTGGGAATTTTTGTTGGAGCTCCACACACATTAACTGGCCTGGCTATGTGTGCAGTTGCCCCATCTTGCTGGAACTAAATGATGGTCAATGGGATACGTCTTCGGAGGAGTTCTGGGTAAAAACAAAATTATTTAACATCTTCAAATAACGGTTCCCACTCATAGTTACTGGTAAACCGTTTTCTTCAAAGAAGTATGGCCCGACAATACACCTTGATGAAACTGCACACAGTGACTAGTTCTGGGTGCAGTTCCGTCTCATGGAGCATTTCTATATTAGATTCACTCCATATACGGCAATTTTGTTTGTTTACATTGCCGTTTAGATCAAAATAGGCCTCATCAGACATGAACAAACACTTTATCAATGTGTTATGTCTTCTTCGGCATTTGCAGTCATTTTTCGGCAAAATTCCACACGAACAAACAAATCCTTAGGCTTTATCTTGCTTGTAATTTTGACTTTTTACGGAAACAAGTTTAAGTCATCATGAAGTATCCGTTGTAATGACCGTCTGCTAACTCCAATTTGCCCCGATAAGTTTCGAGTCGAATCGCTTGGACTTGAATGTATTGCCGATGCTACAGCCACGATTACTATTGTATCCTGAACCCATTGGGATCTCGGTGGTACGGTCTTCGGGCGATGCTTCCAGATTCGGCAAATATGTTGATCAGCCTGATAATGGTCCATCCAGTCGGGGGAGTATCGCCAAACTCCCGCCTAATTTCACTTTGCACGGATATGACGGACTGCAAAGTATGGTCCAATTTCTTTTTTCAGTATTCTAAGGGCCAGTTGCACAGTAGGGTATCCCGTCAAAAATTTTTTCGGAGTATCTTAATGAAAGACCCCTCAAAAGTTGCGTATTGAACAGTATATTACAGGAGAAATAATAAAATAAAAATTGGAGGGTACTTTTGGGGCTCTACCGCTCGTTGAAGTTTTGAAAACTAAGCAAATATTCATTGTTTTTTTTTGTTTCCCTCATTTCGTATAACAACAATTCTTTAAACCTGTCAACTTAACTTCTTTTAGTAATTTGAATGTTTTTATTTGCATTTGAGAACTTATTTCTATATCATTTGAAAAAATATGTTTGCCGCAAGCGGATCAAAGATATTTCAGTAAAACTGTGATCGGTATTGTTAAAAAAAACTGACGCCATTAAAATAAAAAACCACTAGATGAAAAAAAAGTAGTGCAATCTGTATAATCAAATGGCTGCCTTCTGCCTCTACTGCTTTACCACCGGTTAAAGACGATACATTTGATACAGTAGAGTTAATCGAAAACATAAAGTTAGTCAATACTATACAACTAGTCGAGACAGTAGAACGACATATATTTTTAACAGTCATCTTAAAACACTTCAACATCGGTCACCGTCATCAAGTTAGCAAGCAAGAGTTTGTGATAGGTATGCATTTTCAGTTCAATTTCGATCTCCTGCAACAGTTGCTACTGCAGTCCTGTAGGAGAATGGAATAGTAAATAACATTAATACGAGATTCGTCTCTTGTAATTTATGAATATATGAATTTGTCACACGACAACTTATATGACTTATAACTCTCAACCAGCCTGCAGAAATAGATGGGACCAACGATTAAACGTCTAAGATGAAGCGCACTTAATCATGACAAGAGATACTTTTGAAGGAGTTGTTTGTCCCCGCAAGGCACAGTACCTCTGAGAAAAACATTTTTTAAAGTGCCAAAGCTAGGATTTGATCTCAGACCTCCAGCATGAAAAGCCATAGGACAGTTCTAGCAGAAAATATTTAATTCTTGCGAAACCAGAATCAATTTTCTTAGCAATGATTGAAAATTATCAAAACAGGTTACTTTCCTTCCATATTAGCCAATCGAAAACGTGAAAAATGGCATATATAAGATAGTTCACAACTGCAAAAAAAGTCCTAGGGCTTTATGTAAGTTCCAGAACTTTTCCAAACAATAATAAAATTTATGTTGAGTACATAGTGAAATGTTTCGTGTCTGTGTGGTTTTCGGTAAGAAACAAACCTTCCTTGATAAATGTAATTCTGATAAAAAATCAAAGCTCGAAATTACAGATCGCACAGTGTAAAAATAATATGCATTCAATATGTTATTAATGAATTTTCCTAATTCATGATCAGAGCACATACGAGTAGAAAATATGCAATTATTAGAAGCTACATATTATATTTTAGGGCCGTGTTTGTATTGCTTCACTTTATTATCAAAGAATAAATTCTGAACGTTTAAGTCATGAATAAGGTATACTTCATAATGAGGTTTAAATTATTTGCTCCCTCCCTTCATCAAATATATATTTGAGTGCCATCCTATGGTCGCATTATGATTCATTTGTTAAAAAAGTGAGATGACTTCATTTATAAAGATAAAAACGAATTCAGTAATAAATTCTCTTCTTTAACCATAAATTTTGAGTATATTTTTGGTTTTGGAGACTTATTTCCAACTTCCGAAAATATTTGATTTGTTTAAAACCTTTACCTTAACTTAAATTTAACTTATAAATGAAAAAAATTTATTTAAATAATACAAAAAGAAACAAAACAAAATGTGCATCTTATAGTTTTTTTGTAAATTTTCAAACGTCGGTAGAGGCCCAAAAGTTATGTCCAAATAAAAAAGTACGTACATATTCTGCATCTACGCGCTAATACGCAACTTTTGATACCCCTTTTGACGAAAAATTCGACAAAAAATTGTTCTCCATACAACGACGGGACACCCTATTTCACAGTCGACACTTACCGTAATAAGTGGCACTTAAGTTTCCCATATTAGGAATTTAAGCTAAATTTCATAGCTAGCGTAAGTGGAACTTAAGTCACCAACATCGGAGACTTAAGTGCCACTTATTCAGGTAACAGTGAACGGTGATACTGGGAATTCATTTTTCAAATTCCCCACTTAAATGTCACTTTTCTGACTGTGAAACCGGCCCTAAGCATTCATTTTCATAAATCTAAATAGTAACCTTCAAAATATAAAAAAAAATAAGCCACTCACACAGAAAAAAAGTTTCCTTAGCGGTTTTAATAAATAATTTTATATTTCAGGTATCTACCGCTATTTTTTGTCCTAAAAAAATGTGTAACGCTTGGCACAAAGTTTAGAAAAAAATCGGACTATCTGTATAGGATGTAGCCAGACAGACGGTCAGAATTTCTATGCCAACATTTTTGGTCTTCCCTATCATTGTTATGTAAAGTTTGATCAAAATTTGGAGCTCGATTTTGTTTATGAATCCATAACTTACTTTAAAGGTATGTTAGGTAGATAAGATACCTATAGTAACCTACTACTCATAAATCGCAAGTTATTAACATATATTTAAGTCAATGTTTTAGAAAATCACCCCGCCTGTATAAACGGAGAGAAAAAGACTTCCCTCCCATATAATTTTTCCTATAAGAACCATTTCTCAGAGTAAATTTGAAATTTCACTTGAAAACACCCAGTATAATGCGAAATGATTCAAGGAGGAAGGCATGTAAAATATGAATAATTTTGTGGATTGCCATAGGCGGTCTCTTTTAAGATAAATGCGTTACCTACTTAACATAAATTCAAAAAGTATAAGTGTGTAAGTTTTCTTCTTTTCTCAAAATTAAACGCATTCAAAGTGATTCGCGTAAGATTCGACAAACAGAAAGAAGAAGAATTTAATGGATATTTCTTTTGTTACTAGTGTACAGCATTTCGGACATACAGCATTTCTTACCGCTAGAATTAACATTTTATTAATTTTCATTAAATTAAGAAAATATCTCATAAATAGTTTATAAGAAATCACCTACGACTGACCAATTACTGAAATCAACCAACCGACGCGACATCCCTTAATTTGGTGAACACTTTTTGCTAGAAACAAAAAAGTTTGAGATCGGAATTTGTAGCATATTAAATGCTTATGCGTAAAAATTAATTTTGAAGCTTTAATGGATAATTTTTACTTGCTCTATAGGGCAAGTATTGGTTTGGTGTACAAAAAAAATAATTGTGTGAGTGCCGGGACTCACGGTTAATATGTGTAAACATCAACGTGCGCGGATCGAAGGGGATCTTAAGATTTTTTTCACTGAACGCACCCATCCTAGTATGCAGATCGTAACGTTGCACACCGTAACGTTGCACGGCGTAACGTTGCACACGAATGTTCACGTTTTTTTTTCACACATCAAAAATTGGAGGTTGTAATCAAAACTAACACTACGGTGATCTAGAAGTCCGAATAAATGGGTTTCGTCATGCCGTCCGTCGGTCTATGCGTCGTCGGTGCGTCTGTGCGTCCACTATAATTTGAGCTACAGCCTAACCGGGTGGACCGATTTGCTTCAAATTTGGTACAGAGCAGTTTTATGTGATTCCCTAGAGGAGAAAATTCTAATTTTTGTTTTAGCTCGTCTCGAACGGGATAACCCCATTCGAATATTTTGTTTTTTTTTTTCAAATTTTCTCAAAAACGTCTATTACGATTTGTATTAAATTTCGTACATGCAATAATCAAGTCAATTATAAGGAAACTGCGTTTCAGGTTTTTCTCGATAAAATTCAGATAACGGAATTAGATATTCCACGTTTTTTTGAGAAAATAGTCTTATTTTTTGGTTATTCGCCATGGTTAGACCGATTTTGTTATAATTTTTCAATGTGATGCTTCTCAATAGTTTAAACAATAATGCATTTGAACATTTTTAACAACATTTTTTTATAAACAAAAAAATAAACAAAAAATCAAGGCGCAAAATTTTAAACATTTAAAACCTACTCTAAATCATTTTTAAATTCGACACCGACTATAAAAATGAGTTTTAGAATGAGAGACGACGCTTTGATAATTTTAAACGATATAAAGTTTAGCACTCGTCTAACTTTAAAAGCAGCAAAATGCTTCTCTATATTTTTTAGAGTATACTTTATCCATTCAACGTTTGTAATTTCATAACAAAAATTTAAAGAAAAATGTTTGATGAAGATTTTAAGCATGTTAATCAACAATCACGAAAACTGTCTTTGCTTTAATTTGTGGTGCATGCACCCAGTAACCATTAGCACGACAAAACAGCACCATCTCCACCCCCCGATTCAATAGACTACGACACAAAACAAAAACAATATCCAATACAAACTTGTATTCGGTCGACCGCCCCAACAAAAACAAAAAAACATGTGGTACATAGTGTTGGACAACCATATCGTGGCAAATCATTTTCTGCTCACAAAATCGCCCGTCATCTTAGCTGGAAAGGTGAAATAGCTATAGCAAAGTTAAAAAAAGAAAAAAAAATTTCATTTTCAAAGGGGACACCCGGATTTTAACCGGGGACCTCTCGATCTGCAGTCGAATGCTCTAGCAAAAATCATAACAAAACCCTACAAATGCGCTAAAAACACTTCATTACTCAGAAGAGTTGTTTAAAGTGTTCAAAATTAAGAAAGGGTTAGACAAGGACTCGCAACTAAACGACTGCGTTAACTAGAGTTGGTTTCATTCCTTAAACGAGGACTGTTTAAAAATTTGCGCCAATGTTTTACTAAATTTTAGTCAAACGCTAAAACCAGACGGTCTTTCATCTTTATAGTAATTGAGAAAATCGAAAATTTTAAAAACTACGTTTTTCTTAGAAAATTATTTGTTTGGGTTATTAAGTACATTCGAACCGCACCATTCTTGATAAACAAAATTTTAACGTTTGAGTTTTATTTTTTTCTGATTTCGTTGGTTGCGCCACTTGTGTATGATATTTTTCGCTTTGCATCATTAGCTCCTATTACTAGGGTTTAAGGCATAAAATCCCAATTTGCCTATCCCCTCCCCCATCACTTGCATAAAATCGATTTATTCCGACTCTTTTGTCTGGCTGGGTTACACACAGTATTTAAGCACAAGAGCAAGTTCGTGCGATCAAGTCGTGCGTATTTTTTCAACTGCTTTAGCCAAAAAAAAATAAAAAAAAAACAAAATAAAACAATTTCTTCAGTTGCATGTCGGTGGCTTTGGTTAAAATACTACTAATACAGTCAATAGGGAAAAATCTGTACATTTTTGGAAAGGATTTTAAATTCAAATTAAATATTTCGGGGGATACCTACTTCACTTATATCGGGACTAAACTAAATCTCGATTTGCAGGACTTCTAATTTCTGTCGTTGAAAGTTTTAGTAAGTTGTAGTTAGTAGTACCAATCGTACTGACAACCAAATAATTATATTTTATATAAATAAATAATCACATGTACTTTAAGGCCCCGACCCATAGAATCCGTCGATTGCCTTGCGGCATCGGATCCGTTGAAGCGGACGGATGGAACGGATAAGAGTGACCCAATGAATACGTTCTTTCTTTTGTCGTTAATTTATTTCCTTGTGCTTGTGGTTGTTTATTTTCTCCATTCTGTGTGAAGTTACGCCATTTGCGCTGAATGAAATTGATTGTAAAAAGAGCTCAATTTCGTTTTTAGTATAATATTTTGTGCGCTTTTAAAGTAATTTTGATGCACAATTGTAGCCTGGCATTTTGGCTTTAATTAATTACCTTAATATTAATATTCCAACATTTAACACCAAAGTTATAAGTTTTAAAGTGGACTCATATCAATTGTTTTTAGGTTTTTGCACAAACCAGCCATTCTCCACTGAAGCTCGTCTATGAACAACAAACAAACAACAACAGCTACCCTCTTTTTTTCGATTTCTCTTGACAACTGATGTCAACGGATCTGCCGGAGAGAAAAGTTAAAAGTTCAGCTACTTTTTGCGTTGCGTTCGGCGCATGCGTTGCTTATGGGTCACTTTTCATAAGTACGTGTGCATTTAATCAAGCTGTCAGTTGTATATGTCAACGCAACGCATGTGACGGATTCTATGGGTTGGCCCCTTTAGATCTCTTGGGGATACCTAATTTAAAAAATAGACCCTCCTCTAACTCTACGTCAGTGGCGGTAAACGAGAGTTTAACAATGTCTTTTCGACATGATAAAGATATTTTTTATGCACTAACTTAAGTTGTATTAAACGCACAGGAAAGCTTCATATATAGAAATGTAGAAAATTAAGGTCCGGTTATTCAGTGCATGAGTTAAATCCGAGTTAAATCAGAATTAGTTAATCCTGCAAATACTTTAATCCCAAGTTAACTCAAAAGTCGTTTTTCAGTATAAAATTAAATTTATCTCTTAGCTGTCAGAAATTTATCTGAATCGAAGTGCGACGACTAGTTCCTATAGAAATCAATATTTCGCTATCTAATTCGAGATGGCGCCACTTTGAAAATCACCCTTTCCATAGTGTCGTACCTCGATTTGAAAAGATTTTTGACACACATCTTTCAGAAATACCTATTCAGCTAATCCGGAGTTAACTCATCAAATTGTTCTGTTAACTCGGGATCTTAATTGATTGAAAAACATGTTTCAGGAGTTAACTCGGGTTTAACGCCGAAAATAGGATAAAATCGCACTGAAAAACTGGGCCTTAGTGATCAACAACAATTACGATAATCATTTTTTGAGTCAGATCTACGAAAGAAGAGATAAACGATGTTTTACCGTTTTCAAGAACAAAAATTTTATAGTGTTTTGACAATAATTTTTTTTGTAAGAGTTGTCAAACATTTTTGTAGAGGAAACATCTGTTACAGGACTAGTAGCAGTAGGATCCGAGAAAATTGTATTAACGCCATTTTTAAAATGGCGATCACTTCCACATGATTTTCAGCCCCTCTAATCGAGATTAAGTTTAGTCTCGATATACTCCAGGACGCGATATTTAGTTTTTGTTCCTTTCACTTTACTTTCAAAATATTTACAGATTGGTCATGTTCATTTTAAACTCCCTATTGCCTGTACAATCGCAGCTACCAGCTATTTACCCAATGGATTTTGTGGCATTGCGTAGATAAATTTATAATATAAAATCATAAGAAAGAGGGTATTGAGTCATTGCCATCCCGATTCCACTCTCTAGGAACTTCTTTGTTCTTTGTGTCCGAGTTTCCAAGAAATGAAAGAAGTTATGAAAGAAGCTTGTTATTTAATGATTACTGACTAACATTTGGTAGATTCACTGGCCAAGTTTTCAAAACCTGAGTAGGTAATAGAAAAAAAAAATTGTCAAGCTAACCTACAAAATTGAAGTCAGTAATCATGAAATAAAAAAAATCTCTCATAATTTAGAGTTATGTTTTTCGATATCACTCTGCCTAAAATATTTAGAACTTGCTGTAAATATGTGTTTTTAGATCTCATTACACTGCTCACAGCTGACTTGTTACATACAGGCCCTTCATTTTAATGTTTTTGGTGTAATTTCACTTGCAAAGATTATTTTTGTCAAGTGAAAATAAGATGCTAAGCCCCTTGAATATAAAATCTGAAATTTGGAATTCTTCAATGTACCATAGCCAAATTTAAGAATTTTACTCCAAAGAAACTATTTACATAATAGTTGATCACAATTCTGAGGAAGTGGATGGATGACACGCCCCCTGAAGAGAAAATCAGAAATTTTCGATTTCTACCTTTGTTAGGCACCCGCAAGGGGTGAGAAGGGGGCACTTGCCCCCCTGGCTCTGAGATACGACTATTTTCTACCAACTCTTAAACAGCTCTTAATAGGGAATTTTAACTGATGTTTTTTTTACCTTTTGCGTCAAACTCCATAGGTTGCCCCCCTCTGACTCTAGACCTTGGTCGAATAAATTCATAAGTTCTATCGTTTTGCCTCCCCCCCCTTGTAGACAATTAAAATCGGGTACCTACTGATCATAAAAATGGATTTAATTTTTCATTTCATGTTGAAAAATAGTTTACATAACTCTTTTTTGCAAAAAGAAAGGTTTGTAATAGAATTTCCTATAAAAAAAGGCTCAAAAAATTCAAAACTTTCAAGTGCGATAAACGAGTCGTTATCGAGATATACCTAAGTTAAAAAGTATCTTAAGAAAACTACTTACTTGTCACTTTTTTTAATAAATTACGAAAATATTTTTTTTTAATTCAGCAGTCAGTCCCAAGTGCAGCTGCAGCAGGTAATGTATCACCTACCCAAAGGCAGGCGATAATAGATGAAACATTTAAATTAATGCAAATGACAAGAGAAAACAAACTTAAAAAAGAAAACAAAATAAATAATGTTCATAATGAATGACTAAGAACAGGAGGTGAATAAAATTGAATGTTCGATTATATATTTTAATTTTTATTACTCAATTTGAATTTTCGGAGTAACAGGAGCCCAAAATATTCCTTTGTTAAATATTTGTCCGGAAACAAGGAATTCCCAAGTGGCAAACGATGAAGTTTATTCTGTCCCTGAGGAAAATATGGACGCATTTCTTGTGCCAAAATCTGGGAATACATCCTTTAATCGTTCCTCGGGCATTTCAAATAAATTCATTTTCATTGTATCTCGAAACCTACGGCCGGCCGGCGCTGGCCGCGCTCAGCGTTCAATATACGCATTATATTCCGGCCTTGGTTAGCTTTCTGAAATAAAGCAGCGTAAAATGTACAATATCGAGCACTTCACTCTCTAAACTTTTTTAATAAAAAATATACAAATGTAAATATATAGCTAAATTAAAACAAAGTCAAATTCGATTTCAATTTTAACTTTAGTTTTTTTTTTTTTAATGTCAAACAGCCTAATAAACTTATCGCCTTCCAATGGATTTTCCAATGAAAATAAATCGAAAATTCAACTTATCGCATCGAGATACAGAAACACAATTTTTCCAGAGGCGATAAGTGTTGAATGAATCGTTTCATTTTTTAACGATGCGATAAGTTATCGCCTGAGTTACAGAACATGGGTCTATGTTAAAGAGAGGATATCTCTTAACATTTTACTAAAGCTAAAATCGCCAGATTGCTGTTTTGACTTTATCACATATTACTAAATCGATATGTCACTTTGACATAGAAAAAATTTAAAAAGGTATGTTTGCTTCATTTTTTGCATGAAATGTCACTGTTTTAGGCGCTTTCAGCTTGAGTTTCGTAAGAAAATGGGTTTAGTAAGATACTAGTTAAAGTGTTTGAAACTAACAAAATTTTAGTAAAGAGCTTTAAAGTTAGTAAAGTCTCAACAAGTATCATGCTAACACCTTAGCATCAGGCTGTTTAAAATTTTGCGCCAGTGAAATTAATTTTGACGAAAGTAAATATACCCATATTAATATGTAATGTGTTGAAAAATGTGGAAGAATTGTATCCTTCGGTTTTCGAAACACTATCTATAGGACTTTCCATTCCCGCTGCAACATGTACAGCAGCGCGATCTTTCAGTTCATTTAGATAGGTTAAAATTTGGCTAAGGTCAACAATGAGCGATGAAAGGCTTGATGCGTTGTGTAGTAAAATTAAAGACAGTTTTGGCAAACAACCACGAAACCTGGCCAATTCCTGTTTTCAAAACAATAAAAATATTTTTTTTTTTGTAATGAACGTTACCATAAGCATTTACAACTATAAAAAAAAAGTAAATCAATTTTCAATGAAATATAACATCGCCCTAAGACTTTTATCAAAATATTGTGTTTGCCCTCCACCAGACCTTCTGTTAAGCGAAATTAAAAAGTTCTACGGTGTCGCGAAGTGTTCCATACTTTTGATGATCTGTCAGTCAGTTACGGTTTAAGCGATTTTCAAGTCCTATATATCTCAAGTGATGTTTTAAGAATTTGAAATGAAGTGATTTTATTTTCAATAGAAATAAAAACGTTTTAAGAACTTACAACTTGATTTAGAATATAACATTAACATAAAGTATATGCGTACAAAGTACAAAATCTCAAATTTCAACACCCCCACTATATTTTGGTACTTTTATACCAATTAGATTGCAGCAGTGGTTATGTTTTGATGCTGGAAGGCCTTTAGTCATAACGTCTGCAAGCATGTCTTCTGTTTTTAAATATACGATCTTCAACTTGTTTTCATCTATAAGATTCCGTATAAAATGATGTCGGATATCGATATGCTTGGAACGTGCATGATACATAGTGTTTTGCGAAAGGTTTATTGCGCTCTTGTTATCACATTGCAATATTAATTCCTTGTTCCAGTTAATTAGTTCTTTAAGTAAAGAGTGAAGCCACAGTGCTTCTTGAGATGTTGAAGCCAAGGCCATATACTCAGCTTCTGTAGTAGACAGAGCTACGGTCGGCTGCTTCTTTGCATTCCACGATATAGGTCCTCCTTGGTATTTAAAGATGTAACCAGTTGTAGATTTTCTATCATCTGCGTCGCTGGCCCAGTCTGCATCTGAAAATCCTTCTAGACTCCCTTCATTGTCACCAGTAAATTCTAATTTAAAGCTTATTGTTCCTTTTATATAACGGAAAATTCGTTTGACTGCTACCCAATGGGACTTTGAAGGATTGTTGTTGAATCTTGATAAAGCCCCCACTGCAAAAGATAAATCAGGACGACTTACCTGTGCAGCGTATAATATGCTGCCAATTGCTTCTTGATACGGAACAGCTTTCATGTATTCGATCTCATCTTTGGTTTTTGGACTCTCTTCTTTCATTAGCTTTTGGTTGCTGTCCAAGGGTGTAGCTACTGAGTTGCAATCGTCCATGTTAAAACGCTTAAGCATAGTCTTCAGGTATGGTTCTTGGTCGATCCATAGCTTTCCATTTTCTCGATCACGGGTTATTTGCATTCCGAGCACAAACTTAGCTTCTCCAAAATCTTTCATCTCGAATGATTTAGCTAAGTTTTCTTTGATTTGGTTTTTCTTGTCCTTATTGCTGGTGAAAATCAGTATATCGTCCACGTAAATAGCCACGAAAGTTTTGTCTTCACTTTTTGTCTCGTAGTAAATGCATGGGTCCGTTTTTGATTGTGTAAGTCCGATTTCTTTTAGAGTTGAATCCAGTTTTTTATTCCAAACTCTGCTAGCTTGTTTGAGACCGTACAATGATTTCTTGAGTTTACATACCTTTCCTTGTGCGTCAGCATATCCTTCAGGTGGTTTCATGTATATCTCTTCTTGAAGCTCATTTTGCAAGAAGGCAGTCACAACGTCCATTTGATCAATGTCCAAGTTATAACGTACTGCTAAACTTAACAGTAACCTTATCGATGTGTATCTTACGACTGGAGAAAATGTTTCTTGGTAATCGATCCCTTGACGCTGCGAATAACCCTTGATGACTAGCCTTGCTTTGTATTTTTTAACGCTTCCATTTGTGTCTCTTTTTGTCTTGAACGTCCACTTGCAATTAATGGGTTTCTTTCCTTTTGGTAACGATACTAGCTCCCAGGTATCATTTTTAATTAAAGCAGCATACTCTTCATTCATTGCTTCTTTCCAACGAGAATTGTTCGTGCTCTTTAGTGCATCGGCTACAGTTATCGGATCTTCATCCATGTTGGTAGCAATATATGAAATATAACCGTCTCTTAGAGGTGCATTTCTTAATCTGTTTGAGCGTCTTAGCTCTTGTGGAGGTGTGGTTCTCTCGGAAGATTCTGACTAAAAAATTATTTTCTGCCTCGAGTTCTTCATTTACTGGGGTCGGTATTTGTTCATCATCTACCAGACGTGTTGAATCTTCATTTTCTTCCCCCACTGAATCACATTCTGGAAATATTTCATAGTATGAAGTTTTGTTTATCTTAGCATCTTTTGGAAAACTGTCCTCAATGAAGACTGCATCGCGACTTATAACCACTTCCTTCTTTTTCATATCGAAGAAACGATACGATTTTGAATGTGTGCAGTATCCAATGAAGACGACTTCTTTCCCCTTAGCGTCTAGTTTCCTTCGTTTCTCTTTTGGAATGTGAATGACGGCTTGACATCCAAAGACTCTTAGGTGTCCTAGGTTTGTCCTTTTTCCAGACCAAGATTCTTCTGGTGATTTGTTTTGTAAACCTTTTCGTGGTGTACGATTTAATAAATAGACTGCCGTATTTGCGGCTTCAGCCCAAAATCTTTTTCCCAGTCCAGCACCAATGAGAAGGCAACGTGCTTTTTCGATTACGGTCCTATTCATTCGTTCTGCCAAACCATTTTGTTGTGGTGAATAAGGAACAGTCGTTTGATGTTGGATGCCACCACTCACTAGAATTTGCTTCATCTTAGAATTGCAGTATTCTTTTCCATTGTCGCTTCTTAATGCTTTTATTTTCTTACCGCTTTGATTTTCGACGAAATTCTTAAACTCAAGAAACTTTTCCGCAACTTCTGTCTTGCTTTTTATAAAAAAAGCAAAGACTTTTCTCGAGAAATCGTCGATAAAGAGAAGCATGTACAGCGAACCTCCAATTGATTTATTATTCATTGGCCCACAAAGATCTGTATGAACCAATTCTAAGATAGAGTCAGCTCTGGTACCAATTGATTTAAATGGCTGGCGTGCCATTTTTCCTTTGAGGCATGTAATACATTTGAGACTAGCACTACCAGAATTACGTATTTCAACAGTTTCAGAGACCATCAGTTTTGTTGTCTCACTACTTGGATGTCCTACTCGCTTGTGCCAGAGTTCAATGTTAGTTTCTTCATTTTTTGTAGCATATGCACATTGAACAGGCACTCTGTTAAGTCGGCACATATCGTTGACCAAGTCTGCAGTCGCAATAATTTCACCTTTGCTGTCTTTCACCAAACATCCTTTCCTGCTAAAAATCACTGAGAAGCCTTTTTGTACAATTTTTGACACAGAAAGGAGGTTTATAACGGGTGATTTTTTAGCTGGTTTGGTTTTGGCAACACTGGTTTTGACAGCTGACGTGTGTTTAGTACCTTGTGTCAGTGTCAAACAGCTTCAGTTTGGTTTGCAATTTAACCATGGATCGTTTTACAAATGAACAACGCTTGCAAATTATTGAATTTTACTATCAAAATTCGTGCTCGGTTCGAAATGTTCATCGCGCGCTGCTTGTGTTCAACGATGAGGCTCATTTTTAGTTGAATGGGTACGTAAATAAGCAAAATTGCCGCATTTGGAGTGAAGATCAGCCAGAAGCATTGCAACAGCTACCAATGCATCCCGAAAAAGCCACTGTTTGGTGCGGTTTATGGGCCGGCGGCATTATTGGGCCTATTTCTTCAAAGACGATGCGAATCGCAGCGTTACTGTCAATGGTGAACGCTACCGAGCGATGATAACAAACTTTTTTTTGCCCGAAATGGAAGTTCTTGACTTGCATGATATGTGGTTTCAACAAGACGGTGCCACATGCCACACAGCACGCGAAACAATGGCGCAATTGCGAGGCGAGTTTGGTGAACAGTTAATTTCACGTTTCGGGCCGGTCAATTGGCCGCCTAGATCGTGCGATTTGACACCATTAGATTATTTTTTGTGGGGGTATGTCAAGGCTAATGTCTATAGGGACAAGCCCGCTTCGATTGACGCACTGGAAGCCAACATCCATGCATTCATTCGTGAGATACCGGCCGATATGTGTGAAAGAGTATGCCAAAATTGGACTCAGCGGATGGGCTACCTGAGACGCAGCCGCGGTCAACATTTGCATGAAATTATCTTTAAACATTAAATTGCAAGGTTCAAACTATCGATTCAAATAAATATTTCATTCATTTTTCGAATTTTTTATGTTTTTTTTTTAAAAAAAAGTTCTAAACCTCTTAAAAAATCACCCATTACATAAATCTGGAACATGGAGAACGTCTAGAAATTCTACCTCATTTTCTCTTGACTTACCTATAGAAACTTTCATGTCGACCTTACCAATACCTTTTGATTCCATTTTTGAATTATTGGCGATAATTACCTCAGATCTTAGAGCTTCTATTGGACTTGAGAAATATGTGCTGTTTGAGCACATATGAGCTAATGCTCCAGAATCGAAGTACCATTCATCTTTTTCAAGTGTCTTGACTGAGAAAGAGCCAAACATCGCACTCTTCTTCTTTTCTTGGTAGCTTTTATATTTTTTCGGACATTTTGCAGCAATATGACCGAATTCGTTGCAGTTATAGCATTTGGGGCCCTTGATGTGTTTCTTGTTTGAGCTTTTCAAAGTCTTACCAACAAATGCAGTGTCATTAGTACTTTCCGTTTTGACGTCTTGCAGCAACTTCATTTTAATCGAATCTCCAGTGATTCGAATACCAGAACTTTGGATTCCCATTATCATTGGTTTGTAGTGATCGGGGAGTCCAGCTAAAAGCATTGAACCTGTCCATTCTTCGTCTACATTGAGACCTACAGACCTGAGCTTGTATGCTGTATTTAATACATCATTCACATACTCATCCACGGTTGAAAAGTCGTTAAGCTTTGTAGAACAAAACTTCTGAATTAGTCCGACTCTTCTAACAAGCCCAGAATCTTGAAAAATTCTTTGAAGGGAATCCCAAATTTCCTTCCCGCTGTTGCATTGCCTTATATGGGGATATATAGACCGTTCTACAAGCAATATTAGCTCAGATTTCGCTTTAAGGAGCTTCGTTGCATCCGTTTCTATATCAGAAACAGCCTTCCATAATCCAATCATTTGGAAATAAGCTTCGACTGCAAATTTCCAGTCTTCGAAATTTTCGCTTCCCCTGAGCTTTTCAATATTGTGCTTCATTTCGGACATCTTATTTTAATAAATTAAATTTTCTTAATTATTCTTCCGTGATAAGGCCCATAACCTGATGTTTTAAGAATTTGAAATGAAGTGATTTTATTTTCAATAGAAATAAAAACGTTTTAAGAACTTACAACTTGATTTAGAATATAACATTAACATAAAGTATATGCGTACAAAGTACAAAATCTCAAATTTCAACATCAAGAATCACTAATGCTAGGGAGTTAAAATTTGGTAAGACGCCTGTGTCTGACTTTAGTGGTACTAAAAGGGACTCAAATATTGGCTGAGTATGTCCCTGTAAAAAAAGTTAGTGATGCCGATAACTTGGCTGGGCACTATCGTCCATTAACGTGCCCTTTGATAAAAGAATTTGGTAGCTCGACACCTCGTGATGAACCAGGGCCCTGTGTGGATGTTTGTTAACCAAGAATTAGGGAACTTATATTTTTATGTCGAATCCTTTTTTCTTTTCATTTCATGCCATATATGGTATCTTAATGAATTAAGGTTGTAGTTTAGGCGCATTTAAACGGAGTTTTTGTTCGTTGGTTTTGCATGCTTCGGGTGTCCGGCACTAATGATAGCTCAACTTATGGTCATTCGGCTAACTTATAATCCAGCTTCGCGTCTTATTTTATCCAAAGAGTTTGTAGAATTGCATGTCAATCTAATTATTTTCAGATTATCTTGATAAGAAAGAATAGAAGAAGTATACGTCCTTTGTAATTTGTTCCGTCCACTAAGAGATTTTTGGAATAACTGTTAACCAATTTCCAGATTCGTTCAATTTTCTGAGCTAATATAAAGTGTTTAGAAAGTCGGTTCCCCTAATATTTTATGATATTAAGTAGTATTATTCTTAATGTCATATTATTATAGTCAAACACCAAAAACCAGATTCCAAAGTATCTTCTAGTTCTTAAGAAAACTGAAAATAACAGAAATACTCCAATCCGTTGCTTAAGTTGGTCTTAAGATCCTTTTTCCACTACGTATAGGTAGTAAAGTAGATTTAGTTATTTTGAATTTTCTCAAAAAGTGCAGGACATTTAAGCATGCGGTTTTCTGTTTTAACTAAAAATTTATAAGAGCATTGAATTTTGAAAACAAAAATTGTAGTAAAATTTTGAAAAAAAAATATTTTTTTTTTTTTTTTAAACTTTAAAATAAATTTTTTAAAAACTGTTCACTAAAACAACTTTATTTAAGAAGAAAATAAAAGAAGAGATTTCTGACTTTAATTTTTTTTCTATCATAGAATCTCCTTATATCCGTGATCAAAAGACTTCGTCATTAATAATTTTAGTAAATTTAAAAAAAAGAAAACAAGACCTTCGCCTTTTTTAACGCTTCGTTTAAAAACTCTACCAAGGGCACACACACAAGTTGTGCGCACGTATATACCTTGTGCAGGAACACAGATTTTAATTATTACAAACATATAATGAAGTTAACTTCCTTCCAAAATATTTAAAGCATTCCATCAACATAATTTAATTTCGTATTTCCTGACACGCGGCAGAAATAAAAGATTGGGGTATAAAGGAGAACGCTGGTATACCTAACCTATATATAAATATAAAGAAGCAGGTTACAACTTCCTTCCTAGCTGAGATTGTTTTTTTTTTCTGACATTTGAGAATCTTGCGAATCCTTTAAAAAAAAGGAAGACAAAAAGTTTTAACTGGTATAACAAAAGTTTCAAGGAGTCACTCCACTAAAAAACAACTTAACATTTTTGCGTCGCTCGGGGCAATATAATGTGGATATATCTATACGATATACATTCTTACTTTCGATTTCGATACATACCTACCTACATAAAGATATTTTAATGGAAGTTATGCATACATACGTACACAACTTCAAATTTGAATTATAAATAACTTTTGTAAGGGTTGTCGTTGCTAATTGTACCGCGGACTATGCTTTCTTAAGTTGACCATTAAAAATGCTCCAGCTCAAACGTCTGGCAATATTTGCCTTCGAGGCTTTGAACTTGATATAACAAAAGTAGCGTTTTTATTTTAATGAATTCGGCTCGTATCGTTAGCCATACAAGATGTTGCTTTTACTGTTATCAAGTGGAAAAGAGACTTTATTTCAAAACTGCTACAATATTTATACTTAAAAATATGCTGTAGATTTATGGTTTACCAAACCTGGCTTTTTAAGTGTTCGCTGGTGCAATCTCTTCACACTTTAAACTTCTGGAAAAAACATGCAAGTGTATCGAGTGTTTAAAAGAATTTCATAAATAAAGATAAAACAACTCGAAATATTTCGTAGATAAGAAAGTACCTATAGGTAAGAGGCTCGGGGATCCTAGCACCCCATTTGTGGGATATTCGCAAAAAAAAAAAAGTGTATACCATCTAAAAGGTCAGTAATTGGTAAAAAAAAAAGTCAATTAGTTTCAGAAATTGGTCATCCATAGGTTATTTTTTTTATAATTTTGTAAAAAAAATTTTCAAGGTCGTAGGGTCGTAATTATTAGCACCATCTGAAAGTCCACTAACGACCACATACTCACGTTACGGCAGATCATGCAAAAAAAACCCAGGAATTTTAAATCGATACTCAATACTTTTCATAGATTTAAAAGCCGCCTATGACGACACCTGGAGACGAGTAAGGGCAATGTCTAGTTTTGCAATCCCTGCCAAACTACAAACTAGTCCGATTGTGCAGGATGACGATGGAGAACGCACGCTGCTCCTTCAAGGTTGGCAAAGACCTCACAGACACCTTCGATGTCAAAAATGGATTCAGACAGTGCGACGACGAGCTGTCATGTGACTACTTTCACATCGTTTTTGGAAGAATAATGCATAATTGTGCCATCAACACTAGCGAGGCACAATCTTTCAAAAGTTCGTCGAATTACTCACATTACACCAAACGATATATTTACATAATTGATGTCAGTTTGTGTGTATTGAAACGGAAGCGAATAATATGGACTTGACGGCCAAAACCCCAACGCCAATGTCTAGGACAGAAAATTTCTTTAGACAGCTTTAGGTTTAAGGTAGTTAGGGACTTCGTCTAACAAGGCTTCACTATCAACACAAAAAACGATACTAGCGCTGAGATTATACGAAGAATAACTCTTGTCAATCCCTGCTTCTTGGGGATAAGAAAGTAATTGAGTAGCAAAGCCCTCTTTAGAACAACTAAAGTGTCCCTGTATAAGACGCTTTTCATCCCGGCCCTGCAATATGGTGCAGATAGGCAAGATCCTAGATTATCCCATGGGGAGTTGAAGAGAAGATACAACAATGAACTGTACTAGCCTAGCAGTACAGCGACAACGACTCCAACCTAGCTAAAAAAAAAAAGTAGAAAGCCATAACGACTGAGGTGGCTCGGTTAGCGAAGAGGCTTTGAATTCAACTCCGAGGGACAGCGCAGTAGTGGAATACCGCAACTTAGGGCACGCAAGTTGAAGGGCAAAACTGGAGACAGCAAGCTAGAGACGGAGCTGGCTGGGAGAAGCTTGTTGGTGGAGGCCCTGGTCCACCCCGGACCGTAGCGCCGCCATTTGTGCAAACAAGTAAGTTGGTGATGGTATCAGTAGTTGGCCGCTTAACATTTTCGTTATGTTTAATTTTAGTTTTAAAATCAGTTATTTAAGAGTCAGTAGTCGGCCACAGAAGTATTTAGTAGTCAATTGGAAGTTTATGTTTTCATGCTAAATATTTGCAATAATAAAAAGTATCTAGGAAGCATTTTAACATTTAATAATTAGCAAAACACAATTTCAATCAAACAGGAACATCTATTTCAGTGAAATGTTATAAAACATTGTTTTTTAATTAAAAAAAAAAACTTCATAAGCTTTGTTTTTGAAATAAATAAATAAAAAATATTTATAAATAAATAAGTAAATAAACTCAAAATAAAATTCCTGATTTCGGAGAGTGGCGAAAGGATGTTACATCGCCATTGAAGATTCTATTTGCAAGTGTGTTCCAAAACGTCTACGGCATCTATATTTCTTGAAAGTCCCTACTGTTTTTGCTAGCGGAACCATTTTCTTATTATCTCTTCAGTGACGGCGGCGGCCTCGCTGCCTCACTGCTGAAGAAAGTGCCTCTCCTGAGTAGCCATGAAACTTTCTTTTACCTTTCGTTGTTTCCATTTTTTAAGTCCTTTAAACTTAAATTTGTATTACCTATCCACCATCTCTGTGCACATGTAAGTTGAACTCTTACGACTTACGAAAGGCCTAGTTTTAGTCAGAGATAGTAGTCGCTCTTAAGTGGCCAATATGGAGAGATCAGGCCTCAAATATTACAGGGCACACTTACCTGAATGAGTGGCATTTAAGTCTTCTATGCTGATCACTTAAGTTCCACTTACTCAAGCTATTAAAGTGAACCTAAAGTCCCAATAAGGGAACCTTAAGTGCCATTTAAGACCAGTTTTTCAGTACAGCATTAAAGTTAAACCTGAGTTGACTCACCAAATTTTGGTGAGTTAACTCTGGATTTACTGAACAGATACTTTTGATTTTGTATCCTCCGAGTTTTTTAAGTCGATCCACATGATTTATTCACGGAAAAACTGCTTCTTAAGTTAACTTTAAATAAGTTATTAATGTAGGTATATTCTGAGTTAACAAACTCTTATTTAACTCACGACTAAGAAGCCTTATTCTGTAAGTGTTTTTCAGTGGTGATGAATTAAACCAGATTTAGCTAAGTCTAGAAGTAAATTTACCCACAATTAACTAAGGAACCAGTTTTTCAGCGAAGAACACATGCAGAACGAATAAACAAACTCGGTGGATAAAACATCAAAAGCATATCTGTTCATTTAATCCCGTATTTAACTCACCAAATTCGATGAGTTAAGTCGGGTTTAATTTTAATTTCACACTAAAAAATTTGAACTATTACTGCATTAATTACACTACAAATAAGTTTAAGTAAATTTAGCTTGCCGTAAGCAAAAAACTTTTCAATGGTAATGGAGTAATTTGTAAGATTTTCGTGAGTAAAAACAGCCTAGATTAGATGGTTAAATATATAATATTTATCAATTGCAAAGCTATTTTTACTAGTAATTTTAGCAGAAGTTAATAACATTAATAACTTATGCAAGTAAAACTTACATGTGTAATCCGAGTAGGGCTACCAAACGTCAGGATTTAGCATGACGCGTCAGGCTTTTTATGCCTTTGTCAGGGTCAGGCCAGGATTCGTGCTTTGTCAGGCTTTTTCGGTCTTTTGGATACCAAAAGAAGGTAATATTTTCAATTTAAAAATCAATTGAATTAAAAAAATAAAAAAAAAATTAGCTGAATTTAACCAAATATTTAGTAAAAAAAATATGATTGTGGTCTAATATTTATCTCACAATATCAAGGCTGGCCGCATTCTTTAAATGGTGTTCCAAGTATAAAGGGTATCCTTTAAGGAGTCAATTTACCACTGGGGTTAGAATAATCGTAAGATTAATAAAAAATAGACAAACAGATATACACAGAATGACAACAACGAAAGCAAATTGGCTATACTCGATCTCCTAACTGCATCTACTGAATGTATTATGTCACTGCTGTCAAGTCACGCACGTCATGTTGAAAAATAGGATGCCAATGCCAACCGATATTTTTTGATTGCAAGCATTAGCAAAACCGTAGGTCGGTTATTTAGAAAATTTATTTATTAGAAAATGCTCTTTCGGTTGCCATAAGGGATATCAATGAATGGTTTACAAAGTGACATATTTTTCAACAGCAGTGATGGTCGCGTCCCGGACTAATAGTTTTAGTTTTTTTAGGAATTTAAATTTTAAATAAAATTTATTTTGAAAAATTTATTTTTAACAAAAATCAGGCTTTTCTCTCCTAACCGTCCGGATTTTAAATTTTTGTTGATCTTAACCCTAAATCCGAGTCTTATTAAAAACATTATTGGCCGACATAAGAATAAGTGTTGTCTATAGTCGGCCAACCATTCTGTCTTTACTTTTAAAGGCTGTCGACTACTGAATACAGGGAATATAGCTAAGAAGAATTGAAAAAAAAATTGTCTTCTAAGGTGTGCTCCCTTTGTAAGTAGTTACCGAAAACTCTTGTGTAAGTTCTTTAGCCAAAAACATCAAACATTAACTATAAATAAATGAAAAATAATTACATTGTGCACCTGCCTTCAATATCTTGGCAATTATACGTTTTTTTTTTAAACTACTTTCACTATTTTTTTTGTTCGAAAACTTGGAGCAAACTTGCATTTTTTAAGAAAAACCGTTAACCTATTTGAAAATATTTTTTGCCTGGAAGGTGAAGGAAGACTTTATAACTATTAAGCTGTACTTTACGAAACAGTAGCCATCACCTTTATCAGCATAATGTCAACAAAATTTCTTGAGGTGATACAGAATTAACTAACCAAATTTGTTGGGTTAAGTCTAGTTTAACCCCGAAACTCATAAACGGTCTTGCCCTGAAAGATAGTTTATGGTTGAATAGAAAGTAACAAAGTTATAGCGCCGTTCCTCACTTTTGAGGCTCACTGTACCTATTTTGAATTGTCTTCTTAAATGAGAGGGTATATCAAATCTATCGATTTAATATCTCGTATACTAATCAATTCCGGTTATGCTCCCATCTATACTCTGTGAAATGAAACAAATTACCTTAATTTTGTACAATTTTAAGCAGATATTTCAGTTCATTAAGCAAACTATACTTTCTTATCCAACTTGCACTTGAATTTACATAATATACGTTTACAACCTCGCTAAAATATAACTTTTTATTATTTCAGTTTTTACATAAGTACTTGGCACCTTGCGGCGCATTTGCATTATAGCGTAATGAGATCATAGCTGAGAAAGTAAATCGCATCAATGTTGAGGATTAACTTCCAATACAACAGCGCATTTTTCGCAACCAATTGGCCCCGCTGGTGGTGTGCTGCTATAAGAATACAAACACCACCCACGAGTGCATAATTGTATGTTTCGTCCTTAAAACAACAAATGCACTATGGGAGCGACTTCATCCACTCGCACGGACGGCAGTTTACTTTCCGATGAAGATGGTAAGTTAAAATAATGTACACTCCCTATCACTTGATTAAGTGCATGCATTTTATTAATTTTAAAATATTTTACAAACCATTCGATAATCTGGGGAAAAATAAATCCTACCTAGTGATCATCTACAAATATTTTTGGGATTAAGTTGATAAATTACGGTTTTATGAGGGTTTTTATCACTAAAATGTGATATCCTAAAATGTACCTTTTTTTGTTCATTACGGGCATTAATAAAACTTATCTACCTGTTAATACCTGGCAATACAACAAAATGGAAGAGGTGTTTGAAGCTATTAAACGAGCTTGGTTCGAAATTTCTCTGAGTTATTTCCTTGGAACCACTTTATGACTCTCTACATAGCCGGCTATACTTGAAGATATTCAGCAATCTGGAAAATCTTTCAATAAAACTCTAAATTATTAATTCCTTAAATGATTTTTTCCCAATTTAACCAATGGTTTGAGTCATATTGTAAAATGAAAAAAAAAAATCATGTCCGTAATCAAGTGGGGAGGAATGTAGGTATTTATATGTGTATGGTTAAATATAGATATCATTTTTATTTTTATTTACTTTTTTGTTTTATTTTCGCGAAACTTATAAAATGAATTCAACATAAACTTTTTGAATTTTATGAGATTCGACTTTATTTCATACAATTTTAAAATTAAAAGATAAAATGCACAGCTGGAATGCACGGACTTTCCCTTGTGAGAGAGGTTGTGAATAAAGTCAAAAGTACTAAATGAATGGGATTCCTCATAAAAGGTCGCATAGCAATAGACTTTTTTTAAATGAATTTTTAGAGTTTATTTTGTAAAGGTCAAAGAGATTTTTAGCACCTCATCTGTGGGATATTTGGAAATAAAAGTATACCCCATCTGAATGGTCTTAGTGACTTCAAAAAAGGTCAACAAGTCAAAATTAGTGAGCCATAGGATATAAAGGGCCCGCCAAATAACTTTTTTTTTTTGAAAATGGCGCAAAACATCGAGTGTAGCTTCGGCTGTGTGGCACGAAGCGCCGTCCTGTTGCAACCAAATGTTGCCAATATCCTCCTCTTCAATTTTTGTGAACAAAAATTCGTTCAACATGGCCCGATAACTATCGCCATTGACTGTAACGGCCACTCCTTGCACATTTTCGAAAAATGGCCCAATTATGCCTCTGGACCAAAATCCGCACCAAACAGAGTGACTCGTTTTGGGTGTATCGGCCTTTCAATGTATGCGTGCGGGTTTTCTGTGCCCCAAATGCGACAATTTTGCTTGTTTACTACCCGCCAAGATCAAAATGAGCTTCATCTGAAAAGATGAATTTTTTGGCAAAATCGGCATCTTCTCTAAGTCGATCGCAGGCCCACTTAGCGAAGCGTATACACAACCATATTCGTTCAGCGGAAGGATAAAACTAATTATCTGTCAAATCAGACATGAGCTAAGTGTTACCATTCACGAAAAAAGCACTAGTTGAAAAAAAAACGTTAGATGACGGACCCATTATTTCGCCAATTTTGTACAAGTTCATATTGGTTTCGGGTAAAAACAAAATTTTGAGGTTGTAATCGAAAATAACGCTACCATGATCAAGAAGTCCAAAAAAGTGGGTTTCGTCATGCCTTCAGCCGTCGTTTAGTTGGTTATTCTATGTTTTCTTCGACCATCCTTCATCTTCATCGAATTTCGAAGATTTACCATATTAATTTTCTTCGTTAATCTAATAGATTAGAAATTAATCTATTTAAATCAATTTAACCTCAAGCCATATCGCGCTTAACACATGCATTAAAAATCGAGTCGTTTGACATATATAAGGCCAAATTCCTAAACGCAAGATTTGCAAAGCAAAACACATGCAAAGCAAATGCAAGAAGCAAGTTGAAATGCCTAAAGCATAATATGTCTGCAATTCATGCATATGACGTTTCGGAACGGACATCTACTATATTTGTTGATTGTTGCTGGAATAAATAATGGACTCCCAAACTAAAATTATTTTAATAAAGACCTTAGTGAATTATTGCACCACAACACAAAGTTAAAAAAAAATAATGCAAATATAAAACAACAAACTTTTTTATGAATTTTAGTTCAAAATACATAAACTTCTTGATTTTACGCTTGATCTTTGCATTTACCTGAGTAAAAAACCTCCTCATGCGCTAATCGAATTGTTAACAACAATTTCACCTCCTGATGTGTTCAGTTTTTAAAAATTTTACTGACTTTTCTTCATTTTGTTCACCCATTTGCTTCAAAAAACAAATAAAGTAAATTTAACACGCCAGAGCCAAACAAATTCAAATGCAAGTGAAGTGCGCAATATATTTTTTACATCTGCACAAATGCGTTCAAATTTGCGCAAGAACAAAATCCACTGCGTTTTGGGGCAATCTGCTTTGCAGGGATTTTTATGTTTGCATTTAGGAACTGTTTGTTTAGCATAATTTGCGTAAGTTTTGCATTAAAGAATTTGCCCTAAATGTATGTGATTGTCTGTCTTAGTTGCAATTTATTAGAAAAAAAGAAACATCATACGCATTTTGAAAGGTACTGTCAACCCACGATGAACAGATACAAAGTATGCTCATTACTAGGGCTGGGATTTTCATGCCTAAAAAATCGGAAATACGCTCTTAAAATATGCCCTTAAAATGGACAAAATGCAGTAAAAAATGGAATATATGCACTAAAAACACATTATTTTACCTTATATTTCCCGAAAAAACACTACAAAAAACAGTTTTTATTTAGTTTTTATTAATAAAGAATTAAATTCAGTCTTTTAATTAACAAAAATAAAGATAACATTAAAAGTTAAATACAAAATGTAACTGAAACGTAAATACGGTTTTCATATGTTTTTTTCTTTGTTTAAAATTTTCAAACACAAAACTGTGCCTTTGAAAACTTTTGTAAAGAGAAAAAGAACGTTCATCAACTGACGTAAAAAGATCGTTTTTTAAACGATAAATTCCATCTATTGAAGGATTATTAAAACAGTTTTTGTTATTGTTGCTCAGACCTAATACATTATTTAAACATTTTATTGTAAAATAACCTTAATTTTTTTTTCAAAACCAGTCGTAATTTTTTTTTATAATAATTGCACCAATAGGACTTTCTTCAGAAATAATTTTTTCAAAAGTTTCGATTGGCTATAGTGGAATGGTTAGGTTTTTTTAATTCAATAACATTAAATTTGACTCGATAGCTTACGAAAAACATGAATATATGCACTTAAAACATGCATTTAAAATGAAAATATGCATTTATTCTGAAAATATGCATTTTTGCGCATAAAATATGCAAAACATGCACTATAGATTGAATGCCAATTTTAAAGAATGATTTATGATTCGTAAAGATAATTTGGTCTTAGGCTTCTAAATATAGTGAGAAAAAACATGCATTTGCATGGAAATCCTAGCCCTACTCATTACCTACACCCCAGTCGCCATCTTGATATTTTTATGACGTCACAATCATCTTTGAGTATTATTTTCTTTTTTAAATGAAGACCATAATTTAGAATTTACCATTTAAACAAATTATTTTCAAGTGAAAAGCACTGTGAAAATATAACAACAAATGAAAACAATCTATTGAAATGGAATTATGTATCCTTTTTGCAAGCCATTTCGTTGAATAATTATTTGTTCGATTAAAAAAAAAAATAATCAACAAAAAACCATCTAATTTTCTCGCACAAAATTATTGGCACATCTAGCTAATTAGCTATGCATTTAAATTCTTAAATTTCCTGCAATCTAGCAGTTCTGTCAGCGAATATGAATAATTAAAATTACATCAGTTATTCAAAACCAATTTTGTTTGTCAGTGCAACCGACAGTTATTTGGAAAAAAGTAAGAATTATTATTAAAAAGTATAAAAATGAGCCCAAAACAAAAGGAAACCACCGAATCTGAACGAAAAATAATTCTTTAAATGCATAATCAAGGCAAATCATATGCAGATATTGGAAAAATAATGGACAGGAGCCGATACACTATTCGCAGCGTCGTGCAGCGTTTTAAGGGAGAATCTAGCTTTAAAAGTGCTAAGCATACTGGTCGTGCCTGGATTTTGAGTCCTCGTGAATGCAACCAGATTGTACGAAAAGTTATAATAAACCCCAAAATAACATCCACACAAATTGCTGCTGAAGTAAACCAAGACTTTGGAAAGAACGTTCACCCCATGACGGTAAGAAGAGTGCTCCAAGAGGCCGACTACAATTCTCGTGTTGCCAGACGTAAGCCAATGATTTCACCAATCAACCAGAAGAAGCGTTTGGAATATGCACTTGAATATAGGAGCAAGTTAAATATTTAGTTTCTGGGATGACGTTCTCTTTTCTGATGAGAGCAAATTTAACATTTTTCGTTCTGATGGCCGTATAACCGGAGGAGTGATGGTGTGGGGATGCATGTCTGCTGCAGGTGTGGGCGAGTTGGTTTTCATCGACTGCATTATGGATAAACGAGTTTATATGGATATTTTAAAAGTTAACCTAAAAAAAAGTGCCGAAAAGTTGAACTTATGAAGCTCGTTCACATTTCAGCATGACAACGACCCTAAGCATACGGCTCACGACCGACGTGCGTATGTGGTTGGCATACAACGCTCCGCATGTTCTTCCTCACCCACCGGACCTGAATCCAATCGAACATTTGTGGGAAGAATTGGATAGACGGGTGAAAAAGCGGGCAATCTCTGCAAAAGCTGGGCTAAAACAGGCGTTGGTGGAAGAATGGCAAAACATTGGAGAGGAAACAACCAAAAATTTGGTGCTGGGGGCCGTTATAAAGCAAAAGGGCTTGCCTACCAAATATTATTTTTTGTTATTTTTATCTCTTTGTTAATCTCTGTTTTAAACTTGAATTAAAGGTGCCAATAACTTTGTGCGAGAAAATTAGATAGTGTTTTGTTAATTATTTTTTTTCGTTAAATCTGACAAAATATTATTAAACGAAATGGCCTACTGCATTTGATAGTAAACAAATGCAGCTATAAAAGGAAAGAAAATTGAACGAAAAGGGATATTTTTAAGGCTTAAAAACCGCCATTTATTGTAAAAAAAAGCTTTCTGTGCCAATATTTAAGTGCGGCACTGTATGCGCAGCGCACCTCAAGCCTGATTCACAATGCGGCCAGGAAACGAGACGTCAGCGTGACGAGAACTCGTTGTAGTATGCCTGGATATACACAATGCGGCGTTTCTCGTCGTCACGCCAAGAATTCGAAAAATTGAAAAAAAAGACGCGAAGTGACGACGATTTTCATTTTTGCTAAGTAATTAACAGATTTTTCAAAGAAGAAATGATCAAATGTGTATTTGTTTGTTTTGTATGTTATTTTATTTCTTTTTAATTGATTTTTTTTACAAAAATGAGTTTTTGTCGTAAAAACGCTCGCTGCATTGTGAATTGGGCAACGATTTTGTAACTAGAAAAAAAATGACAGTGGTTCTCGTCACGCTCACGTCTCGTTTCCTCGTCGCATTGTGAATCAGGCATGAAACAGGCTTCATGTTTATTTGATGTGTTTTACTTCTCTCGTACTGCTTTCTCACCTGCACCCATATAAACTTCTTCGTTTAGTTTTAAAAGCAGAGGAGAAAATGCAGGGATGGTGAACATACTTCATTTTATTTGAAAAAAAAATGTCAAAGACATTGGTGCAACCCAGATTAATTTATCAAACCGATGAATTTGAATAACCTTCTAGCAAAAACTGCCTGTAGTGAATTTTGTTACAACTATAGGTACTCTGTTCAATTTGAATATGCAGTACAGGCTCTATGGCAGAGCTTTTTTCAAACACACTGGTGCCTGCTGCTGCTTGTACGGCACCTTAACTTAAGAAATTTCCACTGAAATAAGAAACAGAATCACTGAATTACATTAAAATTGTGAGATATTTGAAATCGAGATAGCTTATTGAAATCCTAGATATTATGGGTGAAAGGCAAATATCCTATCTTCCTTGTACTGCATATTCAAATTGAACAGACTATAGGCATTATATGTACAACAATAGTATTGTTAAAGTGTGTTGAAAGATTATTGAAAATGCTCGATCATTTATTTTTGTTTTACATAGGTATAGGAAGAGTTTCTCAAGCAAGTAGAGAATAACCAAATTTCAGTTTTTACTTGCCCATATGGCAAGTTAAGGATTCTAAGAAAAATATAACTCGAGATTTTGATCACACGAAAAAATTAGGTCTCGCAATTCGGTCTGTCTGACTGTTCGACTTCAGTCTAAGCGAATGGGTGCCGGGTGGTTTTTCATAAATTCTGGGATCTTTTTTTTAAGACCAAAAATAACGGTTTAGGTAGTCACAAAATTTTTTTCGCCAAAAAGGAAAATCTGTGGTGCTCCACAATTTTATTTTAAATCAGTCAAATTCAATAGGTAGATATAGGCTACCTTTCATTTTAAAAAAAGGTTATTAATGACACCTCCCAATGTACCATTTTTTATTTAGATTTCCTCGAAAACAATTCAACTGATTTTGATCCATTTTTATAAAAAATGATTTATACATTTTAAATAATATTGCGTATAAAAACATTTTTAAACAAATTATTTGTTGGATTTTTAAAAATAGTTTGAATTTTTTTTTGAAAACTCAATAATTCAAAAACTACTGGGTCGAACTTTATTAAACATGACAAAATGCGGTTTTTTTAACGGAAGTGACTATACATTCCAATTATAACAGTTTTGGTTTTAAAAAAGTACTGGTTATGCGGCCCCCCAGGGCCAGAGGGCCCTCCGCCGGTGGGCATACTTCAGACACTTGGAGTTTATTTTTAGGTCGAAGCGCGTTAACGCACGCCCACTTTTAATGGTGAAAAACTGTTATAACTATTATAAATTGACATGTCTCTGGTCTCGTCCTTTTTTAACATTATTTAAGCTCAAAAACGACTGTCTATACATAAATCAATTCACAACATACAGATTTTCGTGCGACCCAGTCGTGCATTTTATTTTATTGGTTTTAAAAAATTTGAATCTCCTTTTGTTGGGAACCCTAGTAGCTGCCATTCTGATTCTACCAGCTCATCCCAGTTAGCCAACACAAATTATTAAAAATGGACTTTTTAAATTTTGTTTGATGCCAATCGTTTGTGATGCGTTTTTGTAACTGTTTGTGACAACAATATAAAGTTTTGTGACTCCATAGTTATTTAGTTATTAACAAGTTAAATAAAAAGTACCAGTTAGCCAACATATTTCTGAAAACTTATCTAACATAGAGTTTTTTGTGTTCAATCGATCAGAAATCATTTGTGACTATTGAATTCAACAATAAAAACGTTTGTGACAACGTAGTTTTTTTTTTCGAAAAGTTAGAAAAACTAAGTCAGTTTCACCACACTTCCATTTTAGTATTTAAAATGGAACAATTTCACTGAACTGTCACCTCAAACCCTCAGCATCATGAATCAGAGCCACATGCGTCAGCAAATAGGCATAGTTTCGCACATGAACGATATACTAAAATGGAAGTGTGGTGAAACTGACTTAGTTTTTCTAACTTTTCGAAAAAACTACGTTGTCACAAACGTTTTTATGGTTACATTCAGGAGTCACAAATGATTTATAATCGATTGAACACAAAAAACCCTTGTACTTTTTATTAAAATTGTTAATAACTAAATAACTACGGAGTCACAAAACTTTATATTGTTGTCACAAACAGTCACAAACGAACACAGACGATTGGCATCAAAAAAAGAATTTAAAATGTCCATTTTTTTAAATTTGTGTTGGCTAACTGGGATGAGCTGATTCTACCGTGGGCTCTGCTACTCACCGATGAAATTTAAAAAGGTAGATACATTTATCTATAATACTACAATACATGTATGTTACAAACGCACAACACATTCACCTATACATAGGTATATTCAAACCAAAAGACTTGCCAATGAAGCAGAACATGTTTGCAACTTCGGTTGATAATTTTTTCATATTTTTTTTCAATAAAATTTTCACCTAAAATGACGCTCGCCAAATAAACACATTACAAAAGTAATTAGGTAGGTAAAGGTAATAATTATTATTTGATGCGTTGAAACACATTAACATCAAATCCACTCAGCGTCACTCCAGAAATCGAATTAGCATCCAAAAAAGTGTTCCTATCTCATGAATTTATGTATTTATATGTACCATCACATCACTAAACAAAAGTTGACCTAGGTACGGTAGGTATACACATTTTTAAGGAACTATAAATTCGATATATGTACCTACCTACCTACCTCATAAGTTTTTTCTTTTTATATTTTTTTCCCAAAAAAAAACAAAAATTACACCACCACGCTGCCGCCGCCGCTACCTCCAATGCTATCAATATATTCTTTTTTCTTCATAATGTTCACACCATATAGCAAAGCAATCCATATCTATACCTAGGTATATCTATTCATACCCTTCACGACAGAATTTTTTGTTTGGTTTTCTATACATATATTGTAAATGCAGGTACGTACATTTGCTACGTCTCTTAGTATGCTCGTGTTACTTTACTTGTTTTTTTTTTCTTCTTGTGCCTGGCAGGGGTGAAAAATAACTTTTTTTTAATGTACTGAAAACTTAAAGAAATTGTACTAAAATGGTATCAGCTGTACTTTTTTGTGTAGTAAATAATTTAAAAGTAATTTTTTTGTTATTTATTTTCTTACTTTCGTAAAACTATTATAACGTATAAAAAGATCACATTAAATTCATTCATTTAATTAGGAACATACAAATATTGCTATATAAATTTGTATTTATTCCAAAAGTTCATCTTCCATAAGGTCATTGTTATTTAACTTTTGTTTGATAAGTTCATTGCTTATTACAAAACTATGCCAACATGTATTTCTTAATAAGTTTTTTGTTTGAATTAAAGAGGAACATGTTTAAATTTGTAGGCGGTTGCGGCACTTTGTTTTAATAATATTTTGATAAGAGAAAATTCTTTCCACACATGCTGATGAGTGCGGTATAAAAAAGCCAATCGATGTTGTATAACCCAAATATACCTACAATAGCTGGGTGAGGCGGGAATGATAGTGATTGTACAAGATTCAAAAGGATTGTAATTATGTATTTTTCAAAGCAAAATATATTCTATGGAATGTACTGAAATGAGGGGTGTTGTACTTCTGTATTTTGTATCAAAAAAAAGTACAATTTTAAGTCGTTCAGCAACACTGGTGCCTGGTTTTGTTCTGCCTCTGTGTCTGCATTTGCGATGACAAAAAGAGCCCAAGCGTAAAACTTATGTCGTTTTCGATTGGATTTTCGGTCAATTGTACTCCTTTTCAATTCCAATCGAATATGAAAACACTGACTTTCGTAAATTTACACACACACTACCAAAGCTGCCATTTAACAAAATTGCTTCTTCAAGTATTTATCACTTTTGACAAGTAATCCAACGAAAAACCTTATATGTATGTGTGTGTTCCTCATTTACTCCAAAATGAAATTGGGGACAGAAGAACACTCCAAAAACATTACTCGGAACAGCCAATCGAAGGCCTTTGGAGTAGTAGGAGTGAAAAAGGAGTGTAAAAGGAGTACTCCGAACATCCAAACGAAAACGACATAAATTTGAAATGTCGCACATTGAATTTCAATTACATGCATCTTGAGTTGGCTGGTCCAGGACACCTACCCTTAAGCGGCATCTGAAAAATGTATTACTTTTCGTAAATAAAAACAAATTAATTTAATAAACAAAATATCACCACCTCAAATCAAACATTTTTGTTTATTTATATTTTTCCCACATTGAGTGCTCTTGTCTTAATTAATTTTGTGTCGAATAATCATACTTCTCACGCTACCAATAATTATGTACTTCGTATAACAACACTGGCCTGTTAGGTAATTACAAAAAAAAAAAATGGGAAACATTTTCTGTGCTCGTACTGAACTGTTACTGTAGTTGTTTACCTTATACATATGCACGTACATGGCCACATCGCGTAGCGTCGCGTCGCGTTGTGGACTTTTGTACTATTCACTCTATCTTGTTTTTTTTTCCTTTTTCTATAAGGGGAAAAAAACAACCACCAACGACGAAATAACGCTCTCGATTCTCGACTCGACTCGACGCGTTGTGGATGAAAGTTGATATTCTGCCATGAAGCGAAAACGTGTTTGGTGCTTATGTATTATGTTCAGTGTTATTTGTTATTTCAATGAGTGTAAATGTACGTCGGCGTCGTCGGTCGAAGAAAATGAATACAAAAAAGAAAATATTTTATAGTAAACTGAATGAGTTTTTGCAAACAAACAGTGATCGCAGTGATTTTATCAATGACGAACGATATGAATTATTAATTCAAGAAATAGAAGAAGCTCAGCTCTTTCAAAAAACTAAAAAACCTCTTTCCTCAAAACAATATCGACGATTGAAGCGATACGATGTACACAAAGTTAATGGCAAGAAAAAACTGATAGAGAAACGATTTGATGGTACACAGGATATGACGAAAATTCGATTCTTTTGTAAGGCGAGCGAGGTGTTTGATATTTTAGAATCTGCGCATTATACAACACGACACAAGAGCACAAGGGGTAAGTTGATTGAATTTTACAGTAGCGTGCAAAAAGTTTGCTCTATTCTTAAATTTACAGAATGTATAAATTAGTTAATGAGAATAAAATAAATGTCATTTACAATCTTTAACTCTTTGGTGTGCTTTTGGTTTTGTTTGTAGTTTATTTCCTAAGATTTGACTTAGGTGCCAGTTATAGCTATTATTAAAAACTTTAATTACTGAATTTGAGACGTTTAAAAAGAAAATCAGTAATTATTTTGATGCAAAAATAAAGCTTATGAATTATTACTTTAGTGAAAAAAAAAATCAATTCGATCCCAAATGATGATTGGTAAGGTAGTTCAATCATTGAAATAATAAAAGTCATTTTATGTGGACGGTTGGACCAAAACGAAATTTTTGTTTATCAAAAATTAATAATCAAGTCACCGCCTTCATATTAGCATCAGAATATGCACTGATTTTACTTTTTAGGTCCCTCAAAACCAATCATTAAAGTTTTCAATGAAAGCTATAACTGGCACCTTAGGTTTTGAGACGTTTAGAAAGCAAATTTGATTATTATTTTGATGAAAATATGAATGGGATGACTTAGGTAATTATTAATTCTTTAAACAAAAATATTTTGGCCCAACCGTCCTCATTAAGTGGCTTTTATTATTTCAATGATTGAACTGCCTTACCAATGTTCATTTAAATTTTAACAGTCATATTTCGAAGAAATTTGGGAGAAAATGAGAATTTTGTTTGGCGGTTATTAATAATTAGATCATCACCTCGTATTCACTGATTTTAATTTCTAAACACCTCAAAATTAGACATTAAAATTTTCAATGATGAGTGTCAATGGTAGCTGGCACCTTAAATCCCACTAAAGAGTTTCCTAAAGATTGTTTTATTATTTTAAAGTTCACCTATAAGGTAATATTATTGTCAGTTAGTTTTCAAACTTTGTTTTTGAGTTAATTTAGGCTTACCTATAAATTGTAAATTTATAATTTAAAATGAATTTTTATTTTTCTTTAAGCTATGGAAAATGAACTAAAAAAGAAATACTGCAATGTAACTCGACAAGTAATAAACTTATATCTTACTTTATGCGAAAAATGTAAATCGAAGAGAAAAACACCGAAAAGCAATGTACAAGTACTACCACCTATCGTTTCCGACTGCATGAACTCAAGGTGTCAAGTTAACTTAGTTAGCATGCAAGCTAAACCAGATGGTGAATATCAATTCGTCTTGAATTATCAGGATCACTTGACAAAGTTTACAATTCTTCGCCCGCTAAAATCCAACTCTGTCAAAGAAGTCGCTTATCAACTTGTGGACATTTTCAGCCTTTTCGGTACACCGTGTATATTGCAGTGTGACTATGGTCGTGAATTTGCTAAAAATGTAATTGACTATTTAGCAGACTTGTGGCCTGGAGTTAAGATTGTTCATGGAAATTCATGTAACTCAAATTCCGATCAAGAAATCCGTGATATATTACTAGTTTGGATGGCTGAAAATAGTTCAGAAAAATGGACAGACGGTCTTCGATTTATTCAGAGCAACAAGAATCGTAATCGCCATTCAGCGACGAAGAAAAGTCCTTACGAGTATATGTTTGGAATACCACACAAAATGGGACTTACAACTGCAAAAATTTCTCCTGGCATGTATGTTTCATTAAATACTGAGGAAGATCTGGAATTACTTCTCAACCCCGGAACCAAAAAGGAAGGAAAGGAACAAATAACCAATGAAATAAAAAGCGAAGACTGTGAAGAATTCGATAATATTGAAATAAAATCTGAAGAATCTGAAAATAATATCCAAGCTCTTTCTGATATTTTGATGGAAATCAAAGTGGAACCAAGTCCAATAGAATCAGAAAATGAAGAATTAAAGCCAGCTGAAACCGAAATCCATGATGTTCCTTCAACGCCATTAGAGGAATCTTCATGTCCAGTGTTACCAACTCCGTATAAACAAGGTTTTGCAATATGTCATTGTAAAAGATACTGCATTGACAAGAAATGTAAATGTCGGTCTCAGAATTTAAAATGTAATTCAAAATGTCATAACAAAAGATCATGTAAGAACTTATAAATATATATTGTTATTTTGTAAATTAAAAAATAATAAAAACCAAGTTGCATTTACGATTACACTGGTCTTCAAAATTTAATTATTTTTTCAGCCATCGAAAACAGACCATTCGGATCATCCGCATTCCGTATATTCAAATATGTATTATCAGACTTACTTTTTCAATATTCACGATTTGATACCGAATTTATAAGCATGTATGTGTAGCACATTCTGTATCTATGGAAATGGAATTAAACTGGCGCCCTTTAAAGTTTAATTTAACAATTTGTTTACCTAGAAATTCAAATAATAAACGTTATAAAGATATAGTATATTTAATTTTACAGTCTTCAATATAAAATATGTTGCAAACACATTCCAGATCTATAGAAATCAATTTAACTATAAAAGTCATAACTCATAGCATTAAGAGGTTCGTTTAAACCATCACTAACCCTTAAGCTAGATGAGTACGAGTAGAAAAACGCTGGATTTCTAGTCGATATTGGATGGGTATTAATGTTGAGTTGACTAAGAATTTAAGATGAGTAAATATATCCCGACAGAAGTTGAAATAAGATCAAACAATGTCGAGATGTAAAGAAGATTTAATCGACTTTAGTATGGCGGTAAGTGTTGCGTTGGGCTCCATGGAAGATGTCGAAGGGCATATAGCAGAAAACGTTTTTGAACACTCAAGTTTATTAATAGCGTTGTCATAACTAGGACACCAAACACAGCTTCAGTATTCCTACACAGTGCGAACAAGTTCACAGTAAAGTGTTTTAACGATGTAAGGATCATTAACCTCCTTTTAGGACCTCATTATTAATCCAAGACGGCCCCTTGCTTTGCTTAGGATTAAATTAAAGTTTAATGTCAAATAGTATCGCAGTTCATTTAACAAATCAACTCGGCTAACAAGAATATTGTCAACGAAATAGAAGGAGTCAGCCAAATATCGTTTCCGAGAGTAGGTCGTCATCTTACACTTATTAGTATTTAGATCTATTCCTTTTTGTGAGCACCCTTCGAACACCTTATCAACATCATGTTGAAAACCATGATTGCCTTTGAGACCCTAAATTATTTTGAAATCATCAGCAAACATCAAAATCTTACTATACAAGATTGAAGTGTGTATGTCATTGAAGAAAAGAAGGAAAAGAATAGGTCTAATATGACTTCCTTGGGAAACTCCAGATACGACATTTATAGTTTTAGAGATGAAATTTTCAATTTGACATATTGGGTCGTGTTTTTCAAGTAGGATGCTATCCAAGTCAACGTTCAGTTTGGAAATCCATAACAGTTTAGTTTAAACAGAAGTATTTTATGGGAAACTCTATCAACCACAGAGTACATCAGTTTGAAGACCTTCGGTCAATTTTTTATTTACTTGATTGGTGAATTTAAGAAGGTTTTTTCACGGAAACGGTGTACTCTTTCTTGTGAGGAAGTGATAAATCGTCCAAGAGTGGGAGGAAAAACTGTATCTTATCCGTTCCAGATGTATCAGACAATTGTAGGTCCCCTCCATTCCTTCCCGCTAAGATTATGCTCACAGGGATGTTTGACAGTTGTTTGCCCCATGCCCTGTTTTTTCACGAACTGCCACACCATTTTATCCAAGTTTTTTTTAATTTTATTTTATTCTTGGACGGAAATCTTATTGACATTGCTATTTGAATAGTGGTTTTCAAAGAGGCTCATGAAGACATACACTACTTAAAACCACAAAAAAAAAAAAAACAAATAAATGTAATGTTAGCATAATTACAATTGATAGCTGTTGCTGTCAAATGATTAATACACCGTTGTTTTAATTAATGTTATTCTTATTACTAACTTGAACAATTTTCCACGGGAATTAAGACTACTCTCAAATTAAAGGGCTTTTTTTATTCTTTCTCGGTATCATCCTCCATTGATAGAATGTTTTTTTGGTTTGGTTAAACCGCTATTGAGCACGGCACTCTGCGTGAGTGAGTGGTAGGTATTGTCGGTCGTTCTGATGAGGTTAGATTTTAGTGGTTGAAGGTACTTTTTCTCAATTATTTAGCAAATCGTATAAAGGTACATATATCTTATTTCAGTTAAACGATCCTAAGGTGGTTGTCGAATTGTAATTTTGATTGATGGTATAACTTTTAAATAAAGGGTTTTCCAATAAGGGGTGTTATTTTGATATTCAAAGAAAAATGGCATTTTTTGAGATAAATGATCGGATGTTTATTTCATTATAAAGAGAAAGGTATGCCGTTAATAATGGAACACAACATCAGCCAAATGGCCGCCACGACCACGCTTACAGGACCATAGCCTTTTCATGAAATTTTCCATAACCAAATCGCAAAGTGGCCCCAAAGAAAGAAGTCGCAAGGTGTTAAATCACAAGATCTCGGTGGCCAATTGTGATCACCTCTTCGAGAGATAACACGGTCCGGAAACTTTTCCCGTAAAAGATCGATGGTTTCATTGCTTGTGTGGCACGTAGCGCCGTCTTGTTGAAAGTAAACGTTGTCCAGATCAATACCATCCAATTCCGGCCATAAAAAAATCATAAATCATCTCTCGATAGCGCAATCCATTGACCGTAACTGTTGCTCCAGCCTCATTTTCGAAAAAGTAAGGTCCAATGACCCCGCCGGACCATAAACCGCACCAAACAGTCACGCGTTGAGGATGGAGAGGCTTTTCAAAAATAACTCTTGGGTTTTCCGAGCCCCAGATGCGACAGTTTTGCTTGTTGACGTAGCCTCCGAGGTGGAAATGGGCCTCATCAGTCAAGATGATTTTTCGATGAAATTCCGGATCATTTTCATGCATTTCAAGGACCCAATCAGCAAAGACACGACGTTGTTGATGATCAGCCGGCTTGAGTTCTTGTGTTAACTGAACTTTATAAGCCTTAAGACCCAAGTCTTTATGCAAAATACGGTGTAATGACGTTTGTGGAATGCCTAATTCCAAAGAACGACGAGGAATGGACAAACCTGGGTTTTCTTCAACACTTTGGGCTACAACAGCAATATTCTCAGTTTTTCTTGAGCGACGTGCACGGGTTTTATTCTTCACATCACTAACTTGTTCCAACAGCTCGAATTTGTCCACCGATTTCTGTATTGCGGTTTTAGTTTTACGAACCGTCTCTGCCAAATTTTCACCATTTTTATAGTAAATTTTAATAATTTCAATGCGTTGTTGAAGCGTGTATCGTTCCATTTTTATAAATGGCGTAGTTTCTACTTGTCAAATGTCAAAAAATGACAGCTTCAAAAGTGACAGCTACCGAAATAGCGGGCTATTCAAAATAACACCTCTTATTGGAAAACCCTTTATAACACAACGATGATCGAGAGGTCCAAAAAAGTGAGTTCAGTCATGCCGTCCTACGGTCTGTGAATCCACTATAATTTGAGCTAGGAGCCTAAACGGGTGGTTCAATTTGCATGAAATTTATTACAGAGCATTTTTATGTGACTTTTTTGAGGAGAAATTTTAATTTTTAGCTCATCTAGAACGGTTAGCTACCATACAAACATTTTTTTTTTCAATTTTTTTCAAAAACGACTCTAACGATTTGTATTAAACTTTGTACCTGAAATGACCAAAGTAATTGCAAGGAAACTGCGTTTCAAGTTTTTGGTGAAAAATTCGCATACCGGAAATAAGCATTACACCTTTTTTGACAAAATGTTCATATTTTTCGGTTATCTACTCGCGTATATTTTTCCATGGTTTGACCGTTTTTTTTTTTTATTATTTTGCAATATAGTGCTACTCAATAGTTCAAACAATATTATTATGTATGGAATGCTCTCCTCAGCTTCTTACAGTTGCACGGATCCGAGTGGTCCAATTTACATAGATCCGGCTGAATTTGAGCGATGGCCTGTGTTACCGTTCACCTTCTTAAGGGCATCGGTCGATTGTGATTTATTCGCATAGACCTGTGACTTCAGGAAACCCCACAAGAAAAAGTCAAGCGGGGTCAAATCTCATGACACTTGTAGCCAATTCACCTCACCTCCGCTAGAGTTAGCCTTACCCTCAAATCGTTCACGCAGAATGTGCATTCTAGGGTTTGCTGTGTGCCACGTAGCACCGTTATGTTGGAACCACATGTCGTTCGCGTGCATATCATCGAATTTGGACCAAAATAAATTGATTATCAGCGATCAGTAGTGATCTCCGTTGATAGTGATGAGTGATGACAATGCCATCGTCACTCTCACGAACATCAGCGATGTTTTCGGCAGATCTTGCGTTTCGTTGAGGTACGGGTGTTGTCAACTGAAAAGGACAACCATAAGATGGGCGCAACGCTCCCATCGTTGCCACAAGAGATTTTGATAATAAAGTTTGATCATTTGGACGTGCTGTTCAATTGTGTAATTTGCCATGGTGATTTGCCATCAGTAGCTGAATAATAAACAACTGATTTGACAGATGTCAGCAAAACAACATGGCCGCCACCTTTTCTTATTCTTCTGCTTTTTACATGCTCTTAGTTCATAAGCGGGGAGGTTTATCGCCATTAACTAAGCGGAATGGTTGTTCTTTTTTACAAGGACATTATTCCTTAAGCGGGTATACAATTCTATTCATAAATGCACTAAAAAACGCACCTATTACTGAACCATTTATATTTATATTCGTGGTGTGTCTGCTTTACAGTTGTTATCCACAAGAGCAAGTTCGTGCGTTCCCAGTCGTGCATATTTCTTTAAGTTCCTTTTGATTTAACTTTTTTGGAGGCATTAAATTTGCTGCTCTAGATACTAAGATAGATTTTAAACGTAATCATACACAACATTTCCACCCAATTCCTAAAACTTTGGATAAAATATCTTCAATTATCTAATTTATCTCGTTTGTCTTTTTCATTTTAATTTTCAGTCAATTTCGATCATTTTCAAATTCTCAGAGCAATCGGAAAGGGAAGCTTTGGCAAGGTAAGTGAAAACACTCAACAGTCTTTTCTATTTAATTATTAATCCCCTCATTTGCGAGAGTGTTTTTGAATTTCAGAGATGAGAGGTAAAGTAAAATCAATGCGAGAGAAAGACAATAATCGTATTATTTTGCTTTTCTTCTCCGAACCCGAGGGCGACAGACATTAAAATTACTTTACCCCTCGCGTTCTACATTTACAACCACTCTAAACATAATCTTCTATACAAGCAAAAAATAAACTTATAAGAACTAAGAACGGATGGTGGAGCATGGAGGGGTGGCACAGATTTTTTGTAAAAGAAAAACGAAACGCGTAAATGTAATTTAAGCAGCATTTTGTATGGAATCCTAAAAGTGTACTGTTCGCATGAATTCCTTTTGTTTTAGTTTTGCCGTCGGAAAGTTATTATTAAAAAAACATTATCCTTGACCCTTAAGTGACAGTAAAGACACTTTTTTGAAGTGAAACTTTTATGGTGGCGCGGCGCGCGTAAACAAGACTTTAAAATGGATTAATAGTTAAACCGCTTAAACGGAAATGAGTCAATCGCCATCACTCGGGCGACATCGGTAGGTTTTGGACGCAGCTGTGTTTATGTATTTTATTTAATGATACAAAAATTCCGATTTGGTTGATAAGTTTAGTCGAACCTGAACTTAAGTTTCAATTTGAAGTTAAATTCGTTCAGTTTCACAGCGTAAAGTGAGCTTCAGTACAATTAAGCGACGTTAAAAACGATTATCATTTTTTCTTTCTTCTTTCTCCAAAATTACTAACTTAATCAGCCCTATCACAGATTCCATGGTAACAAATATTTGAACGGACTTCTACGCTACAAATCACGAAAAATTGTCTTCACAGAATCCGAATGGAATCGAAAAAAGCATTGCCTTATTCATCGTACTCACTCTCAATTTCGAAATCAGCTGTCTTACATCAAATCATTGAGAGAAGTGAAAAAACAATGATTTTATACATCAAATAAAAAAAATTACCTGTGCAATTTGGAAAAATCCCAATTTTTTCCCTACACTAAAAAAATGAACACACTTTAAGAAGAGAATTTTCGATAATTTGTAAATTTAATTTCCTTAGGTTAGGGGTTGGTTTAAGCGATCACGAAAAAATTTCTTTTGGATAATTTAACTCGCTAACATACAATTTGAAAAATAAAAATCTATGAGAAATCACTTAAAATAATTTTTTGTCGCAAACAAATATTTTTTCTATAAAAAGCATTTATGAATTTTCTAGATGAAAAATCTGTATGGAAAAAGAAATTGTAATATAAATAAATTATTTGAAGGATATTTTTTCATTGTCGCTATAACCGGCATATATATTTCTTCACAAATTTACGTTGGTTTTATTCATTATTTTTTTCCACAGAAAGACAAAAGTAAGATTGTCAATAAACTAATAAAAAACAGAACGCTATATACCTATTAGTATTTTTTCAAACAGTGTCATTTTCGAAAATTCCCTACGAGTTAGGAATTTTTTCCTACGTGTAACATCACTGTGAAGAAAAAAATTATGTCTCATTGTTGTTGACTTGCAATTAGTTCAACAGAAATTGTTTATTGGAAGTGTTTTTAGCTTTATTTTAGTTTTACAAAACAAATTCATCCATTTGTGCAATTATTGATGCTTTAATATTGCATCCGCTCGTTTTTATATAAGTTTACAAATACAACAGATAGAAATGCATATGAGCCTTAATTTTTTTTTTTTCAAGTGGAATCTTTTTGTGTTTGATAAAATATTGACTGCAAATATTTTCGGAGGAGCTACAATAGGAGTTTGAGCTACCAAATCATCAACTTTATTAAATTATGAAAAATACCTTCTTTTCGGTGTTAATAACCAATTCCATTCTGACTACGACAGGAATAAAGTATCTTATAAAGAAGGATGACATAATTATCGTTTCATTCGGATTCAGTGATATGGAATTCCAAGAATTTCGAAATTCGTAGAAGATTTTCCTCTACGAATGTGGTACGAATGAAATCTGTGATGGATATTTTTCCTTTCGTAGAAAATTTTCGATTACGATGGATTCTGTGAATCGATTCTCAAAGTGAAGATGCTGAGAAGCTCCGCCGATATGTCGGGATAATAATATGAATAATTCTGTTCACAAAAGAAAATTGTTAACACACAACAACCAACTTTCAAATTTAAGGAAAGTTTTAAGTTTACAGTTCTAGAGCGAAAAAAATGGAAATTTTCAAAACAATTTTCTACTTATTCTGTGCATTATTTTGTATTGAATCCAAGGCGAAAAATGTTTGCCGTGACGAAAGCAAGCCGTAGAATAATTAATTAACTCTAATTTAATTTATCAAAGGGCTTAAATTGGAAAATAAATATTTTTAGATGCCAAAACCATTTCCATGAGGTGGATATAACTTTCTTTTCCAGAAGAAATGAAATGATTATTATTCACCACACTATTTTTTCACACGCAAAATAATTTGCAACTACGTATTCTTTAAAAATTTGCTTTTTCACATCTTAGGCCCATTTTCTGAAACGAAACTTAAATATTTAAGTTCAACTATGAGGTTATGTGACAGTTTACCCTGAGGAAAAAGTAGAACATAAGCGTTTAAGTTGGACATAAATACTTAAGTTTCGTATCAGCAAACGGCTTTTAATCGTCTCTAAAAATCAAAGTAAGCATTTGAAATTAATTTTATAGGTATGTACATATTGTACATTATGTACCTATACAATAATAAATACAAAATGTTAACAAATCAGTATTTTTTGTAATTCTAATGCTTTAGTTTCAAGAATTGGTCTTGAATTATTTACTTTAAATTGATAGCTTTAAATGGTTTATAATGCCTTAAAAACACACACAAACATGAGTCTTAGTTTAAATGATTCAGCACTCTAGATAAATAAAGAATAACATTTTATCAAAATCGGCAACGTAGTTCTCAAAATAACTGAAGTATACAAGTAAAAAATGTACAAGATTATGCTTTAGATTAGTTTTCAGTACTAAAATAAAGAGTTTAGTACACACAAAAATTACTTAGTACAAAAAAAAACAAAGGCGCAAAATTTTAAACAGCCTCAAGTTAAGGTTTAAGCATGATACTAGTTAACACTTTACTAACTTTAAAGCTCTTTACTAAAATGATATTAGTTTGAAATACTTTTTAACTAATATAATACTAAACTCAAGCTGAACGCGTCTAAAACAGTGACATTTCGTGAAAAAAAGTAAGCAAACATACCTTTTTAAAATTTTTCTATGTCAAAGTGACATATGGATTTAGTAATATGTTATAAAGATAAAACAACAATCTGGCAATTTTAACTTTAGTAAAATGTTAAGAGATAGTATCATGTTAAACTCGTTTAAAATTAGCAAAATTCTCTTTTTAACCTATTAAAAATGATTTAACACTTAACTAAATCGTCCAAAATTTTGCACACGAATCGTCTAGTCATAGACGCTTACAAGATTCTTCATGCAGTTACATAGTTCCTTCCACGCTTCGACTTCTACACACGAAGCGTTAAATCATTGATTTTCAATCAATTTCACCAAAATGCTCGAAAAATAAATACTTCAAAATTTGCGCCTGATGGTGGTTTTGGTTAAACATCGATAGTTTTTAAACAACGACACTATCGCCGAAATCTGTTTGATCAAAGTCAGTCACTTTTGACGTTAGCGAACACGCTATGTGCTACATGCTTTGCGGGAAACTTTCACCCACACACAAACAAAACAAATAGTAGAAAACTCGATCTTTTCAGTGCAAAGTTGCACCGCAATTGATGTTATCGAACATGTGACTTTAGCAAACTGCGTTTTCGATAGTTATGCTTTTGCATACAAATTTTGTTTTCGAACAGCTGACTTTTGCAGTTTGCGTTTAAGAACATAATTACAATTGCATTTTTGACCCAAATGAAGTTTTCGAAAACCACCATCGACTACTACACTACTACTAATACTACTACTACTACTACTACTACTACTACTACTACTACTATTACTTGTTAATTATTAAAATTGCTTTACGCGCGGCATTTGCAGCTTGTGTGCTGTCACGAAAACGTGCACTGCACTTTACGTCTCAATTTTTTTTCACAGAGAGCTCATCAAAAAACACTAAATAAGAATCATTGTTCCCATCAAAATCATCGGTTTTATAAATTTTGTGATACGTATTACAAATAAATAGTTTCAATGACGTCCTTTTATTGTAGTCCTTTTATTTGAGCTGGAAAATATTCCCGAAATACCTCATAAAGTTGGCGTATGTATGCTGTGCGTATTACATCAAATTCGATCTAATTTGAAGGCGACACAATTTATGTCTATTGATAAATAAATGCAAATTCTGCTTTCAATTTAACCATTCTGGGTTTTTATTTTTTTTAAATACATACCTTTAGTTGCAAAGTAAATACATATGTATACCTATTTTTATGCCGTCATAAAAAAATAGGAATGTTGTGATGGGTTTTGTACATTCATGGAAGTTTTTTTTTTCCATAATAGGTATGTGATGATACAGTAAAATTTTATAAATTTCTTTTTGTTTTTGTCAACAGGTTTGTATCGTACAGAAACGTGATTCTGGAATATTATACGCAATGAAATATGTAAGTCGAGGAGCTTGTGAGAACCGTGGGGCTTTGGGTGGTGTAATCAAAGAAGTCGAATTGTTGTCGTCCTTGGAGCATCCTTTCTTGGTGAATTTATGGTTTTCTTTTCAAGGTGAGTTGTGTATGTTTAAGGATATTCTATACCTATTATGCATCACATAAATATTTTATGTTCACTTACATATTCATATATACTATGAAGTGTTACTGTGCTTCAAAGTCCTTCAGTCGAGAACATACAGACATACTTGACAACTTTGAAATGAACACACAAAATGTTTAGCTTTGAAATACTTTGAGTTTTTGCAAGTCATTGCGAACTGTTTTTTTTCTCTTTAAAGAGTTTTCTTCTCTTCGTCATTATACCTATTGGTTTTCTTTTTTTTGTAGATGAAGAGGATTTATTTATGGTGAGTGACTTGCTAACCGGAGGAGATCTCAGATACCATCTCCAGCAAAGGGTATGTTAAATGTTAAATAAATTACTTCAGTATGACACTTCTAAAAACAAATTTGCCATTATTATTTGCTTCGTTTGAAAGTTTTTTGCGACCTTTAGTCTAAATGCGTCTCGCCCAGACACTATACAGTTGGACTCATCAGTTAGATAATGTCGTACCATTTTTCTTCGTTTATACAAGTCAGACTACGGGGAATATCATTGGCCACGTTCAGGATTCACTAGGATAGCCTGTCTAAGATACTCGAGTATCCATGTATGTTTCCGAACGACCAAAACCAGATAGGTTAAATTTGCTGCTGAAATCAGTCTTGTAGTCAGCTGTTCATGAAAATTCTCATTGGATAGATGAGTATACCAGAATTTTTAGGATAGCTTGAAATTTCTTTTTAAGCAACAGCTGTTTTATCATCAGATGTGCTTGTACACGGGATTACAACAACACAAAGCTTTCCAGATCGCTTTGGATACAAATCTGAACGCGGCCATTTCTAGGCGTCTGAATTTAACCAAGTTCCCCTAGAAAAATATAATTTACAGCGTATAACTGCCAAGGTCGTCCAAATCCATGTGTTCAATTTCAGTAAAAAAAAAGTCGGTTAACATGGCTCTGTAACGCCCACCGTTGACCGAAACGTTGTTCACAGCCTCATTTTCAAAGAAAAATGGTCCAATGATGACACCACTCCACAATCCGCACCAAAGTATCACTCTCTGTGGATGCATTGTCTTCTCGACAATAACGTGCGAGTTTCTGAGCCCCAATTTTGTTTGTTAACGTAGCCGCCATGATGAAAATGTGCCTCGTTAAAAAAGATGATTTTTCGCCCAAAATCTTTGCCCAATTGCTGTTCTAAGGCCCAAACTGCGAATCGCATCAAATTAATTTTTCAATATTTCCCAACGTTGTCCAAGTGTAAAGGCGACACATTTCGTTCTGCGGAGGTATGATACTGACTTTCTGTCAAGATTTCGAGCGGTAAACAGCTGTCAGTGTCAAAATAACCTATGATTAAAAAGAGTAACCACTAGATGGCCCACCCGTTATATTTGTGTCGATAACCATCGACTAAAATCTTGCTTATTAGATGGGTATGACAATATCTAACTGATGAGTCCAACGGTCGTGCCTGGCCGAAACGAAAAACTTTCAATTGAATTTATGTACACAATTAATTTCATTCCACTAAAACAAAATCAAAAAGAATGCATTTGTATTGTATTCGTATTTCTTCTTCTTCATTATTATTTGCTTCTTAGGGTAGGTATTTTTTTTTTAAATAGGTACCTATAGTTCGACTCCTCTTTAATAAATACCCTTTGACCACAAAATATTTGTATGCGAACCAACGATCGTAAAAACAACAAAAATCGTCAATTATAGGAAACACGTACTTTCGGGAATAACTAACGATCATTAACCGAAAACATCTGGCATTCATCATCCCCTAATGAGTCAATCATAAAAGGCGGCATCGCCAACAACGAAGCAAATCGAAGTAAATCCAAAACTTCCGAAGTAGATTTAGGGCTATTTTATTAACTAAAGCTCAACTTGCACAAAACTTAAAGGCGTTTAGAAAAATGCTGACGCTCCAAGTGCATTTGATAAACAAAAACAACCCACTTTCGATCCGTGACGTCAGTGGTCTCAAGCGGCGGAATGCGTAGTGCATACGGCTTCTAAGACTGAGCAAATCTGATATCGTGGGCGGGCATGTAGAAAGTTTTTCATAATAAAATTGGATTAAAGCTCAGCACCACTAATAAAGAGGAGACTGATGATAGGCGGCTTGGCACCCCTTGAAACAGCTGTACGTCTAGCCAAATAAACGAATTTTAAATTAATTCGTAAACAATTGATGGAAACACCTTTAAGTTGTTGTTGTTCAAAAATTCAATGAAATTGAAAGAATAAAGAATGGTTAAGTCTAATAAACTGACATTCTAAAGGGTTTTCCAATGAGAGGTGTCATTTTGATATTCAAAGAAAAATGGCATTTTTTTAGATAAATGATCGGATGTTTATTTCATTATAAAGAGGAAGGTATGCCGTTAATAACGGAACACAACATCAGCCAAATGGCCGCCACGACCACGCTTACAGGACCATATCCTTTTCATGAAATTTTCCATAACCAAATCGCAAAGTGGCTGCACTATTTCCTCGATAGCCTCACGAATTCCATCTTTGAGGTCTTGAATCGACGCTGGGCTGTTGGCGTACCTTATCTTTCACGTGGCCCCAAAGGAAGAATTCGCAAGGTGTTTAATCACAAGATCTCGGTGGCCAATTGGGATCACCTCTTCGAGAGATAACACGGTCCGGAAACTTTTCCCGTAAAAGATCGATGGTTTCATTGCTTGTGTGGCACATAGCGCCGTCTTGTTGAAAGTAAACGTTGTCCAGATCAATACCATCCAATTCCGGCCATAAAAAATCATTAATCATCTCTCGATAGCGCAATCCATTGACCGTAACTGTTGCTCCAGCCTCATTTTCGAAAAAGTAAGGTCCAATGACCCCGCCGGACCATAAAACGCACCAAACAGTCACGCGTTGAGGATGGAGAGGCTTTTCAACAATAACTCTTGGATTTTCCGAGCCCCAGATGCGACAGTTTTGCTTGTTGACGTAGCCTCCGAGGTGGAAATGGGCCTCATCAGTCAAGATGAGGCCCATTTCGATGAAATTCCGGATCATTTTCGTGCATTTCAAGGACCCAATCAGCAAAGACACGACGTTGTTGATGATCAGCCGGCTTGAGTTCTTGTGTTAACTGAACTTTATAAGCCTTAAGACCCAAGTCTTTATGCAAAATACGGTGTAATGACGTTTGTGGAATGCCTAATTCCAAAGAACGACGAGGAATGGACAAACCTGGGTTTTCTTTGGGCTACAACAGCGATATTCTCAGTTGTTCTTGAGCGACGTGCACGGGTTTTATTCTTCACATCACTAACTTGTCCCAACAGCTCGAATTTGTCCACCAATTTCTATATTGCGGTCCGACAAGGTGCTTCACGACGACCCAAAAATGTTTTAGTTTTACGAACCGTCTCTGCCAAATTTTCACCATTTTTATAGTGAATTTTAATAATTTCAATGCGTTGTTGAAGCGTGTATCGTTCCATTTTTATTAATGGCGTAGTTTCTACTTGTCAAATGTCAAAAAATGACAGCTTCAAAAGTGACAGCTACCGAAATAGCGGGCTATTCAAAATAACACCTCTTATTGGAAAACCCTTTATTATGAATAGTACAATAAATAATAATAACAACAAAACATGAGAGTTGGGCAACTCGATAGTTGAGCAGCAAATTGAAAATTGCTTTTATTCACTACTTTATTCTTTAACTCTTCAGTTGTAATTTACAAAAACTCCCTGGGATATTTATTGTGACAGATTACACATAAAATGTAAGTTTTTAACTTAAGATCGTGAAACAAACATCAACAAAATTAGTGACAGCACAGAATAACAGTTAATAAAAATAAATGAACAAAAACCCAACACAAAAAAAATTATAACATATTCAACCCTCAACGATGCATCGAGTGCGAAATTGAATTTACCTTGTTTTTTTGGGTGAAATTCTGTGCAAATTCAGTGAAATCACTAAAACGCCCATTACTCGAAAAGTGGGCGTGGCACATGGTCAAACGAGCTGTCATATAAAAGCGTATGAAGGCTTTTATAGTAATCAATTAATTTTTTTTTGCGATCAGTAAAAGTACCGTTTTTTCACGGTCAAAGGGAGGCGAAATCACTTAAACGCCCATAACGGGTAGAGTGGGTATGGGTCGAGTTGTTATGCAGTTTTTAGCTAATGAATTTGGGCAACTTTTTATACCAATTTTATTACTGTGCGACCCTTGCAAGTACCATTCCTTCACGGTCAAAGGGGGTTTTTATTTTTTTACCCAAATAGTACAGTCATTTGGTAGTTTTACCTGGAAAGTTTTCCGGGAGTTTTGAAAATTGGAAATTTTATAGATTTCGACCTGCTCTTTCAGAATTTCAACTTTGCCACCTCGTATCTTTGCTCCTTTCCGACACGTTTTACAGTAAAAACACATATATACAAAATGAAACTAGACAAAATTTCCTACAATTTATGTCCGAACCTTTTTTTTTTCTAAAATCAATGGTTTCGACGTACGAGCGTCTCAAACCATTATCCGTCTACGTCAACCCGCAACATTTAATTTAAACTGATCATATTTGTGAATTATAAAATTTAAAAATCATACTAACATTAAATATTGTACTATACATTGAAAACCTGTTTCGCTATAGTCTGTTTCTGCAGGTATAAAGGAATGCGTCGCGTTTGTGTCGGGCCTCTTCTGACCCTTCGGCCCTGTCCATCGTTGACACCTACGTTGACATTCTTTTTACCTTCAACGCATTGACTTTTTTCATTGAACGTGTAATCACTTTTAGCAAATATTAGGACACAATGACGCAAAGCGTTGACCTATCACCAGGTTCAGTAGTGGTATGGGAATGAACAAAATGCAGAGCAATGGGGATGGGAAAAAGACATGAACGGGCTAATTCCTGCATAGGCGCCCGCAGGATTTTTCCAAGGAGGGCAAACAAAATGTTTTGAGATAACAATTTTAAGGCGATGTTATATTTTCTTGAAAATTCATTTAGTTTTTTGTATGGTAGGTACTCACGTTTTTTTCTTTTATGGTAATAATAAATACTATAATAATTCTCATTACAAGACATAAAACTATTTTTTTAATTTTTATTCGTTGAAAACAGGAATCTCAGTTTTCGTTGTTGTTTACCAAAACGGTATATAATTTTATTATATGACTCCGTATCTTCTTTCACTAGGTTGTAGTGAATGTTCATCATTCACAACGCATCAAGACTTTCACCGCTCAATTTTGAGCTTAGCCAAGTGTTTATCTTTCTTAATGTACTGACAGATCGCTCTGCTGTTCATTTTGTGCCGGGAATGGAAAGGCCTATAGATAGTGCTGGGAAAACCGATAAAATTCTTCCGCATTTTTCAACACATCACATGTATTGGTATATTAACTTTGGTCAAAATTCATCGTATTGTGGACATGATGGACTCGACAGAAAAATTATCCAGAAAGGATCCATATTTGTCAGTTTTTTTTTTTGGACAGTCAAATTGAAATTGGATGAGTCCATACTCTGCATATGTGTATATAGGAGATAACTGAAATATTGCATATTCGGATTTATTTTTTTCTGAAAACCGCTCTTAAAGGGACATTGTCAGAGAATCCAAGTGAGGCACGAAAATTGATGTTCTAAAATAATTTTTGGGTGAGGACGAAGGAATATTGGATCGGTGAGTTTGTTTCTTTACAATTTATGGGTAGCTCAACTCAATGACTGATTCACTCAAACACTTTTCATTTATTTCTCAAAGCGTTTTGGATGATTTTTCAGCATTCTTGCGATCTTCTTCAAAATGGTTGATCAAGAAAATGATCTGATTTTTCACACTTAATTAATTCTGGTCAAATCCATGTAAGATATTTGCGACTAGCTGGTTCAAGTACCGACGAGTAAAGAGCCATTATGAACAAGCCGACTAAAAAAGTCGAATTCGAACGACAGTAATAAAGTTGAAGGGCTCCTTGTTTTGTAACACAGTGCAGTGCTTCCATTACAATGACTATGTTTTACTTGAAAACTCGTAGACTTTTGTATTTTGCTGTCCATCGTGTTACACAGAAGCGGAAGATGCTGGGAATATATTTTCATCGCAAATAACTGTCCGGGAATAAAGGAATTATTTCTTATATCGTCCCAACAGCATAACACCACTCAGTTTTTCCAATATTTTTTTGTATGACTTAAACGTTTAGAGTTAAAGAGTTATGTGAAAAATTAACTCCATTTTTATGATAAGTAAACGATTTTCACTGTCTACAAGGGGGCAAAACGATAGAACTCAGTGATTTATTCGACCAAGGTTCAGAGTCAGAGGAGGGCAAGGATTGGAATTTGACGAACAAAGTGAAAAAAATGACCAATTAGTCAAAATTCCCTGTTACGAACTGATAAAGTGTTGGTAGAAAAGAGTCGTTTCTCAGAGCCAGGGGAGGGGAAGTGCCCCCCGGGCCACTTACTCTACTTTAAGTTGACGCGGAAATGAGTTTTTCTGCCGGAACGTGTGTTAAATAAAATTGTAAATAAATTGTATCCCTTAAAAGATTTTTTTCTTAGAATATGCCCAAGAATCATTTACAAAAGTATATTGTTCATAAATGAGGAAACACCCTGTATATGGCACTTGCTTGAAACTTTCCACCAGCTTTTGCCTGAAATATTCTGCTCATTTTTAGACACACGTTTCGCTGTAGCTGCATCCGGTTTCCGGTTATCATTTTCACACTTCCAATTTGAGAAACCTAAAAGGGTGAATTCAATTTATTACTTCGGTGATATAGTAAAACTTACATCGAAGACTTTGTCGTTTTGTGTTGGATGTCCTTGTTTTTAAGCGCATCAGATTATCTATAAGCATAATCGATGAGATATGCACTTAAGCGTGTATTTCTGCTGTTACATTTATCAGGCTATTTACTGTAATATACAAAGAAGTCAAGTCTTAGGATAGGTATTCCACTTTTTATAATTTATGTTGTTAATCTTGATATTTATTATTAAAATAGCTGTATAATCTATTAATAAACTGCACAATTTTTGCCATACCGACATAATAAGTAGCAAAACCGGAATCGTACAAATTAATATATTAATGGATTTAATTTTTTCTATTTTACAGGTGGATTTTTCTGAAGAGAGCGTTGCCTTATTAATATGTGAACTAGGTTCAGCTTTAGAATACCTACAAAAACAGAGAGTAGTGCATAGGTAAATACTAATAGATTGTTAGAGTTTAGTTTTGTTAGTTAGATGCCATGAAATAAAGTCTAAAAAAAAACAATTTTTGCACATTAAGTTTTCATTTTAATTTCGTTTTAGTTTAAGTATGCCATTACAGTAACAAAATGAAGTTTCCAAACAAATTATCGATAACAAGTATGCAATTCACGCCGGTAACACAGTTTTTCTCCGTGCATAAGTTAAGCCGATAATTCTCCGCGCTTAACTAAACCCGAAGGCGATTAGTTGTTGTTGCATTTAAAATGTAAATTGCTTAGCCCCGACAAGGCTTCTGTTAGCCGTGGTTTAAAAAAGTTTAAACTAAATTTGTGGACCATGAGACGTCATCCCGATAGAATGCAGAATCTCCAATTATTAGCCGTGTTTTTTTGCAAGCCTCGAGGAAATCGATCGAAAAAAACGACGTCCTGTCCTGCAATTAACATCCTAAATGCAACAACAACTAATCCCCTTCGGGCTTAGCTAAGGGCGGAGAATTCTCGTTGCTTAACTCAAGCACGGAGAAAAACTGTGTTACCGGCGTGAATTGCATACCTGTTATCGATAGTTTGTATGGAAACTCCATTTTGTTTCTGTAATGGCGTCGCTAATCCCCGATGTCGTTTTTTTTCAACCAAATCTCCCCGGGCTTGCAAAAAAAACGGCTATTGTTATTAATTATTATTCCTATTTCGTGACCCTTTTTTAATTAATATAATAATCCTAAGCGGGCTTTAGGTCTTTCTTGATTTATTTTTTGATTGTTATCAAATAGACGACGTTTCGTACGTGCTTACGTACTTCTTCAGGTCTCTAGAGAAACTTTAAATTAAAATTTATTTTTCGTTAAATATATAATACTTACATTTAATTTATCCTAAAAATATATATAAAAAACTAAAAGTGATGTTGTGTTGTATTTTCTTTGTTTCTAATAGCCTTTATTATTGAAATTATTATTTTTATCTTAAATTTGAAAATCTTGAAAAAGACGTTTCAAATTTGTAAAATTCAAATAATAATTAATTATTTAAGAAAATTTTATTTTGAAAACCTATTCAAAACTTTATTTTCAAAATACATTTATTCAAAAACAAGTTATATCTACACAAAATAATACTCAAATTTATTTTACTATCTTTTTATAAATTGACCATAGATATTACTAAGTCCTTCACAGTCTGAACGTCTATTAACTGTATTTTCAGTATTTAAAATGTGTAACATTTCTATTAACATTCTTTTGTTATAATGTTTTTCTGTTTGTAAAATTTCTACATTACTGAAATCAGGTCTATGTCCTTCATCTATACAATGTAATGCTAAAGCAGTTTTTTGTGAATGTCCATTACTTATATCAGACCTATGACCTGTTATACGGTTCTTGAGTTTTTGCATAGATGTTCCTACATAAGCAGACGAACAACCTAATATTCCATCACCTAAACATCTTATTTTGTAGATAATGTCTGATTTATCTTCTTTTAGTATTTTACTTTTAAGATTGGTAAATAAAGAAGTTCTTAAAGTATTAGCCGATTTAAAAGCTATACGAACATTTTCTTTATTTCTTAAAGGAGCATCTAATATACGGTTTGAAAGACTCGGAATATATAAAACGCTTTTATACGAAAATTGTTGTACATTTGTTTGCAAATTTGTTTGTATTAAAGGATTGAAATATTTATTTATTAATGTTTTGATAACATTAATAGGGAAAGAATTAGAAGATAATGTTTCTATAATTATTTTTATATTTTTATGACGAAAGGTAATGTCACTGATATTCAATACTCTACCTATAAAATTTTTTGCTGTGTTAATAATAACCTGTTTTGGTTGTCTAGAATTATAATTAATAAGACGTCCTGATGCTGTTGGTTTTTTATACCAATCAAAAATTAAACGATTATTTTTCTTTACTATTAAGACATCGAGATATAGAAGTTTTCCATTTTTTTCCACTTCTACTGTAAATTGTAAGCTAGGATGAAAAGCATTAAGAGCATTTAGAGTAGAATTAACTTCATTAGATTTTAGAATAATAAATATGTCATCAACATATTTAGTAATTATTTTTGGTTTATAAGGAAGTTTATCAAAAACATTATCTAGTAAAGTTTCCATAACTATATCTGCTAAGATTGGAGAGGCACGACTACCCATTGGAACTCCTTGTTTTTGTTGATAAATTATTTTATCAAATTCTAAATAATTATTATCTATTACACAATATCGTAAAATTTCTAGAAATTTTAACTTCGGAATTCCAGTATATTCTCTAATAATATCCCAATTATTTTCCACCAATTCTAATGCCAATGGGATAGGAATATTGGTGAATAATGACACAACATCAAAAGATACTAAAATATTATCTTCTTCTAATATAATTGGTGATACGGTTGAAATAAAATTTGAAGAATTTTTAACATTATATTTAGAATTTTTTGTTATATTATTTAAAATGTTAACTATATATTTTGAAAGCTCATAACATGGAACTGTTAAAGAAGAACAAATTGGTCTTAGTGGGAAATTCTGTTTATGTATTTTCGGTAACCCATATATTTTAGGACTGTTAGAAGTGTATGTTGTCATACGCTTTTTCTCATAAGCGTCTATAAGTTATTAGGCGCCAGTTTTAGCTTTCATTGAAACTCATCATTGAAAATTTTAATGATTGGTTTGGATGACAATATATAGGTAGTCACTAAATAATTAATATTTGCCAAAAAAAAAAAATTCATTTCGGACCAGCCGTCCACATAAAATGACTTTTATTGCTTCAATGAATGAACTACCTTATCGATGATCATTGAAAAATTAAACGTCATTTTATGGCGAAGTTTGGGTCCGATTCAATTTTATTTTCACAAAAATTATAATTTAAGCCACCAGCTTTATTTTTGCACCAAAATAATTACTGATGTCACTTTCTAAATGTATCAAAACTAGTCATTAAGGTTTTCAATGATGAATTTCAATGAAAGCTATAACTGTCATATATTTTATGATGATTTATATGGATCTGGATCATTTCTGGTAATAAAAACGGCTGTTTGTTAAATTCTACTTTAGTCGTGTTTTTTGAAAGAGTGAATTGGCAACTCAGCAGATTTTTACACACAAACAACAACAAAATTAAGACTGAATACCTATAATTTTGGTCCAGTAATCAGAGTGAACATAGATGGGATATAAATTGTTGAAATATTGAGATGTTTAGATGGCGCTTAATTCGGCTACAGAAAAATATTCGTTTCCGAATGGTTGGTAGCCATAGATTTTTCGACCTACAATGGCAGATATTTGTTCTTAAATGCATCCCGGGTAAAAAAAAAGTGGGCTGTGTATACTTTGTTTCATACATGCATATTATGTTAAGGCATTTCATTTCGAAATAAAAATTCAATTTTATACGAAACTTGACAGATAGGAGACAAACTTTATTTTGACGAATATTTGGTTACGAAAGTCACCAGAAAGCTCTAAAATTGCTCATTTCAAGAAATTTAATCTCAAAATTTTTGGATTTTTTGAGGTTTTTTAATCTATGGACATCGAAGATTTGACAATTGTTTCTTACTCGACTGATAGGCAACAAACAGTATTTTGACGTCTGTAGTATATTTTTCGTTACAAAAAACACCAGAAAGTTCTAAAATTGCATTTTCCTGAAACAAAAAAAAAATCTTAAAAATTTGGATTTTTAGATGGTTTTTAATCCATTGATATCGTAGCCATCCTTTAATGGAATTTACCAATTTATGGCTTGACAGATAGGGGACAAATTTTGTTTGATCGCATCGAGAATATTTCGTTCCAAATGTCAACCGACTACCCTGAAAATGCATTTTTCCGGAGCAGAAAATATAATGCAAACATTCTCGAATTTTCCAGAGGATTTTCAATTAATCCTTCAATTAAATTTGATAGTTTATTATTTGATAGTCTACATTAACCACGATTGGTTTAGGAATTACTGGACTTGTTTTGAAAAGAAGAATCAATCTGTCTGAATTTAATTTGAACCAAAAGCGTTGACACGTATGGAATTGATGTTCACTGGACATTAACTATGTCCCGTGTAAACCACATGCAAAATGGTACGTTCGAACGCGCCCGAACACATTTCAAAACATAAAACGAATGTTGATTTCATGTGAATATAAATTTTCATCAATTGGCGAGTGTGGAAGTGGTAGAAAGACGACCTATAGTTAAAAAGTTTATTTGTTTCGTTATCCATCACATCAATTATTAAATTTTGTTAATTTTATGATCGTCACTGATTATTGTTTGTGAAAGATAAGAAATTTATTTTGACATCGAATGTCATTAAATTTGGCACGTTTACCAACTTTTAAATTACAAAAGAAAAGTAAATATAAAGTGCCTAATTGCGCTGGGAATAATTTTCGCCAAAACATGGCTTTTAGTTTGGACCTATTTAATGAAGTCCATACAATTTGGATTTTATTTTGTGGCATACGGATATTAATTATGAATGGTTGTAATATGAAACTTTTTCTCTTTTCATTTGCAGGGATATAAAACCAGACAATATTCTTCTGGATGATGCTGGTAAGTTGAATTTTAGTGTTCTTGTATGGATATGTATTATACCTGAACATCTATGCCAGCGACAGTCGACCTTACATGTGTAACGTTACGTGTTATTCGTTCCATGACACAACTACACAATTCGATTTGTTTACATTTTGTTTATTGGCTACAATAACAAATATCCGGCGCTCGAAAGAAAGTTGACGTTAAACGTGAGTGCCATAACAAAGCAATGACATTTTTTTTTTGGTAAAGATGGAAGTGTGGTTCGTATAGATGAGAAGGGGGTCTAGCAACTAAAAAATTAGCTGGTGAAACAAATGGCAACAGTTGACTAAAAGCTAAAAAAAAAATTGTTAGCTTGCAGAAGTCAAGATTTTGGGGAGATTTTTAATCTGATAATAATTTTGAATTTCTAAGCATATTTTGTTTTAATATGGCAGACAGCAATGGGTAGGGCGAAGCACTGCACTGAAGACCAATGCGAAGCCACTTTAGCTTTGCATAGGCGCGGTGGCTCCATGGTTTAATGCTATAAATTAAAAAAAAGCTGAAAAAACCAGAGGGCGTCCACCTAAAATGACTATGCAAGAGGCAAAGCTACGTTGTGAAGAAAAGCTAAAAAGCAACTAGAAATAGGGACGCCATAATCAGTGCAAGAATTTATTTAAGTTTATGATGATTTTAACTTTAAAAATTTCCTGATATTATTTGTTTTCTACAAGCGGCAGCTGATGTAATATAGCTGTATAGTTTATCCCAGCTATTTGATCCATTCATAATGTGTAGAACTTCTTCCTTTTCAAAAAAATGTTTGCCAAAAACAAGTCGCCTATGTTCTCGCAGGATCGGACAGGAACCCAAAAAATGAAAAATGTCTTCTCTTTCCCTTGTATTGCATAATTCACATAGAAAGGAAGGTCTGTTCTGTGTGGAATAAAATTCAGTTGTAATATTTCTCCTCTCGCACGGAAAATTGTCGAAATCAATTCTGTAGGGTTTTTGTCGTGAAAATGATTTGCTGCACCAAGATCAAACTTAAGTTTGCTGTAATAATCCCTGTATTGCGATGGTTTAGCCTGATTTATGCAGTCCTCGTGATGTTTTGTATCCAATTTTGATAAAATGTTGTACAAAATGTTCTTAAGATCTTGACTATTTATTGTTTTCCGATTGATTGTTCCTCCGTCAGCTGCAGAAAGTGTTGACCAGTTTTTTTTTAAATTAAAAGCAAAGTATTTTTAAAATAATCAAATTGAATTTTTAAAGAATCAATGAACATTGGTGGTATACCCGTTTCGATGTGAAGCATGTAGTTTGGAGTCGTAGACGGTAGTTTAAATATTCGTTTTAAAAAAAAATCGAAGTAATTTTTCCACATCATTGAACTCTTTGTAGCCCCAGACTTGTGCTGAGATAATGGATTTGGAGACAGCTTGAAAAATTTTGTGTTTGTCTGAATGATGAATTGATTTGTTTGCAATGCATTTCTTCCAAGAAACACATATAGCAGACTTGGCCTCTTGAAGCTTGGCTTGGACGTGGTGTTTAAAACAAAGGTTACTGGATATTGTGACTCCCAAATATTTGAATTCTTTAACGACTTCAATCTCCACTCCTTTTTACTTCTATTGTTCATACGTAGCATATCTTCCATGCCCTCTTCTGAATACCATTATTTTAGATTTGGCAAGATTTACTGTAAGGTTCCACCTGTCACAATACCTTTCAAGAGCATTTATCATCCTTTGCAACTGATTAGGTGATTCTGCTAACAGAACAATGTCGTCGGCGTACATTAGGACTGGAATTTCTTCCCCTGCAACAGTAACACCTCCACCAATGCAATCCACCAAATCATTAATAAAGATTGTAAATAAAAGCGTACTTAGGGCATATCCTTGCTTTAAACCCATTGATGAGCTGAATTCCTCTGAGAGACTCTCTCCATCCATAACTGATATAGCGTCATTTGAGTAGAGGGCTCTTAGAATTTCAATTATTTTTGACGACATGCCAATGCCTGCGGGTTTGAAAAAAAGAGACTTTCTGTCAATGCTATCAAAAGCTGCCTTGAAGTCTATGTAGAAAGCGTACATTTGTTGTCCTCGTAAATATGAAAATAAATATGAAAATACCTCAAAGAGGAATTTTTCAATGAATCCAGCATTACCACAACTTTGATTTGCTATATTTTTTTTCCTGAGTGGATTTTTGATAGGAAATTTGTTTAAACAATTGTCGCTTGATGTCCTTAAAAAAGTTGTACCATCAAATATTTTGTCGCGCCCTTTTTTCAATAAAAATCCAATAAAAATGAAAATACCTCTAAAGGCAATTTTCAATGAAAAATCAAACCCAAACTTTGATTTGATAAATTTTTTTCCTGAGTGGATTTTTGATACGGAATTTGTTTAAACAATTGTCGCTCTATGTTTTTTTAATAATTTATACCATTAAAAAATTTGTCGCGCCCTTTTTTGTAAAAAAATTCATATAAGTATGAAAATACCTCAAAATAGCATTTTTCAATGAATCCAGCATCACCACAACTTTGATTTGCTATATTTTTTTTCCTGGGTGTTTTTTTGATAGGGAATTTGATTAAACAATTGTCGCTCGATGTCCTTAAATAAGTTGTACCATCAAATAATTTGTCGCGCCCTTTTTTCTATAAAAATATAATAAATATGAAAATACCTCAAAAAGGCATTTTTCAATGAAAAATCAAACCCAAACTTTGATTTGATAAATTTTTTTCCTGAGTGGATTTTTGATAGGGAATTGGTTTAAACAATTGTCGCTCGATGTCTTTAAATAATTTATATTATCAAAAATTCCCTATCAAAAAACCACTCAGGAAAAAAAATATAGCAAATCAAAGTTGTGGTAATGCTGGATTCATTGAAAAATGCCTTTTTGAGGTATTTTCATATTTATATGAATTTTTTTAGAAAAAAGGGCGCGACAAATTATTTGATGGTACAACTTATTTAAGGACGTCGAGCGACAATTGTTTAAACAAATTCCCTATCAAAAAACCACTCAGGAAAAAAAAATATAGCAAATCAAAGTTGTGGTAATGCTGGATTCCCTGAAAATGCAATTTTAAGGTTTTTTGGGATTAAAAAAAAAACTGTCGCGACAAATTTTTTTCTTTTACTACTAATTTACGACAAATTCACGACAATTAATGGCATACTTCTTTTTTTTTTTTGAGGTCATTTTACCCATTTTGGAGGGGTGGTAATGCTAACTTGACTGTCAAGTTAGCATTACCAGGGGTTATTTTTTAAAAAACAAGCGCGACAAATTTTTTTCTTTCACGACAAATTTACGACAAATTCACGACAATTAATCCAATTATTAGATTTCTAAAATTTTGAAGTGGTAATGCTAACTTGACACACATAGTGAAGGAATGTGCCTTGGAACGACGACAGGTTGTGGTACAGGTAGTTTGTACAGGGTCTTTCATTATAAGCACTTCCTATCTTTAAATTTAAATAAAGCAAAGTGTGTGTGAGATATCATCGACATTTTATATTTATTTGAATGGCCTATCGATGCCAATATGTATGGAATATAACAACGTTCAAATGTCCGCCGCGGCTTCTCAGGGTGGCACGCATCTGAAATGTCCAATTTTCCATGACTCTGGCGCGTAAATCAGGCTGAATTTGACCGATGGCATGGGTTATGTTGGCTTTGCAGGCCACTGTGGTTTGTGGCTTGGTGTCATTGGTGTCCATATCATCCAATTCAGGCCAAAAGAAGTTGGTAATCATCAACATCGACCTTTACGGCTCGCTCTTGACATTGATGGCCTGCCCAACGTTGTTCCCAAAGAAATATGGGCCAATGGCGCGCGCCAGCTCAAAAACCATACCAAACAGTGACTTTTTCAGGATGCATTGGACGCTCTTGGATCTCATGTGGATTGGTATCGTCCCAAATCTTACAATTTTGTTTCCATTTATTCAGAAATGGTCCTCATCGCTGGGGCGAAGCGCGCGGAACGTTGCCCGAACAGAACAATTTTATCATTTGCACGTGCTGTTGAACGTTATATTCGTCCATAGTGATTTGGCAAAACAGACTGAAATAATAACAGCTTATTTGACAGATGCAGCTTCAACAATATGGCCGCTTTCAACTGTCAAATTTCGGAATTCCCTATTGGAAGATCCTTTATATTGATTAACTCATGATAGTCTATAGAAAGCAGAGCCAGAACAATTGAAGCAATCGTGCAATTTATATTTTTGATATTTTTAAATGGATTATTTCACTTTTTTTAGATCTTATCACATCTTCTAGCTCTGCAGTTCGACTCCGCTAAATATTCATGGCACTATACTATTAAGGAAGTGGTTTTGAATCGTAGGCGTGTTGAAAATCTTGATACTACAATAAAAAACTTTGTTATCAATGTTGTTCTGTTAAATGCGTTTTCACATATCAAATACCTACCTTCCTATTCGTGCCTTAAATTTGCATGATTCTGACAAACAAATAACATCTTATAAGCAATAACTTAAAACTTTTGCAACGTGATACAAATGAACGGAATTCTCATAAATTCACTCCTTATTCCTCCTTTCTGGCGCTAACTTATAACACGTGTTTATGAGATCCATAGAATTTTGGCATAAGTGTTATACGAGTATACCTACTTTGCTTGATTAAAGTTGAAAAGGTTGTGCCACAACCATTATTTCCGAATTTGCACGTTTTAACATTTAAACAACCCCATTTATAGGTACTTCCGCAAAACATTTTAGCTCCAAGCCAAAACACAAAACACTATACCCATGCTAATACATTCATATGTATATATCTATACAAATATAGCTAACACTAACCATCATCTGGATAACACATTTAACAGGTCACGCACATTTGACTGATTTTAACATAGCGACGAGACTGCAAAAGGACGGAATGGCCTGTAGCATGTCAGGGACCAAACCCTACATGGCGCCAGAAGTCTTTATGTGCGCATTGGATGAAATTGGTAAGCGTTGGGTGTGTGAGTTCCCACCATTTGAATTTAATTATAATGCCATTATACTAAATTGTACTATCCTTCTAGCTGGTTACAGTTTTCCAGTCGATTGGTGGTCACTGGGTGTTGTAGGATTCGAAATGAGATCTGGCTCCCGACCCTTTATCGTCCACTCAAATACGCCACTTACTGAAGTTAAAAATATCCTGCATAGTCCTCTCCATTATCCGAGACATTGGAATAGCAGTTTAGTCGACCTGCTTACTAAGGTAAGAGTTAAAGGTATACTTATTTTTTTTGTTGTGTTGCTCATTTTATATTCATAAAGTTTAGCATAAAATCAACTTATGGTTTGAAAATTTCAACTATGTATAACGTAGAATGGCATTAAAAGTAATACAGTCCAGGAAAAACAACAACAAAAATTTACCAAATTAGGGAAAGGTAGGATTTATGTACATACTCATAATAAATATTGTATGAGGAGTTAAATGGCGCGCAATAAATTGGGTCTCCTCCATCTCCAACCCACCATTACTCAATGTCTACAAAATCTTCAAAAAAAGAACAATCTGCGGAAAAACTCCAAATGAAGATTTTTAAACGCAATTATATATATTTTAGCATACGAAATAGATACTGAATAAAAAGGCCTCTTCGAGATCATGTGGGGATACAAAGTTATGAAGTCTAGGCCAAATGTCGAAAATATCAATTTCATCTTATAACTTGACCATTTAACGAGTCACAAACTCACAATATCTTGCAACTGATGCAAAGAATAAAATAAAAGTCATAGGTATAATAAGTTCGTTCCAGATGTTGACCAATTTTGACAGTTGTCAGTTCGTCATAGATTGTCAGTGTTACCAATGTTTACTAAATTCAATTCCATATACGCTTGTGAGAAATTGGGCAGTTTTTGACAGAAGAGAACTCACAGAATTATCACCTTTCAGGCAATTTCTACCCAATAAATTTCGTTATGCAGAAGTTGACAGATATTAATTCTGTCAAAAATGTCATTTTAAATAAAAACAACAAAAATGGGAGCCTAAAGCATGCAATTTACGTTTTGACGGCCTTGATAGACGCAAAGCAAAGTTTAGATTCTCTTTAGATAATTCTATCGTGAACGGGCTTCGAGCGACCGGAGATTTGTTGAAAATACCTACGAACTTTGCGACCGTCCTAAGCCTAGCATACATACTTGTGAACCATGTCGTGAATTCATATAAATTCGCATTTTTATTCACCGCGTGAACGTCTTCGTGAAGCCGTGTGGAGAAAAAGTGGAGAGTTTTCTCTTACGAGCTGTGAACCCATTCCCACGCAAAATGTACGGGAACACTTCGATCGGGCTTTTCGTTAAACTATCTTTTCTATTCTCTTTCCAGTTTGTACAGTTATAGAATGAAATTCTGAGTGTAAAAATCGAATGATCTTTTCAATGTGATTTTAGTATTGGATATTTTTTTTAATAAAAATTAAATATTTAATTATTAATTTAGTTTTACATGTTTTTGTGAGAAAAGACAAGAAAATATTTTGTAAGAAAATTTTTCCGAAATGGAGTCAGATTCACAAGGACAAATTCAATTAGATATTTAAAATTTTAAAGCGTATACACATTTTCAATATTCGTAGTTTAAAACTTTGAACTTTTAATTTTTATAAGGTATAGTTTCAAAAAACTAATTCTTTTTTAATAATATTTAAGGCAATGTAAATAGAATTCACAAATCTATTTGAAAGACGATGTTCACATCGCAGATCGGAATACACAACCACATCAAAGAGTTTGTTTACCCTCAGAAAATTGCTGTCAAACGATGCGCATTATCCACTATAGTAAACGCGGTGCGAAACCGATCCATGGACCGAATATTTTTTTCCTGTTTTAAGTAATTTTTTTAAAAAATTGCCCCTCCTGGCTAAACGGGGGAGAATAGACCCCTCCTGACATACGGTTTTTTCTTGTATCGACCCAACCTACATGCTCTAGCTTTTTGTCACACCTTATGCTTATCACCCTGTATCATCAAGAATCTTCTTGAAATTATGTCCCATTGCTTTTTTTCCCGGGGCCACATTAACTTTAGGTGCGGCCCGGCCCGGTCATATACGACCCCTCTCTCCAGTCTAAAGCTTACGGGCCTGGAGACTTTTAGTAGTAACCCAGACTACATGATTTTTTGAATTTATTTTATGATTTTGGGTCTTCGTTGATTCGACTAATATAGCATCAAGAATCGTCTTGAAGTTGAGCCAGGCGCGGATATACGATTTCAGTTTGGAGGGGGTCACGTTGCCCGAGGACAAATCACGGACAAAATTATATAAAATGCATGCAGTATCGGACTTACATTTAGATATCAATAGTAGAGATAAGGGGTCTCTTATTAAACTGTCACACGACTTTTATTTACTAGATTCGTCCGCGATGCTATCAGTTTTAGCAGTCTATCACAACTTACTCAAACCATCGCCGCTTACTTCCCGAGAGTATATCCGATGTACGGATTCATACTGTAATAACGAAAATTGGTAGAACGCACAAGCCCCGTTCCTGATCCAGAGATACCAGATAATATCAAAATCTATTTAAAATAATAAAGTTGTAAATTAAACAAGATTTTGATTAAAATAAACTTCGTTAGATCAAGCGAGAAAAGTTTCAGACTTTGATAAAAATTACATCAAGTTCCCATAGATGTACAAATTAAGATACTTTGCGTTTGCATCCATCTGCACTTTTTTCTGAATATTTCGGACTATAGCTTTTTAAGTAACTTTAGGCAGCTGCCGAACTCCAAAACCTTATTTATAAATATTTTCACATCGATTGTCTAACTAAGACACTGCAATTTTATGTCCAAACCAGTTCTAAAGTGAGTATACGTGCAACGCCAAATATAAGTCTAGGAAGGAATTGAAAAATTATTCTTGAAATTAATGAAATGTTCATTGAACGTATCCACGAAAGTCCATGAAATTGAAAGATTAAAGGGAGATTAGTATATTATCAATAACATGATATATTAAGACAACTGTTACAAAGCGTTTATAAATAAGGAGATGTCCAACTATTGACTAGTTAATCAAAAGTTTTCTGAGGAAATCTAATGAATACGGCTTTTTATCTTTTGCTCTGGGCTTTCGGGGGAGAGTCATGACCCCTATGACCCCCCTCTGGATCCGCCACTGAGCTGAGCCCCATTTAATTTCCGGGGCCACATTAACTCCTGGTGCGGCGCAGAACAATATGACCGTGTTAACCAGAGTCGTTCATTTTACTATGGCTACTACAAATTTCGCTAATCCATGCTTGAAATTAAAATTTTCTGTTTTTCAAAGTAGGAAACTTTGCAAGTTTTTCAAAGGAATAACTTTGCTCCTGCTCTCTGTATCTAATCGTGATGTTACTTTTTATCAAAACCACGAGAACGAAATGGTATTTTTTTACAAATCTATAAAGTTAGTTGGCATGGTTTAAGGCTTGTTAAAAGTTTTGCGCTAGCTTTTCAACGAACAATTAAAAAAACAACTCCCAACTCACACTCACTAATTGAATGCAGGAATACTTTTGTGCTGCATCAAAGTGACCATCAAGGACTTTGAAAATAGAAAGCTATATAGATAAAAGCAGGTGGTAGGTAAAATTAATTATATATTCATCGCTAACTTCGTAAATACATATACATACATACATACCTACCGATTTTTTTCTATCCCAGCATCAAAAGAAAAGTTTTTGTGTGGGCTTACGTAATAGCAAAGTTGAATAAATGCCTCACGAGATGTCTTTTAATCTTATTTGTAAACACTTTTCTGACTTCTGATTTGGTATTTCAACTTTTATTTTTGATTTAACGTTTACAAAAACTTATTTTACTTTTAGCTTGCGCAGATGTTTAAAGGCAAAGTTAAATCAAATTACTTTTAAGGCTTAAAGGATTTAAGAGATTTGAAAGGATATGCCACAAATAAATTATTGTTGTTAGTCCGATTAGATAATTGAAATTCAAAATTATGTACACATGATTTGGTTGTTGGGAGTGAAAATTTCTAAGCTCGTAAGTGTTTTCAATTTAAAATATTTCCCAAAGACGTTGAAGTATGAATAATTTCATATAACACATTTGATATTGAATGCAAGACACTGAAATTAATATAAAATGAGAAAGCAAGCGTAGAATTCTGTTGAAATAAAAATGAAGTGCTGTTCGTTGGCAGAAATGCAATAATTTTAAAGTTGCAGTTAGTTGAACAAAGACAATTGTTTTATAGTATTTTTACCTAACGTAATTTGCAGCCGTTAAAAGACTAAACATTAAAAAACACAATTCTAAAGACTGCTTGAATTCTTTGAAGTCTTAAAGGCTTTTACATTCTATGCTTTCTTGTAGTCTTTTGATTGTCGTAAAAAGACTGCTTAAAGTATATAAAGAAGTAGTCAAAAGACTGCAATACTTTCAATGCATTCAAAAGACTCCAAGAACGAAATAAAGGGTTTTCCAATGAGAGGTGTTATTTTGATATTCAAAGAAAAATGGCATTTTTTTAGATAAATTATCGGATGTTTATTTCATTATAAAGTGGAAGGTATGCCGTTAATAACGGAACACAACATCAGCCAAATGACCGCCACGACCACGCTTACAGGCCCATATCCTTTTCATGAAATTTTCCATAACCAAATCGCAAAGTGGCTGCCCTATGTCCTCGATAGCCTCACGAATTCCATCTTTGAGGTCTTCAATCGACGCTGGGCTGTTGGCGTAGACCTTATCTTTCACGTGGCCCCAAAGGAAGAAGTCGCAAGGTGTTAAATCACAAGATCTCGGTGGCCAATTGTGATCACCTCTTCGAGAGATAACACGGTCCGGAAACTTTTCCCGTAAAAGATCGATGGTTTCATTGCTTGTGTGGCACGTAGCGCCGTCTTGTTGAAAGTAAACGTTTACCAGATCAATACCATCCAATTCCGGCCATAAAAAATCATTAATCATCTCTCGATAGCGCAATCCATTGACCGTAACTGTTGCTCCAGCCTCATTTTCGAAAAAGTAAGGTCCAATGACCCCGCCGGACCATAAACCGCACCAAACAGTCACGCGTTGAGGATGGAGAGGCTTTTCAACAATAACTCTTGGGTTTTCCGAGCCCCAGATGCGACAGTTTTGCTTGTTGACGTAGCCTCCGAGGTGGAAATGGGCCTCATCAGTCAAGATGATTTTTCGATGAAATTCCGGATCATTTTCATGCATTTCAAGGACCCAATCAGCAAAGACACGACGTTGTTGATTATCAGCCGGCTTGAGTTCTTGTGTTAACTGAACTTTATAAGCCTTAAGACCCAAGTCTTTATGCAAAATACGGTGTAATGACGTTTGTGGAATGCCAAATTCCAAAGAACGACGAGGAATGGACAAACCTGGGTTTTCTTCAACACTTTGGGCTACAACAGCAATATTCTCAGTTGTTCTTGAGCGACGTGCACGGGTTTTATTCTTCACATCACTAACTTGTCCCAACAGCTCGAATTTGTCCACCAATTTCTGTATTGCGGTCCGACAAGGTGCTTCACGACGACCCAAAAATGTTTTAGTTTTACGAACCGTCTCTGCCAAATTTTCACCATTTTTATAGTGAATTTTAATAATTTCAATGCGTTGTTGAAGCGTGTATCGTTCCATTTTTATTAATGGCGTAGTTTTTACTTGTCAAAAAATGACAGCTTCAAAAGTTACAGCTACCGAAATAGCGGGCTATTCAAAATAACACCTCTTATTGGAAAACCCTTTATGAAGCAATTCAAAGAATTCAAGCAGTCTGAAGTATTCAATTTTTTTTAAGCTTTCAAATCTTTTAGCTGCTTAAAATAATTGCATTATTAAAGACTTCACAATGGACTAGGAATTAAATGCTTGGAGTACAAAATTCATATAAAAATTTTTTATAGAGAAAAAATATTTATAAAAATGAAATGCCAAAGTATGGCATTCTTTTACAACTTTGTTAGTTTGTTGTGGTAAATTTTGCCAATACAATTCTCATAAGCCCATATGCGTTTCCTCTTTTCAGCCCGATTGTTTTGTATCGGTTCCAAAATACTGGCAGAGTATATTGCGACATGGGGCATCACCGAGATCCTACTCCTAAAGCTCTTGGAAAAACAACAAACGCAGTTATTCAAAGTACAATCATGTGACAGTGGCCTGTCACATGATTGTATACAGAGACAGAAGGTCCACTTTCCACCAAGACAATAATGTGACAGATGGTCCTTGTCCAACGACAGACGGTCCACATATTACCAGACATGCGACAGACGGTCCTTTTTCAAACGACATGTGCGACATGCCGAGCGATCAACGTTAAAAAAGGCCGAGATCCCAATATAAAGTGCCTTCGTTAGTTAAAAGAATATGACTTTGTTAGATGGTGATTGTAACTTTTCGCGTGAAGTTGAATTTTACCTCACTATTTAGGATTGGTAAATGGTGAGAGTGCGTCCGTCGTAGATATGTCTCTTCATCTTAGTCTAGTCAGTTAAGGAAGGGGACTTTGCTCGTTTTACTTTTGGCAGTAGTAGAATTCGACGGCGGTGAGCTGAATTCGTTCATTGAGCTACCTCTATTGTGAATGATCCCTTTCACTATAGAGATTATTTTTGAAAAGAGAATGGATTTGTAGGTTCAACAATGGAGCAAACTTAAAGCTAATGTGCGAAATTTTCCGCTAAACCCGTGACCGAATCACCGAATACCGCCATTACATGTGAGATGAAAACCTTTGTAATTTCATTGCAAATCTGGCTTACGCCATGCTACGTTATCCTCCACTGCACTCCACCCATCACTTCATCCGCAGAACAATGATTGTGTTTTAACCGACTACATTCACAATCCACGCAAATACGTGACGTCACACGAATTGTTATTTGCATTCATCAATATGGAGTTCACACTCACTTTCAACAGCAAATATCATATGACGACTTGCTCGAATACAAGAAAACCATCCTTTCGGTCATGCTCAAGTCATATATATATCAATAGCAATCTTTATTGAAGAATCAGTTTCGCTTTCGTTGTTGATGAGTAAATTCGATTCGGCCTTTTACCTTGTTCGACCACTTCGTTCTTCAGACTTCCACCCATCCGACGCATGGGGTCTTAAGTTTGAATTTAAGAATTTCCTGATTGCCACCAGGGGCTTTGGTACCATTCAATCTATCAAGTTTTAGCTTGGTTCACAAGTTATTAGGCGCTTTAGATCCTATTTATCTACCAGTGCGAAAGCCTGCTGTTCTGAAAGCCACCAGGGGCGTAGTACCTGCCGATATAAAGCTATTAGGGGCATTAAACCCTACTTATTATTTTAGTGTCATCTCATCAAAAACTAACCGACAGCCGTCAACCGTGAAAACCAGATTACCAGGTATGAAGATTGGCCTAGATGACCTGTATAGGTAATCTGATACTAGTATAGCCACCGCATTATAATTTTAAGAATTTAGTTCGTACTTCCAACTCCAAAGGCGCTACATTTTGTAATTGAATACTCCTTTATAGGCTTTAACCCACTTCACATTATGAATGGCGAAATTCGTAAAAATATGATCATCGAAGTAAAACTTTTATTTAATGAATTTTTGTAATCAAAAACCACTTTTTGTGTTTTTTACAATACAAATATTAAATTTTTTACGGCACTACATCTTTTAGGTACCAAATTTTTGAAAAAAATGACCCTGAAGACATTCACTAATCCACCGACATAATTTCTTAAATTTGTAATTTTTTTTATTTTAACCCCATTTCACCCTACAAATAACAAAATTTGCAAAAAACAAAATATCCGTAAAGCTATTCTAAAAATAAACCTTTCAAAAAAAAAGAATTTCTTAAATCGGACAATTTTTTTACTGAGAAATTCGAAAATAAGTGAAATGCAGTTGTTTTTTTTTAATGAAAAGGTCAATTTTTTAAAAGCGTCTTTGTCCTTCTCATTGTTTTTTCTGAATAGTTTAAAAGAAAATTCAAGTAAATTGGTTGAAAATTACGTGAGTTATACGGAAACCCACAAACTATCAACTTCGTTTTCTATATAGGTTTTCTCGCCTATGAATATACAAAGAAAATGGTTTTCGCCCACTGTCACGTGCACTTTTTGTCCTCTTATCTTATTAACATTCATACAAAATGCATAATTTGTCCCACTCACTAACGCGCCGACTATTATCATCCAGACCAATCCAGACATCCGCGATAGCTTGGTCTTTAAACCGGAGGTTCGGTCTTCCTTCCCGCCTCGATCCTAGGACTGCGATTCATACACTATCTTGGCTGGAGCATTGTGAGGTAATCTACTAGATCGACTATGCGTAGTTAAGCGTTTCTCGTCACGCTCACGTCTCGTTTTCTCGCCGCATTGTGAATCAGGCTTTAATCGGATAAACTATACTCTGTTCAACAAAAATTGGCAGTGTATGCAAGATAGGACGTTCGCCTCTCATTCTGGCTTCAGTGGATTGCATAAATTCTGTACTTCATTAAAGCTTTCACAGGGTGGTCGTAGTGTACACGATAGCACTCACAGATTAGCCATATGAAGATGGCTAATCTGTGATAACACTCATCGTTAAAAGCTTTTTTTTAAGGCTCAAAAATCGAAAGCACCTTCACAGAAACTCAAGGAAAAAAAGCTAAACGAATTACCAAATGGCCACTGGCCACAGCAATTCAGTCCACACTTCACACTCAGATGTGCGTTGAATAGGACGTTGGCTCTGTGTCCAATGCTATGGTAAACGGGCGGGCAAACACTTTTTGTGGAGGAGTTCTTTCAATATAATATGGTGCAAAAATATGGCACACTACTGATTTTTAAAAAGCTTTCCCATAAGACGTGTACTGCCTATTTTTGTTGGACAGAGTATAGTCGCCTGATTTGTTTACATTTGTTACATGTACTAAATACATGCTCAGAAAACACTTAATTTGAAAATGAATAAAGCAATTAATGAGTGGGCAACAATAAATGACAGTACAATTCCTTGCCCGCGACAGTATTCTTCTCACTTTTGCTTCCGTTACAAATTTCAATTTGTCAATTTGGCGTTTGAATTGACAAAATACATTGTGACAGTTAACGCTACGTCTACTACATTTTACTGCGTAAACTAGATTTAACTTAATTAATTAACGCATTTATGAAGCAGTTCTGTTCGTGTTGGTATTTGTTGCTTCCTTCATTACAGCATGGCTTTCTGTGATTTTTATGCATTTGTCTTGTTTTTTTTGTTTTGCAATTTCTGACACTTTCAAGTGTCATTTTTTCGCTGTCGTATTGGAGACCACACAAAAATTTCATTTCGTGTCAGCAGCGGCCTAGGCTTTAAGTGTAAGGTTTTTTAGTAAAATTAAGAATTCAGAATTTCTTTCAATTAAAGAAATATTAAAAATTATTTATATCTATATTATAATTAATTTAAGTATTTAGTACAAATTTTGTGTACCGTATAATATACCTATTATGTTTTCTTTTTCAGCTCCTCTGCGTTCACCCTGGCGGTCGTATAAGCTCCCAACAAGAACTCCAACAAACTCCATTGCTGCGACAAATTGACTTCAAAAAAATCGTAGACAAAAAAGCCAAACCACCCTTCAAGCCACCCGAAGACCATCTCAATTGTGATCCATGTTTGGAGCTAGAAGAGATGATTGTCGAAACCAGACCATTGCACAAAAAGAAGAAACGTCTAGCTAAACAGCGTTCCGCCCAGCGAGATAGTGATCCAGAAACAATTTTAGTCAAAGAATTTATAGTCTACAATCGTTATAAGGAATTGAAAAGGAAAGCGATGGAGAAAAAAGAAAACGATTGGCAAAAGGAACTTGAGCTGGCAATGGCAAATTCTATAGTAAATAGTTTGGCGCCAATCAAAGAACGTGAAGTACCCTGTTGTTCTAAAGAGCAATCTGACAGCATAGATTACATTGATAGGACACCCTCACCAAAAACCTCGTCAAACCCATAAACAAATGAATTTTTGTTTTTAATTTAGAAAAAATTAAAACTGCACTTAATATGTAGATTTTTAAAAATGGACCACGAAAATTAAAAATAATAATAATTAAGTTTTTAATTGAAGCATAAAATCAATGTTAAAGAAGACAAATTTTTATAGTTAACATAAGTTTATATAAACCATAATTGTTTATAGAAAAATAAAAAAAAAAGGAGTTTTCAGGGAACAGGATTTCATCTCAATTTTCATCTATAAATAGTTAATTATTATAAACGGATGTGTTCCAAATATGTATGTTATTTTACAAATAAGATAATTTCTTTTTTACCTATATATCACTGTTAAAATGTTAAATGTACCTAAAAATCAGATAGATGTATAGTTTATTTATGAAAGTATAACTGTACACTTTATAAAATCTAAGATCAAAACAATTAGAGCTAAAAGAATTTATTTTAAATTAGACAAAATTTATAAGAAAAAAAAAATTATCAGCACTTATGTATAATTATAACTTAAATATATTTTCATAACAAATATGTATTCATATTGTCACCACCAGCTGTATAATTTTATCATTACACTTAACTTAATGAAAACTGTTTTATTTTAAAATACGAATTAATTAAATCGATTTTTAAATTAAGGGTTTTTAATAAAAATGTTTTTTTTTGCGCTGATAAATTCCAAGGTCAGGCTGGTAAGCAGTATGAAAGAAATTCTAATTATCATCGTATTACTATTACATACACTCAAATAGTTGGAATATGGAATATTAAAATTTGAGTTATACAGGGTATCCGCAAGGAAGGTATACTACTTTGTTTGTTTATAATTTTTGATTAAATGAAAGAGAATGGATCTTATAAATATTGATAAATGTTTTATTCAATGACGGCAATTATGTATGGAATACAATATCAGGTAAATATCCGCCTATGTTAGTCTCACAAATGCGAGCCCTTTTGAGCACATTATTCATTACATTCTCACACATTTCACGCGGTATTTCATTAATTTCATCACGAAAATTTGTTTTGAGTTACTCAAGCGTTTCTGGTTTGTTTGCATAAACCTTTGTAATCCTGGCTGTATGCAATGTGGCACCGTCTTGTTAATACCACATGTTAATCAAGCTCAAAGCATGCAGTTGTGGCGTTAAAAAGTGGCCAAAGTTGTTCTTTGAAGACCAAGCTCCTGAGCACGGCGGCGCGGCGTCGAATTGAGGTTGATGGATTGTTTTGAACACTTCCTTGAGCAGCAGTAATGTTTTCAGCCGATCTTGCAGTACGTTGTGGTCCATGCTTGGGCCTATCACCTACAGATCCTCTTTCTTCGAAATCATTCACTACACGATTAATATTGCATTTTGTTGGCACGTTCCAAAAATTTCACGTAACTTTCTCATCGTCACAGTAATCGATGATTGATTTTGATAAAATGTTTTAACGATTAAAACACGTTGGTTAATTAACTATTTTTCCATAATAAATTGTGTCTACTTTACGACCGCCAAATATGAACTGTCAAGACTAATGTTTACCAAAATGGCGGCAAAACAAAATAGTATACCTCCCCGTCGGACACCCTGTATATGAATTCTCTGAAATTTTAATGGCAATTTAGCAAGCGCTAGGGGTCATCTTTAATTTTTTGATGAAATTAAGTCAGTAATTTATGCCTATTACCAATGTCGTAAAGGCCTCCAAAAAATACGACAAGCAGAAATTTTCATTCCATTTGTCGTTTTCAATCATTCACTCTCGTTTTATAACGTCGTATGTAAATGTCAAACTTTGTTAAACGACACTCTTCTGCAAACGACGAAACGTCGACCTCCCTCTTCACAAACCATAGCTGCAAGAACTTTCATCACCTCACACCACATTTACAATCCATAATCCATTTTTAATGAATGTATTATGCATTTCTTCATATTCGCCACTATCAACATAATTATATCTAATGCTTTACTTCTCATTTAAATTATAAAATATTATCACAAATGTTGATTGCTTAATTGCCATAAGGTATGATTTCTTTCAATTGTGACCAGTTTTGACAGATTCTTAAGCCTATTTCCTCATTGAAAATGTACTACGCATCTGTCGCGTCGAAAAAGTTATGGAACACCATTTGAAAAACGATACGACCGAGAAAACAGGAGTCGTCGAAAACGACAGACGACATTGGCAATACCTAGAGGTGTTTATCTCAGTATTTGTTTAACCTGAAAAACAATATTACAAAAATATTTCCAATAACATTGAATCGACATTTTTACTTTGCGATACACGAAATCTTTCAATAAGGCCGCTCGAAGTTTGAATAAAAATTAGAAAATAATAAAAAAAATATTTAACATTTTCTGACATTAAGAATGAAATATAACGTCGTTCAAATTACGGCCATCACTTTGCTTGTGGCACGATTTCAGTAGATAAGAACACTTAATCGTCGATCCAAAAACATCAACCAATTGATCAAGGAGATTTATCGATTGTCCAATAATTTTTATTGGGACAATAAAATTCGGCCCGTTAATTCCAGCGACTCGAATATGTTTCCGCAAGTTAAAAAAAAAAAAATACACCAGCTATCACACATCCAGTAGTTCGATGTACCGATTGGGGTTTTTTAGGAAGAAGAAAATGGGCTTCTAAGAAGAAATTATTGAAAAGGTACTATAATATTTGCTTGCACTATATGCGATATCTATGTACCTAACTCAATTTTCTGTGGTATAAGGTTAAAACAAGCACTCGGACGAAACGTGATCTGGAAAACAGAGATTTGATTTACTACTGCTACCTTCGTATTGATATAACGCTAGCGGAGAACGTTGGGAACGGAAACGCCATCATCACCGAGCGAAAAGGGCCAAACTCCCTGTTAGTTTGGAAGATGGAGCTAAAGTTCATTGGTTAGTACTGAATTAGGTACTTAGATGGTGGACCGCTTGGGAACATCGCGTCATGTTGGCATGTGCCTTTTTGCCCTCGTAAAGACTCTGCTCCTATTATTTTGTTTTAAAATTTTATATTTTACACGTACAATTTGCACAAAGCTCTCTAACCGGTCAATTTTAACACAATTTTCAATGTATTTTCTCTTTGGTGTGTCTTGTAATTGGATTTTTTTTTTTGTTTTTTTTTAAACTATTTTCAGAAACTTATGGGACTGTTATTTATTAATAAGAAAAAAAACAAAATAGGTGGTTGAGGTTTTTTAAAAACGTCACCCTCAAAATGGTCCCCTGCCCCCACTTATAAAAATGAAAATTATCTCAGAAGAATTTATAGATAATGCAGCTTTTAAGATTATCTCATAAAACCGGTCGGTTTAAGGTTAAATATGAGTAGGTAGTCGTTATAAAGAAGGTAAATTTTACTCACATTCTCTTATCAGTGCACCTGAAGATATGCATTTTTTTTTAAAAGTTAATCGTTTATCGTCATTTTAATGTAGGTAAATTTTAGTCACATTTTCTTATCAGTGCACCTGAAAGTATGCAATTTTTTTTTTAAGTTAATACAAAATGTTTAGCAAGTGTTATGTATATAAGCGTATAGCGCTGAGCTATGGTATTTTATAGGATATGCTTTCGGAGATAACAGTGGGTACGCCTAAAAGTATGCAAGGATTTTTAAGCTTATATAATATCCTGAACAATATGCAATGTTTTTGGCGGGGAAAATTAATTTATGTATTTGTTTATTAAACCTTTACCTAATAGGTTGTACTTTATGTTTCAAAATATTTAATAACGCTTTTTTACTAGTTCAATTTTTGTTAAAACAACCACTAACAATAAGATACATTTCAAGGTTGCAATAAATTTTAGGCATAAATACCACACAAAGTATTTTACCATTTAATACAATGTTAAAGTATTGCTTCTGCATTTTGCCGTCCACTATACCAATACCTACTTATTTAATTCACAATATCAAATAACGTTTACCTACTTTTATTAACAAAACATCGTAGGTAAATATTTATATGTATGTATGATGTTGGATATTTTTTTGTTTTTAAATATTGATAGTCTATTGTATCTAGTTAAGGAAATTTGATTGAATCATTTGTGGTCGAATAACAACATTGAAAAGGACGTGAGTACTAAATTGTTGTCATTGATAAATTCATAAAGACTACCTCTTTTCGTGTTTTATTTTGTTTCTTATTAAATTTATTTAAAGTCTTTTAGCTTGAAGTAAATATACTATCGAAACGTTTAAATGTTGAAAATTGTTTACTTTGACCGACAAAAACAGATTGATAAGGTTAAACTTAGCGAAGTTAGTTTTCGCCAACGACCATACCACGATGAAAATATCGGTTCTCGTCAGTCGATCTTGAACTGTGGAGGTGAGCAAACGTTAAGCGACTTTCCCAGTATTTTCAAATAGATTCGTGAGTGGTTAAGTTTAACTTTAGCCAAGGTGTTTTTAATAGTGCCAATAGCACAGTGGAAGAGGTGGCGAACCGCGGAGCGGAGGGTCACGAGTTCGAGTCCCGGTCGGGCATAAAAAAATTGGAAGCTTTTTTTCACAACAGAGAAGTTGAAAATTTTATTGATTGGGAGAACCAACTAATGGAAGAAGAAAAAAGTGCAGGGGCATCGAAAGGTGTCCCAGCAAAAACAACTAAGCCGACAACGGCATCATCAATGGGACCGCCAAAAAACGTCCCAACAGCAACAAAGCCGACAGTGGCATCAGCTATGGGACCAACTAAAGGTGCCCAAGAAACAACAGCAAAGCCGGCAACGGCACCCACAGCGGGGACATCGAAAGATGCCCTAGCAACAACGGCAACGGCACCATCAGCCGATATGCCAACGAAGAGGAGGAAGAGGATTCGATATCTACCGAACCTTGTGAAGCGCTAGTCCACTACCACTTCAGTTAAGCTGCTAGCTGGAGCGAGGGAGATGGGACCTACGGCGAAGGTATCGACAGCAGCAAATCAGCTAAGTTCCGATGAGGAAATTGATTATATGTCCGAGGGGGGAGAGGGACATTACGCAACAGGGGACAGCAATCTGTTTGTGGATCTCACTTCACCAGAGGCGTCCTCCGATGAAGAAAAAGAGGAGCAATATATACAGGCCAAAATTGGTGCTGTCCAAGGGGAAATCGATCTCCTCAGAGCCCAGCTAACGCCCCTGATACTGGCTCTGAAAGAAAAGCAAGAAGCTCGCCGGGAGAAAGAACGGCTGGAGCTAATAAATAAAAAGGCGCTACAGCAGCAACAAAAAGTAGCGCACCAAAATGCAACTAATGGTGAGCTGCCAACACCTAAGCAGCCTCAGCCTAACCAGCAAGTGCAGCAGCAACAACAACAGCGGCAACAAAAAGGCCAAAAACAAAAGCATCCACAGCAAATGATGCTCAAACAACAGCCACAGCAGCAGAGACAACAGCAACAAAATCAGCAGCAGCAGAAACAGCAGCAGCAGAATCAACAGCAGCAGAAACAACAACAACAGCAGCAGAATCAACAGCAGCAGAGTCAACAGCAGCAGCCACAGCCGCCCAAAAACAAAAAAGAAAAAGTGCCACCCATCAACACTTATAAGATGGATCTTCAAGACACCATAAACATATGTAAGTCGGCCATAGGCCAAAACTTTACTATCAAGAGACTTAGTGAAAATAGACATGCTATCCACTGCTTTACAGTGGAACAGCATAAAATTATTAAAGAATTATTAAAAAAATCCACTACAGAGTTCTTTAGCTTTACCCCCAAAACTGATAAATTGCAAACGGTCCTTCTGAAGGGCATAGATTCCTGCACGGAACCACAGGTGCTCTTAAATGAGCTCCGCCAAAAAGCGAGCGACGATCTCGAGTTTATCGGGGTCAAGCCGTTCGCTACAGTCAGAGCCAGACGGGAGAAGCGGAATCTACCGTTCTTCCTGGTACAGCTCTCGCCCAGCAGCAAACTGGATAGTTTGAGGAGTATCTCCATCCTCAACTACCAGGTTGTAACTTGGGATAGACTAAAGAGACGCGGCGACATGCTTCAATGCATGCGCTGCCAAAGGTTCGGCCATGCTGCAGCAAACTGCGAAATGCAGTCACGCTGCGTCAAGTGTGGTGAGAACCACAAGGTAGAAGAGTGTAAGCTCGGACAGGAACGGGTCGAAGATAGGACCCAGCTTAGATGTGCACTTTGCCGAGGCGAAGGGCACCCCGCAAATTATCGGGGATGTCCAGCGTTTCAGCAGATTAAACAAAACAAAGCAGCTAGGCAGACAGAGGTAGAGAAACGCCCTTCAGTGCGTCCTCCTACAGTAACTCCCGTCAACCCCCAAATTTCCTATGCCCAAATGGCTTCAGGAAGGGGGAGTACGGTACAGCCTGCGCCAAAGGTAGCCCAACCGGCCCTCATGCCTAAGGCACCGGACGCACAGGCCGAAATCAGAGGGATGTTGCTGGCCATTCAAGGCCAGTTAACAGGTCTTCAAAAACAGATCAGGGAGCAGGCGACAAGGGTGGACTATCTCTACTCTGTTTTGCCTAGCTTAACGCAACTTAGAGGTTAAGGGCGCGCTGCCGGAGAGGCCTTTTAAGATCCTTGCTGTGAATGTAAATTCACTGATTAGGACCGAACGTAGAGCTAATCTCTTCCAATTGTTGAAAGACCAAAGTCCAGATGTGCTTATGGCTAGCGAAACTAAGCTAAACCAGAAACATAAATTGACTAATAGCAAATACAATATCGTTAGAAGAGATCGGCCCAACTCCACTCAAGGGGGTGGTGTCGCAATCTTCATACGAAAAGGCATTGATCATAAAGTAATATATAATAGCGATGTGCGCAGATTTCGGTTGCTAGAAGCTTGCGTCATATGCATTTCTCTCCAACAGGGGAAGCGAATGTATGTGATCTCGGCTTACGCACCGGAATCACCTCAGCCAACTAATTTTATAACAGAGCTCGAAAAACTTTTCGATCGTCTTCGATTGAACTCGGAAGATAACTACTATCTGATGGCCGGTGATTTGAATGCCAAACACACAGATTGGGGAAATCAAATACAAAATCCTAGAGGTAGTCATCTATATAATTGGATGAGTCAATTCAGCGTTGAGTATGGGGTTGACCTGCTGGCTACAGATAGGCCATCGTTTCCAAGAAGCGGTGCCTTTCTGGATCTATTGCTGATAGACTCAAGACTGACAATTACTGACACTGTGGGTCAACAACGAAGGAACTGTTTACGGACCATCGAGTTCGACAGTGATCACTGCGGACTCGCTGCCGTAATACAGCTTCCGAACGAGCTTGTGGAGTTGGAGGAGTATGTACCGGTGAATACTTACAATTACAGTAAGATGCGCTGGCCACGCTTCACCAACGCAGTAGCAAGCGAAATTCGGTCGAATAATATATCCCCACCAAACGACAGGAACCTAACAAATACTGAAATCGACCAATACTTGGAACAAATGGACGAGACAATCCAACGAACAATGGAAAGAACAATACCGAAATACAAAGAACGTGACGCAACCGACATGTACCGTAACGCGACCATTGACGCACTACACAGACAAAAAAGCGGACTTCTGACAAGACTAAAACGCTTGTACCGACGGTTTACTGACCCACATGATCTGGAGATTAGGACACTGAAGTCGTCTATCAAAAACATCAACCAATTGATCAAGGAGAACTATCGGTTGTCCATTAATTTGTATTGGGACAACAAAATTCGGGCGGTTAATTCTAGCGACCCGAGTATGTTTCCACAAATTAACAAGATATTTAGAAGAAACGATCAAAACGAACTTCCGTGTCTTAAGCTCCAGAGGACGACAGAGAACAGAGACGTACTTCTGACAGCAGGCATAGATCCAGAGGAAGCCGTCTTGGACGATGACCTCTTTATCATCGAAGATCCTCGTGAGAAAGTGGAGGCTGTGGGGGCTGCTTTCCAGCAAGTGTACAAGGTTAATGCAAGCATTCGCCCGAACCATGACCTGGAAAACAGGGCCCTGCTTCACCACTTCTACCTTCGTAATGATATTACGCAATGGCGATCGGAGAATCCCGGTTTTACTGGGTTCAATGAAGAACACTTGGCAAACACCATCATCGCCGAGCGAAACGGGCCAAGTTCCCTGTTAATTTCGAAGGTCGAGCTCCAACTCATCTTCGACTCACTAAAGAAAAAGAAGTCAGCAGGAGTCGATGGTATATCCAACGTTGTACTACGACATCTACCTCGGGAAGCAGTAGACATTTATACCACACTGTTTAACAACGCTCTGAATAATGCATATTATCCAGTGCGGTGGAAGACAGCCGTGGTACATCCTCTCCCGAAAAAGGGAAAGGACAACTCCAATCCGGCGAATCTCCGGTCGATAAGTCTTCTTCCGAGTATCAGCAAGGTATTCGAAAAAGTTATCAATAGAGCTCTGTTTAAGTGGGCAGAGGACAACAATATCATACCGGAAAATCAGTTCGGATTTAAGGCGAGACATGACACCATTCATGCCGCGTCTAAACTCGTTTCTGATATTCAATGGAACAAATCCAAAAAGCAGTGTACGGGTGCCTGTCTGGTTGATTTGGAGAAGGCTTTCGACACCGTATGGCTAGAAGGTCTTTATCTGAAGCTGACCAGGCTTGGCATAAGTAAACCGCTATTGTATATGCTTTATGACATGCTCAATGGTAGAAAGTTTGTTGTCAAAAGTGGCAATGTAACTTCTACCGCAACATTTCATATTAAAAATGGTCTTCAACAGGGAGCGGTAAACTCGCCGATTCTATTCAGTATTTACACCAGCGATCTGATAGGTAGTGTAACTCAGGCAATTGCGTATGCCGATGATCTAATTGCGTACAGAACAGCCCCAAAAGTTGAGGTCATCAGAATTCTTTTGCAGCGTGACTTCGACAAGATTCAGCGATATTGCGATGACTGGAAGTTGAAAATCAACTTTCAGAAATCAGAAACTATTCTGTTTAGGACTCCGTTGCATGGAGCCACAAGGGATACGAGAAAGAACTGGCGCAAGCTGGTGATCGTGGGGCCAAATGGACATCCACTGGCGAGTAAAAGTGTAGTAAAGTACCTTGGCATCTGGTTGGATCAGTATTTGTATTTCGACAGACATATAAGTGCTGCTCTGACCAGGGCTAGGGGAGCTTTTGCCCTGACGAAACGGTTATTTTATAGCAGCCGGCTTGACACCAGGGTGAAGGTGATTTGCTACATGGCCCTCATCCGGCCGATGATTGCCTATGGATGCCCGGTTTGGTTCAACGTTGCCCCATCTCAAATGGAAAAGATTCGGGTGTTTGAGAGGCAGTGCCTTAGACGCTGCCTTGGATTACACAGAACACCAGAGTCGGAGTACACACGATACTATTCCAACCAGGTTCTATACAACGGGGCCAACATAAACAGAATAGATAATTTTTTGTTTAAGCTGATTCGGGGTCACATTGCAAGAGCGATGTCTTCAACCAACAGCTTAATTTTTGGGGCTTACTACCCAAACGACGATTATTATGAGAGTGTACGTCTAAGCGGCTTTATTCCGCCCGATGCTTTCCTCTATTTAGACAGTCGAGGCCTGGTCCAGGATAGAGCGGCGATCCCGCTAATCTACCACGTCGGCCGTAGAACTGTAGATAGGCGACTCCTTTACAACCGAGACGTCCTCGCACAAGGCGGAGCTGAGCGCCTTCGGTTCAGTAGGACTGTGTCCGATCGGGACCGAAAAGATAGGGTAAAGCAGGAGAACCAGTTCTGGTGGTTGAAAAATGATATTTAAAGTTGACTAAGCTTTCTTGTCTTGGCCGACTTACATAGGTTTAGGTGTATTAGTTTTAAGTAGGGACAGTCAGGGTGGCACAAAAAAAAAAAAAAAAAAAAAAAAACACAAAAAAAAAAACAAAAAAAAAAAAAAACAAAAAATACAAAAAAAACATAAAAAAAAAAAAAAAATAATAAAACCAAAGAAAATGCTTGCTGTGGCTGTTCTAGTTTTTAAGCAGTTTTAAGTAGTTCTAAGTACCTTTAAGTAGTTTTAATTAGCTTTATTATAGTTTAATGTAGTTTGTAAGTTTTATATAAAATATTAAAAAAAAACGATCAGAAACCCGAGTTTTTTTTTACCAATTCTTCTCGGCAAAAAATAAAACCGATATGAATTTTGGTATAAATATAGTTTTTAGGCCGAAAGGCATTAGTATTAAGTAATCATAGTTTAACTTAGAGCGCCCGCATGGGGCCAGTAAGTTAGTTGTAAGTTATTGATAAGTAGGCTAGTTTTTATGAATTTTGTCTAGCTTTAAGTTAGTTATAAGATTAATGGAAAATAAAATGAATTTAAAAAAAAAAAAAAAAAAAAAAAAATATCGGTTCTCGTCCGATCACCGAAATCAAGCATCGTCAGGCGCGGTTAGTACTTAGATGGGGAACCGCTTGGGAACACCGCGTGTTGTTGGCATGTGCCTTTTTGCCCTCATAAACACTCTACTCCTATTATTTTGTTTTAAAATTTTATATTTTACACGTACAATTTGCACAAAGCTCTCTAACCGGTCAATTTTAACACAATTTTCAATGTATTTTCTCTTTGGTGTGTCTTGTAATTGGATTTTTGTTTTTGTTTTTTTTTTTAAACCATTTTCAGAAACTTATGGGTTTGTTATTTATTAATAAGAAAAAAAAACAAAATAGTTTGTTGAGGTTTTTTAAAAACGTCACCCTCAAAATGGTCCCCTGCCCCCACTTATAAAAATGAAAATTATCTCAGAAGAATTTATAGATAATGCAGCTTTTAAGATTTTCTCATAAAACCGGTCGGTTTAAGGTAAAATATAAGTAGGTAGTCGTTATAAAGTAGGTAAATTTTACTCACATTCTCTTATCAGTGCACCTGAAGATATGTTTTTTTTTAAGTTAATCGTTTATCGTCATTTTAATGTAGGTAAATTTTACTCACGTGTTCTTATCAGTGCACCTAAAAGTATGCAATTTTTTTTAAGTTAATACAAAATGTTAAGCAAGCAAGTGTAATGTATATAAGCGTATAGCGCTAAGCTATGGTATTTTGTAGGATATGCTTTCGGAGATAACAGTGGGTACGCCTAAAAGTATGCAAGGATTTTTAAGCTTATATAATATCCTGAACAATATGCAATGTTTTTTGCGGGGAAAATTAATTTATGTATTTGTTTATTAAACCTTTACCTAATAGGTTGTACTTTATGTTTCAAAATATTTAATAACGCTTTTTTACTAGTTCAATTTTTGTTAAAACAACCACCAACAATAAGATACATTTCAAGGTTGCAATTCATTTTAGGCATAAACACCACACAAAAAGTATTTTACCATTTAAAACAATGTTAAAATATTGCTTCTGCATTTTGCCGTCCACTATACCAATACCTACTTATTAAATTCACCATATCAAATGACGTTTACCTACTTTTATAAACAAAACATCGTAGGTAAATATTTATATGTATGTATGATGTTGGATAGTTTTTTGTTTTTAAATATTGATAGTCTATTGTATCTAGTTAAGGAAATTTGATTGAATCATTTGTGGTCGAATAACAACATTGAAAAGGACGTGAGTACTAAATTGTTGTCATTGATAAATTCATAAAGACTACCTCTTTTTGTGTTTTATTTTGTTTCTTATTAAATGTATTTAAAGTCTTTTAGCTTGAAGTAAATATACTATCGAAACGTTTTAATGTTGAAAATTGTTTACTTTGACCGACAAAAACAGATTGATAAGGTTAAACTTAGCGAAGTTAGTTTTCGCCAACGACCATACCACGATGAAAATATCGGTTCTCGTCCGATCACCGAAATCAAGCATCGTCGGGCGCGGTTAGTACTTAGATGGGGGACCGCTTGGGAACACCGCGTGTTGTTGGCATGTGCCTTTTTGCCCTCATAAACACTCTACTCCTATTATTTTGTTTTAAAAAATTTATATTTTACACGTACAATTTGCACAAAGCTCTCTTACCGGTCAATTTTAACACAATTTTCAATGTATTTTGTCTTTGGTGTGTCTTGTAATTGGATTTTTGTTTTTGTTTTTTTTTTTAAACCATTTTCAGAAACTTATGGGTTTGTTATTTATTAATAAGAAAAAAAAAAAAAAACAAAATAGTTTGTTGAGGTTTTTTAAAAACGTCACCCTCAAAATGGTCCCCTGCCCCCACTTATAAAAATGAAAATTATCTCAGAAGAATTTATAGATAATGCAGCTTTTAAGATTTTCTCATAAAACCGGTCGGTTTAAGGTAAAATATAAGTAGGTAGTCGTTATAAAGTAGGTAAATTTTACTCACATTCTCTTATCAGTGCACCTGAAGATATGTTTTTTTTTTAAGTTAATCGTTTATCGTCATTTTAATGTAGGTAAATTTTACTCACGTGTTCTTATCAGTGCACCTGAAAGTATGCAATTTTTTTTTAAGTTAATACAAAATGTTTAGCAAGCAAGTGTAATGTATATAAGCGTATAGCGCTAAGCTATGGTATTTTGTAGGATATGCTTTCGGAGATAACAGTGGGTACGCCTAAAAGTATGCAAGGATTTTTAAGCTTATATAATATCCTGAACAATATGCAATGTTTTTTGCGGGGAAAATTAATGTATGTATTTGTTTATTAAACCTTTACCTAATAGGTTGTACTTTATGTTTCAAAATATTTAATAACGCTTTTTTACTAGTTCAATTTTTGTTAAAACAACCACCAACAATAAGATACATTTCAAGGTTGCAATTCATTTTAGGCATAAACACCACACAAAAAGTATTTTACCATTTAAAACAATGTTAAAATATTGCTTCTGCATTTTGCCGTCCACTATACCAATACCTACTTATTAAATTCACCATATCAAATGACGTTTACCTACTTTTATAAACAAAACATCGTAGGTTAATATTTATATGTATGTATGATGTTGGATAGTTTTTTGTTTTTAAATATTGATAGTCTATTGTATCTAGTTATGGAAATTTGATTGAATCATTTGTGGTCGAATAACAACATTGAAAAGGACGTGAGTACTAAATTGTTGTCATTGATAAATTCATAAAGACTACCTCTTTTTGTGTTTTATTTTGTTTCTTATTAAATGTATTTAAAGTCTTTTAGCTTGAAGTAAATATACTATCGAAACGTTTAAATGTTGAAAATTGTTTACTTTGACCGACAAAAACAGATTGATAAGGTTAAACTTAGCGAAGTTAGTTTTCGCCAACGACCATACCACGATGAAAATATCGGTTCTCGTCCGATCACCGAAATCAAGCATCGTCGGGCGCGGTTAGTACTTAGATGGGGGACCGCTTGGGAACACCGCGTGTTGTTGGCATGTGCCTTTTTGCCCTCATAAACACTCTACTCCTATTATTTTGTTTTAAAAAATTTATATTTTACACGTACAATTTGCACAAAGCTCTCTAACCGGTCAATTTTAACACAATTTTCAATGTATTTTCTCTTTGGTGTGTCTTGTAATTGGATTTTTGTTTTTGTTTTTTTTTTAAACCATTTTCAGAAACTTATGGGTTTGTTATTTATTAATAAGAAAAAAAAAAAAAACAAAATAGTTTGTTGAGGTTTTTTAAAAACGTCACCCTCAAAATGGTCCCCTGCCCCCACTTATAAAAATGAAAATTATCTCAGAAGAATTTATAGATAATGCAGCTTTTAAGATTTTCTCATAAAACCGGTCGGTTTAAGGTAAAATATAAGTAGGTAGTCGTTATAAAGTAGGTAAATTTTACTCACATTCTCTTATCAGTGCACCTGAAGATATGTTTTTTTTTAAGTTAATCGTTTATCGTCATTTTAATGTAGGTAAATTTTACTCACGTGTTCTTATCAGTGCACCTGAAAGTATGCAATTTTTTTTTAAGTTAATACAAAATGTTTAGCAAGCAAGTGTAATGTATATAAGCGTATAGCGCTAAGCTATGGTATTTTGTAGGATATGCTTTCGGAGATAACAGTGGGTACGCCTAAAAGTATGCAAGGATTTTTAAGCTTATATAATATCCTGAACAATATGCAATGTTTTTTGCGGGGAAAATTAATTTATGTATTTGTTTATTAAACCTTTACCTAATAGGTTGTACTTTATGTTTCAAAATATTTAATAACGCTTTTTTACTAGTTCAATTTTTGTTAAAACAACCACCAACAATAAGATACATTTCAAGGTTGCAATTCATTTTAGGCATAAACACCACACAAAAAGTATTTTACCATTTAAAACAATGTTAAAATATTGCTTCTGCATTTTGCCGTCCACTATACCAATACCTACTTATTAAATTCACCATATCAAATGACGTTTACCTACTTTTATAAACAAAACATCGTAGGTAAATATTTATATGTATGTATGATGTTGGATAGTTTTTTGTTTTTAAATATTGATAGTCTATTGTATCTAGTTAAGGAAATTTGATTGAATCATTTGTGGTCGAATAACAACATTGAAAAGGACGTGAGTACTAAATTGTTGTCATTGATAAATTCATAAAGACTACCTCTTTTTGTGTTTTATTTTGTTTCTTATTAAATGTATTTAAAGTCTTTTAGCTTGAAGTAAATATACTATCGAAACGTTTAAATGTTGAAAATTGTTTACTTTGACCGACAAAAACAGATTGATAAGGTTAAACTTAGCGAAGTTAGTTTTCGCCAACGACCATACCACGATGAAAATATCGGTTCTCGTCAGTCGATCTCGATCTGTGGAAGTGTGCACACGTTTTCGGCTTTCACAGTATTTACAAATAAAATCGTGAGTGACCAGTTCTAGTTTAGCCAAGCTCTTCTCAACAGTGCCAATAGCACAGAGGTAGTGGCGTCGGACCGCAGCGTAGAAGGTCTCGGGTTCGATCCCCGGTCGGGCCTAAAATTTATTGAGGCTTTTTTTCATAACCGAGAGGTGGAAAATTTTATTGAGTGGGAGAATCGACAGATGGAAGAAAATATAAGTGCAGGGGCATCGAAAGATGTCCCAGCAACAACATCAAAGCTGGCAACGGCACCATCAGCGGGAGCAGCTAAGGCTGCCGTAGCAACAGCTTCAAAGCCGACAACGGCACAGTCAACGGCAACGGCAGCATCGAATGTTGCCATAACAACAGCAGGAGAAGCTCCAACGGCACCCACAGCCGAGAGCAACAAGAAGAGGAGGAAGAAGATCATATGTACTCCTAACCTCGTTAAACGCCGCTCCACCAACACTTCAGCCAAGCTGCCAGCTGAAGTAAAGGAGACGGTGGAAACAACAGCGGCAGCAAAAAATCAACAACAGTTGAACACCCCGCCATCAGATGACGAAACGGAATATATGTCCGAGGGGGGAGAGGGACTGTATTCAATAGGCGACAGCAACCAATTTGTCGACCTTACATCACCAGAGGCGTCGTCAGAAGATGAACAACAAACGCCCAATGTCATTGATGAGCAAATTATCAGGGACAAAATTGTTGCAATTGAGGGGGCGATGGAGCGCCTCAAAAATCAATTGGCGCCACTGGTAATTGCTCTTAAGACTAAACAAGAAGCTCGTCGCGCAAAAGAAAAACAGGAGCGCGAGCAGAAAAATACACTACAGGCGTCACAAAAAAAAGTGCAACGCCAACAAATAAATGATGAACTGCCAAGCACATCAAAGCAGGCACAGCTAAACCAGCAACCAAAACAGCAACAACAGCAACCAAAGCAACCACGACAGAAGTTGCAATCTCAACAGCCACAGCAGCAAGAAGGGCAACAGAAACAAAATCAGCAGCAGCAGAAACAACAACAAAAACAGCAGCAGAATCAACAGCAGCAGAACCAACAGCAGCAGAACCAGCAACAACAGAGTCATCAGCAGCAGCCACAGCCGCCCAAAACCAAAAAAGAAAAGGTGCCACCAATTAACACCTATAAGATGGAGCTAGAGGACACCATAAATCTATGTAAGTCGGCCATAGGCAATAATTTTACAATAAAAAGAATAAATAAAGATAGGCATGCTATCAACTGCTTCACAGTAGAACAGCATAAAATTGTTAAAGATTTGTTAAAACAGTCCACTACAGAGTTCTTCAGCTTTACCCCCAAAATTGATAAATTGCAAACGGTCCTTCTGAAGGGCATAGATTCCTGCACGGAACCACAGGTGCTCTTAAATGAACTCCGCCAAAAAGCGAGCGACGATCTCGAGTTTATCGGGGTCAAGCCGTTCGCTACAGTCAGAGCCAGACGGGAGAAGCGGAGTTTACCGTTCTTCCTAGTACAGCTCTCGCCCAGCAGCAAACTGGATAGTTTGAGGAGTATCTCCATCCTAAACTACCAGGTTGTAACTTGGGATAGATTAAAGAGGCGCGGCGACATGCTTCAATGCATGCGCTGCCAAAGGTTCGGCCATGCTGCAGCAAACTGCGAAATGCAGTCACGCTGCGTCAAGTGTGGTGAGAACCACAAGGTAGAAGAGTGTAAGCTCGGACAGGAACGGGTTGAAGATAGGACCCAGCTTAGATGTGCACTCTGCCGAGGCGAAGGGCACCCCGCAAATTATCGGGGATGTCCAGCGTTTCAGCAGATTAAACAAAACAAAGCAGCTAGGCAGACAGAGGTAGAGAAACGCCCTTCAGTGCGTCCTCCTACAGTAACGCCCGTCAACCCCCAAATTTCCTATGCCCAAATGGCTTCAGGAAGGGGGAGTACGGTACAGCCTGCGCCAAAGGTAGCCCAACCGCCCCTCGTGCCTAAGGCACCGGACGCACAGGCCGAAATTAGAGGCATGTTGCTGGCAATTCAAGGCCAGTTAACAGGTCTCCATAAACAGATCAGGGAGCAGGCGACAAGAGTGGACTATCTCTACTCTGTTTTGCCTAGCTTAACGCAACTTAGAGGTTAAGGGCGCGCCGCCGGAGAGGCCCTTTAAGATCCTTGCTGTGAATGTAAATTCACTGATTAGGACCGAACGTAGAGCTAATCTTTTCCAATTGTTGAAAGACCAAAGTCCAGATGTGCTTATGGCTAGCGAAACTAAGCTAAACCAGAAACATAAATTGACTAATAACAACTACAATATCGTAAGAAGAGATCGGCCCAACTCCACTCAAGGGGGTGGTGTCGCAATCTTCATACGAAAAGGCATTGATCATAGGGTAATATATAGTAGCGATGTGCGAAGATTTCGGTTGCTTGAGGCGTGCATCATATGCATTCCTCTCCAACAGGGGAAGCGAATGTATGTGATCTCGGCTTACGCACCGGAATCACCTCAGCCAACTAATTTTATAACAGAGCTCGAAAAACTTTTCGATCGTCTTCGATTGAACTCGGAAGATAACTACTATCTGATGGCCGGTGATTTGAATGCCAAACACACAGATTGGGGAAATCAAATACAAAATCCTAGAGGTAGTCATCTATATAATTGGATGAGTCAATTCAGCGTTGAGTATGGGGTTGACCTGCTGGCTACAGATAGGCCATCGTTTCCAAGAAGCGGTGCCTTTCTGGATCTATTGCTGATAGACTCAAGACTGACAATTACTGACACTGTGGGTCAACAACGAAGGAACTGTTTACGGACCATCGAGTTCGACAGTGATCACTGCGGACTCGCTGCCGTAATACAGCTTCCGAACGAGCTTGTGGAGTTGGAGGAGTATGTACCGGTGCATACTTACAATTACAGTAAGATGCGCTGGCCACGCTTCACCAACGCAGTAGCAAGCGAAATTCGGTCGAATAATATATCCCCACCAAACGACAGGAACCTAACAAATACTGAAATCGACCAATACTTGGAACAAATGGACGAGACAATCCAACGAACAATGGAAAGAACAATACCGAAATACAAAGAACGTGACGCAACCGACATGTACCGTAACGCGACCATTGACGCACTACACAGACAAAAAAGCGGACTTCTGACAAGACTAAAACGCTTGTACCGACGGTTTACTGACCCACATGATCTGGAGATTAGGACACTGAAGTCGTCTATCAAAAACATCAACCAATTGATCAAGGAGAACTATCGGTTGTCCATTAATTTGTATTGGGACAACAAAATTCGGGCGGTTAATTCTAGCGACCCGAGTATGTTTCCACAAATTAACAAGATATTTAGAAGAAACGATCAAAACGAACTTCCGTGTCTTAAGCTCCAGAGGACGACAGAGAACAGAGACGTACTTCTGACAGCAGGCATAGATCCAGAGGAAGCCGTCTTGGACGATGACCTCTTTATCATCGAAGATCCTCGTGAGAAAGTGGAGGCTGTGGGGGCTGCTTTCCAGCAAGTGTACAAGGTTAATGCAAGCATTCGCCCGAACCATGACCTGGAAAACAGGGCCCTGCTTCACCACTTCTACCTTCGTAATGATATTACGCAATGGCGATCGGAGAATCCCGGTTTTACTGGGTTCAATGAAGAACACTTGGCAAACACCATCATCGCCGAGCGAAACGGGCCAAGTTCCCTGTTAATTTCGAAGGTCGAGCTCCAACTCATCTTCGACTCACTAAAGAAAAAGAAGTCAGCAGGAGTCGATGGTATATCCAACGTTGTACTACGACATCTACCTCGGGAAGCAGTAGACATTTATACCACACTGTTTAACAACGCTCTGAATAATGCATATTATCCAGTGCGGTGGAAGACAGCCGTGGTACATCCTCTCCCGAAAAAGGGAAAGGACAACTCCAATCCGGCGAATCTCCGGTCGATAAGTCTTCTTCCGAGTATCAGCAAGGTATTCGAAAAAGTTATCAATAGAGCTCTGTTTAAGTGGGCAGAGGACAACAATATCATACCGGAAAATCAGTTCGGATTTAAGGCGAGACATGACACCATTCATGCCGCGTCTAAACTCGTTTCTGATATTCAATGGAACAAATCCAAAAAGCAGTGTACGGGTGCCTGTCTGGTTGATTTGGAGAAGGCTTTCGACACCGTATGGCTAGAAGGTCTTTATCTAAAGCTGACCAGGCTTGGCATAAGTAAACCGCTATTGTATATGCTTTATGACATGCTCAATGGTAGAAAGTTTGTTGTCAAAAGTGGCAATGTAACTTCTACCGCAACATTCCATATTAAAAATGGTCTTCAACAGGGAGCGGTGAACTCGCCGATTCTATTCAGCATTTACACCAGCGATCTGATAGGTAGTTTAACTCAGGCAATTGCGTATGCCGATGATCTAATTGCGTACAGAACAGCCCCAAAAGTTGAGGTCATCAGAATTCTTTTGCAGCGTGACTTCGACAAGATTCAGCGATATTGCGATGACTGGAAGTTGAAAATCAACTTTCAGAAATCAGAAACTATTCTGTTTAGGACTCCGTTGCATGGAGCCACAAGGGATACGAGAAAGAACTGGCGCAAGCTGGTGATCGTGGGGCCAAATGGGCATCCACTGGCGAGTAAAAGTGTAGTAAAGTACCTTGGCATCTGGTTGGATCAGTATTTGTATTTCGACAGACATATAAGTGCTGCTCTGGCCAGGGCTAGGGGAGCTTTTGCCCTGACGAAACGGTTGTTTTATAGCAGCCGGCTTGACACCAGGGTGAAGGTGATTTGCTACATGGCCCTCATCCGGCCGATGATTGCCTATGGATGCCCGGTTTGGTTCAACGTTGCCCCATCTCAAATGGAAAAGATTCGGGTGTTTGAGAGGCAGTGCCTTAGACGCTGCCTTGGATTACACAGAACACCAGAGTCGGAGTACACACGATACTATTCCAACCAGGTTCTATACAACGGGGCCAACATAAACAGAATAGATAATTTTTTGTTTAAGCTGATTCGGGGTCACATTGCAAGAGCGATGTCTTCAACCAACAGCTTAATTTTTGGGGCTTACTACCCAAACGACGATTATTATGAAAGTGTACGTCTAAGCGGCTTCATTCCGCCCGATGCTTTCCTCTATTTAGACAGTCGAGGCCTGGTCCAGGATAGAGCGGCGATCCCGCTAATCTACCACGTCGGCCGTAGAACTGTAGATAGGCGACTCCTTTACAACCGAGACGTCCTCGCACAAGGTGGAGCTGAGCACCTTCGGTTCAGTAGGACTGTGTCCGATCGGGACCGTAGAGATAGGGTAAAGCAGGAGAACCAGTTCTGGTGGTTGAAAAATGATAATTAAAGTTGACTAAGCTTTCTTGTCTTGGCCGACTTACATAGGTTTAGGTGTATTAGTTTTAAGTAGGGACAGTCAGGGTGGCACAAAAAAAAAAAAAAAAAAAAAAAAAAAAAAAAAAAAAAAAAAAAAAAACACAACAAAAAAAAACACAACAAAAAAAACATATAAATTAAAAACTTAACAAAAAAATAATAAAACAAAAAATGCTTGCTGTGGCTGTTCTAGTTTTTAAGTAGTTTTAAGTAGTTCTAAGTAGTTTAAGTAGCTTTAAGTAGTTTTAATTAGCTTTACTATAGTTTTATGTAGTTTGTAAGTTTTATATAAAAAAATAAAATGATAAATATACCAAGTTTTTTTTTTAAATTTCTTCTCGGTGAAAAATAAAACCATAGTGAATTTTAGTATTAATATAGTTCTTAGGCCGAAAGGCATTAGTATTAAGTTATCATAGTTTAACTTAGAGCGTCCGCATGGGGCCAGTAAGTTAGTTGTAAGTTATTGATAAGTAGGCTAGTTTTTATGAATTTTTGTCTAGCTTTAAGTTAGTTATAAGATTAATCGAAAATAAAAATGAATTACAAAAAAAAAATCCCCGCCTGTCACGCGGGAGACCGGGGTTCAATTCCCCGTCGGGGAGTACACAAAAAAAAAAAAAAAAAAAAAAAAAAAAAAAAAAAAAATATCGGTTCTCGTCCGATCACCGAAATCAAGCATCGTCGGGCGCGGTTAGTACTTAGATGGGGGACCGCTTGGGAACACCGCGTGTTGTTGGCATGTGCCTTTTTGCCCTCATAAACACTCTACTCCTATTATTTTGTTTTAAAAAATTTATATTTTACACGTACAATTTGCACAAAGCTCTCTAACCGGTCAATTTTAACACAATTTTCAATGTATTTTCTCTTTGGTGTGTCTTGTAATTGGATTTTTGTTTTTGTTTTTTTTTTTAAACCATTTTCAGAAACTTATGGGTTTGTTATTTATTAATAAGAAAAAAAAAAAAAAACAAAATAGTTTGTTGAGGTTTTTTAAAAACGTCACCCTCAAAATGGTCCCCTGCCCCCACTTATAAAAATGAAAATTATCTCAGAAGAATTTATAGATAATGCAGCTTTTAAGATTTTCTCATAAAACCGGTCGGTTTAAGGTAAAATATAAGTAGGTAGTCGTTATAAAGTAGGTAAATTTTACTCACATTCTCTTATCAGTGCACCTGAAGATATGTTTTTTTTTTAAAGTTAATCGTTTATCGTCATTTTAATGTAGGTAAATTTTACTCACGTGTTCTTATCAGTGCACCTGAAAGTATGCAATTTTTTTTTAAGTTAATACAAAATGTTTAGCAAGCAAGTGTAATGTATATAAGCGTATAGCGCTAAGCTATGGTATTTTGTAGGATATGCTTTCGGAGATAACAGTGGGTACGCCTAAAAGTATGCAAGGATTTTTAAGCTTATATAATATCCTGAACAATATGCAATGTTTTTTGCGGGGAAAATTAATGTATGTATTTGTTTATTAAACCTTTACCTAATAGGTTGTACTTTATGTTTCAAAATATTTAATAACGCTTTTTTACTAGTTCAATTTTTGTTAAAACAACCACCAACAATAAGATACATTTCAAGGTTGCAATTCATTTTAGGCATAAACACCACACAAAAAGTATTTTACCATTTAAAACAATGTTAAAATATTGCTTCTGCATTTTGCCGTCCACTATACCAATACCTACTTATTAAATTCACCATATCAAATGACGTTTACCTACTTTTATAAACAAAACATCGTAGGTTAATATTTATATGTATGTATGATGTTGGATAGTTTTTTGTTTTTAAATATTGATAGTCTATTGTATCTAGTTATGGAAATTTGATTGAATCATTTGTGGTCGAATAACAACATTGAAAAGGACGTGAGTACTAAATTGTTGTCATTGATAAATTCATAAAGACTACCTCTTTTTGTGTTTTATTTTGTTTCTTATTAAATGTATTTAAAGTCTTTTAGCTTGAAGTAAATATACTATCGAAACGTTTAAATGTTGAAAATTGTTTACTTTGACCGACAAAAACAGATTGATAAGGTTAAACTTAGCGAAGTTAGTTTTCGCCAACGACCATACCACGATGAAAATATCGGTTCTCGTCCGATCACCGAAATCAAGCATCGTCGGGCGCGGTTAGTACTTAGATGGGGGACCGCTTGGGAACACCGCGTGTTGTTGGCATGTGCCTTTTTGCCCTCATAAACACTCTACTCCTATTATTTTGTTTTAAAAAATTTATATTTTACACGTACAATTTGCACAAAGCTCTCTAACCGGTCAATTTTAACACAATTTTCAATGTATTTTGTCTTTGGTGTGTCTTGTAATTGGATTTTTGTTTTTGTTTTTTTTTTTAAACCATTTTCAGAAACTTATGGGTTTGTTATTTATTAATAAGAAAAAAAAAAAAAAACAAAATAGTTTGTTGAGGTTTTTTAAAAACGTCACCCTCAAAATGGTCCCCTGCCCCCACTTATAAAAATGAAAATTATCTCAGAAGAATTTATAGATAATGCAGCTTTTAAGATTTTCTCATAAAACCGGTCGGTTTAAGGTAAAATATAAGTAGGTAGTCGTTATAAAGTAGGTAAATTTTACTCACATTCTCTTATCAGTGCACCTGAAGATATGTTTTTTTTTTAAGTTAATCGTTTATCGTCATTTTAATGTAGGTAAATTTTACTCACGTGTTCTTATCAGTGCACCTGAAAGTATGCAATTTTTTTTTAAGTTAATACAAAATGTTTAGCAAGCAAGTGTAATGTATATAAGCGTATAGCGCTAAGCTATGGTATTTTGTAGGATATGCTTTCGGAGATAACAGTGGGTACGCCTAAAAGTATGCAAGGATTTTTAAGCTTATATAATATCCTGAACAATATGCAATGTTTTTTGCGGGGAAAATTAATTTATGTATCTGTTTATTAAACCTTTACCTAATAGGTTGTACTTTATGTTTCAAAATATTTAATAACGCTTTTTTACTAGTTCAATTTTTGTTAAAACAACCACCAACAATAAGATACATTTCAAGGTTGCAATTCATTTTAGGCATAAACACCACACAAAAAGTATTTTACCATTTAAAACAATGTTAAAATATTGCTTCTGCATTTTGCCGTCCACTATACCAATACCTACTTATTAAATTCACCATATCAAATGACGTTTACCTACTTTTATAAACAAAACATCGTAGGTAAATATTTATATGTATGTATGATGTTGGATAGTTTTTTGTTTTTAAATATTGATAGTCTATTGTATCTAGTTAAGGAAATTTGATTGAATCATTTGTGGTCGAATAACAACATTGAAAAGGACGTGAGTACTAAATTGTTGTCATTGATAAATTCATAAAGACTACCTCTTTTTGTGTTTTATTTTGTTTCTTATTAAATGTATTTAAAGTCTTTTAGCTTGAAGTAAATATACTATCGAAACGTTTAAATGTTGAAAATTGTTTACTTTGACCGACAAAAACAGATTGATAAGGTTAAACTTAGCGAAGTTAGTTTTCGCCAACGACCATACCACGATGAAAATATCGGTTCTCGTCAGTCGATCTTGAACTGTGGAAGAGTGAAGACACGTTTAGCGACTTTCACAGTGTTTATAATTAGAATTCGGTTGTGCATTAGTACAAGTTAAGCCAAGCTATTTTTATAAGTGCCAATAGCACAAAGGTAGTGGCGTCGGACCGCAGCGTGGAAGGTCTCAGGTTCGATCCCCGGTCGGGCCAAAAATTTATTGAGGCTTTTTTTCACAACCGTGAGGTGGAAAATTTTATTGAGTGGGAGAATCAGCAGATGGCAGAAAATACCACTGCAGGGGCATCGAAAGGTGTCCCAGCAACAACATTGAAGCTGGCAACGGCACCATCAGCGGGAGCAGCTAAGGCTGCCCTAGCAACAGCATCAAAGCCGGCAACGGCACAATCAACGGCAGCTTCGAATGTTGCAGTAGCAGAAGCTTCAACGGCACCATCAGCCGAGATGAACAAGAAGAGGAGGAAGAGGATTATCTCTGTCCCTAACCTCATAAAGCGCCGCTCCACCAACACTTCAGCCAAGCTGCCAGCTGAAGTAAAGGAGACGGTGCATAAAGATAAAACAACAGCGGTAGCAAAAAATCAACAACAGTTGAACACCTCGCCATCAGATGACGAGGAAACAGAATATATGTCCGAAGGGGGAGAGGGACTGTATACGATGGTTGACAGCAACCAATTTGTCGACCTAACTTCACCAGAGGCGTCGTCAGAAGACGAACCCGAACCTTTCACTGATGAGCAAGGTATAAGAGAAAAAATTGTTGCTATTGAGGGGGCGATGGAGAGCCTCAAAAAACAATTGGCGCCACTGGTCATTGCGCTTAAAAATAAACAAGAAGCTCGTCGCGCAAAGGAAAAACAGGAGCGCGAGCAGAAAAACAGACTACAGGCGTCACAAAAAGTAGTGCAACCACAACAAATAAATGATGAACTGCCAAGCACATCAAAGCAGGCACAGCTAAACCAGCAACCAAACCAGCAACAACAACAACCAAAGCAACCACGACAGCAGTTGCAATCTCAACAGCCACAGCAGCAAGAAGGGCAACAGAAAAAAAATCAGCAGCAGCAGAAACAACAACAAAAACAGCAGCAGAATCAACAGCAGCAGAACCAACAGCAGCAGAACCAGCAACAACAGAGTCATCAGCAGCAGCCACAGCCGCCCAAAACCAAAAAAGAAAAGGTGCCACCAATTAACACCTATAAGATGGAGCTAGAGGACACCATAAATCTATGTAAGTCGGCCATAGGCAATAATTTTACAATAAAAAGATTAAATAAAGATAGACATGCTATCAACTGCTTCACAGTAGAACAGCATAAAATTGTTAAAGATCTGTTAAAACAGTCCACTACTGAGTTCTTCAGCTTTACGCCGAAAGCTGACAAATTCCAAACGGTCCTTCTGAAGGGCATAGATTCCTGCACGGAACCACAGGTGCTCTTAAATGAGCTCCGCCAAAAAGCGAGCGACGATCTCGAGTTTATCGGGGTCAAGCCGTTCGCTACAGTCAGAGCCAGACGGGAGAAGCGGAATCTACCGTTCTTCCTAGTACAGCTCTCACCCAAAAGCAAACTGGATAGTTTGAGGAGTATCTCCATCCTCAACTACCAGGTTGTAACTTGGGATAGATTAAAGAGGCGCGGCGACATGCTTCAATGCATGCGCTGCCAAAGGTTCGGCCATGCTGCAGCAAACTGCGAAATGCAGTCACGCTGCGTCAAGTGTGGTGAGAACCACAAAGTAGAAGAGTGTAAGCTCGGACAGGAACGGGTCGAAGATAGGACCCAGCTTAGATGTGCACTTTGCCGTGGCGAAGGGCACCCCGCAAATTATCGGGGATGTCCGGCGTTCCAGCAAATCAAACAAAACAAAGCGGCTAGGCAGACAGAGGTAGAGAAACGCCCTTCAGTGCGTCCTCCTACAATAACGCCCGTCAACCCCCAAATTTCCTACGCCCAAATGGCTTCAGGAAGGGGGAGTACGGTACAGCCTGCGCCAAGGGTAGCCCAACCGGCCCTCGTGCCTAAGGCACCGGACGCACAGGCCGAAATCAGAGGCATGTTGCTGGCCATTCAAGGCCAGTTAACAGGTCTTCAAAAACAGATCAGGGAGCAGGCGACAAGGGTGGACTATCTCTACTCTGTTTTGCCTAGCTTAACGCAACTTAGAGGTTAAGGGCGCGCTGCCGGAGAGGCCCTTTAAGATCCTTGCTGTGAATGTAAATTCACTGATTAGGACCGAACGTAGAGCTAATCTTTTCCAATTGTTGAAAGACCAAAGTCCAGATGTGTTTATGGCTAGCGAAACTAAGCTAAACCAGAAACATAAATTGACTAATAGCAAATACAATATCGTTAGAAGAGATCGGCCCAACTCCACTCAAGGGGGTGGTGTCGCAATCTTCATACGAAAAGGCATTGATCATAAAGTAGTATATAATAGTGATGTGCGCAGATTTCGGTTGCTAGAAGCTGGCGTCATATGCATTTCTCTCCAACAGGGGAAGCGAATGTATGTGATCTCGGCTTACGCACCGGAATCACCTCAGCCAACTAATTTTATAACAGAGCTCGAAAAACTTTTCGATTGTCTTCGATTGAACTCGGAAGATAACTACTATCTGATGGCCGGTGATTTGAATGCCAAACACACAGATTGGGGAAATCAAATACAAAATCCAAGAGGTAGTCATCTGTATAATTGGATGAGTCAATTCAGCGTTGAGTATGGGGTTGACCTGCTGGCTACAGATAGGCCATCGTTTCCAAGAAGCGGTGCCTTTCTGGATCTATTGCTGATAGACTCAAGACTGACAATTACTGACACTGTGGGTCAACAACGAAGGAACTGTTTACGGACCATCGAGTACGACAGTGATCACTGCGGACTCGCTGCGGTAGTACAGCTGCCGAACGAGCTGGTGGAGCTGGAGGAGTATGTACCGGTGCATACTTACAATTACAGTAAGATGCGCTGGCCACGCTTCACCAACGCCATAGCAAGCGAAATTCATTCGCATAATATATCCCCACCAAACGACAGGAATCTTACAAATACTGAAATCGACCACTACTTAGAACAAATGGACGAGACAATCCAACGAACAATGGAGAAAACAATACCGAAATACAAAGAACGTGACGCAACCAACATGTACCATAACGCGACCATAGACGCACTACACAGACAAAAAAGTGGACTGCTGACGAGACTAAAACGCTTGTACCGACGGTTTACTGACCCACATGATCTGGAGATTAGGACACTGAAGTCGTCTATCAAAAACATCAACCAATTGATCAAGGAGAACTATCGGTTGTCCATTAATTTGTATTGGGACAACAAAATTCGGGCCGTTAATTCTAGCGACCCGAGCATGTTTCCGCAAATTAACAAGATATTTAGGAAAAACGATCAAAACGACCTTCCGTGTCTTAAGCTCCAGAGGACGACAGAGAACAGAGACGTACTTCTGACAGCAGGCATAGATCCAGAGGAAGCCGTCTTGGACGATGACCTCTTTATCATCGAAGATCCTCGTGAGAAAGTGGAGGCTGTGGGGGCTGCTTTCCAGCAAGTGTACAAGGTTAATGCAAGCATTCGCCCGAACCATGACCTGGAAAACAGGGCCCTGCTTCACCACTTCTACCTTCGTAATGATATTACGCAATGGCGATCGGAGAATCCCGGTTTTACTGGGTTCAATGAAGAACACTTGGCAAACGCCATCATCGCCGAGCGAAACGGGCCAAGTTCCCTGTTAATTTCGAAGGTCGAGCTCCAACTCATCTTCGACTCACTAAAGAAAAAGAAGTCAGCAGGAGTCGATGGTATATCCAACGTTGTACTACGACATCTACCTCGGGAAGCAGTAGACATTTATACCACACTGTTTAACAACGCCCTGAATAATGCATATTATCCAGTGCGGTGGAAGACAGCCGTGGTACATCCTCTCCCGAAAAAGGGAAAGGACAACTCCAATCCGGCGAATCTCCGGTCGATAAGTCTTCTTCCGAGTATCAGCAAGGTATTCGAAAAAGTAATCAATAGAGCTCTGTTTCAGTGGGCAGAGGACAACAATATCATACCGGATAATCAGTTCGGATTTAAGGCGAGACATGACACCATTCATGCCGCGTCTAAACTCGTTTCTGATATCCAATGGAACAAATCTAAAAAGCAGTGTACGGGTGCCTGTCTGGTTGATTTGGAGAAGGCTTTCGACACCGTATGGCTAGAAGGTCTTTATCTAAAGCTGACCAGGCTTGGCATAAGTAAACCGCTATTGTATATGCTTTATGACATGCTCAATGGTAGAAAGTTTGTTGTCAAAAGTGGCAATGTAACTTCTACCGGAACATTCCATATTAAAAATGGTCTTCAACAGGGAGCGGTAAACTCGCCGATTCTATTCAGCATTTACACCAGCGATCTGATAGGTAGTTTAACTCAGGCAATTGCGTATGCCGATGATCTAATTGCGTACAGAACAGCCCCAAAAGTTGAGGTCATCAGAATTCTTTTGCAGCGTGACTTCGACAAGATTCAGCGATATTGTGATGACTGGAAGTTGAAAATCAACTTTCAGAAATCAGAAACTATTCTGTTTAGGACTCCGTTGTGTGGAGCCTCAAGGGATACAAGAAAGAACTGGCGCAAGCTAGTGATCGTGGGGCCAAATGGACATCCACTGGCGAGTAAAAGTGTAGTAAAGTACCTTGGCATCTGGTTGGATCAGTATTTGTATTTCGACAGACATATAAGTGCTGCTCTGACCAGGGCTAGGGGAGCTTTTGCCCTGACGAAACGGTTGTTTTATAGCAGCCGGCTTGACACCAGGGTGAAGGTGATTTGCTACATGGCCCTCATCCGGCCGATGATTGCCTATGGATGCCCGGTTTGGTTCAACGTTGCCCCATCTCAAATGGAAAAGATTCGGGTGTTTGAGAGGCAGTGCCTTAGACGCTGCCTTGGATTACACAGAACACTAGAGTCGGAGTACACACGATATTATTCCAACCAGGTTCTCTACAACGGGGCCAACATAAACAGAATAGATAATTTTTTGTTTAAGCTGATTCGGGGTCACATTGCAAGAGCGATGTCCTCAACAAACAGCTTAATTTTTGGGGCTTACTACCCTAACAACGAATATCATGAGAGTGTGCGTCTGAGCGGCTTTATTCCGCCCGAAGCATTCCTCTATTTAGACAGTCGAGGGCTGATACAGGATAGAGAGGCGGTTCCGCTAATCTACCACGTCGGCCGTAGAACTGTAGATAGGCGACTCCTTTACAACCGAGACGTCCTCGCACAAGGTGGAGCAGAGCTCCTTCGGTTCAGTAGGACTGTGTCCGATCGGGACCGAAAAGATAGGGCAAAGCAGGAGAACCAGTTCTGGTGGCTGAAAATTGAAAATGGCAACATGGCTATTTAAAGTTGACTAAGCTTTTTTGTCTTGGCCGACTTACATAGGTTTAGGTGTATTAGTTTTAAGTAGGGCAGTCAGGGTGGCACAAAAAAAAACACAAAAAACAAAAAAAAACTAACAAAAAAAAAATATAAAAACAAAAACTTTACAAAAAAATAATAAAATCAAAAAATGCTTGCTGTGGCTGTTCTAGTTTTTAAGTAGTCTTAAGTAGTTCTAAGTAGTTTAAGTAGCTTTAAGTAGTTTTAATTAGCTTTATAATAGTTTTAAGTAGTTTGTAAGTTTTATATAAAATATAAAAAAAAAAAGGATCAGAGAACCGAGTTTTTTGTAAATTCTTCTCGGTGAAAAATAAAAACCGATAGAATTTTAGTCTTAAGATAGTTAATAGGCCGAAAGGCATTAGTATTAAGAAATCATAGTTTAACTTAGAGCGCCCGCATGGGGCCAGTAAGTTAGTTGTAAGTTATTGATAAGTAGGCTAGTTTTTATGAATTTTTGTCTAGCTTTAAGATAGTTATAAGTTAAAATAAAAATAAAAATGAATTAAAAAAAAATAAAAAAAAAAAAAAAAAAAAAAAAAATATCGGTTCTCGTCCGATCACCGAAATCAAGCATCGTCGGGCGCGGTTAGTACTTAGATGGGGGACCGCTTGGGAACACCGCGTGTTGTTGGCATGTGCCTTTTTGCCCTCATAAACACTCTACTCCTATTATTTTGTTTTAAAAAATTTATATTTTACACGTACAATTTGCACAAAGCTCTCTAACCGGTCAATTTTAACACAATTTTCAATGTATTTTCTCTTTGGTGTGTCTTGTAATTGGATTTTTGTTTTTGTTTTTTTTTTTTAAACCATTTTCAGAAACTTATGGGTTTGTTATTTATTAATAAGAAAAAAAAAAAAAAACAAAATAGTTTGTTGAGGTTTTTTAAAAACGTCACCCTCAAAATGGTCCCCTGCCCCCACTTATAAAAATGAAAATTATCTCAGAAGAATTTATAGATAATGCAGCTTTTAAGATTTTCTCATAAAACCGGTCGGTTTAAGGTAAAATATAAGTAGGTAGTCGTTATAAAGTAGGTAAATTTAACTCACATTCTCTTATCAGTGCACCTGAAGATATGCTTTTTTTTTTAAGTTAATCGTTTATCGTCATTTTAATGTAGGTAAATTTTACTCACGTGTTCTTATCAGTGCACCTGAAAGTATGCAATTTTTTTTTAAGTTAATACAAAATGTTTAGCAAGCAAGTGTTATGTATATAAGCGTATAGCGCTAAGCCATGGTATTTTGTAGGATATGCTTTCGGAGATAACAGTGGGTACGCCTAAAAGTATGCAAGGATTTTTAAGCTTATATAATATCCTGAACAATATGCAATGTTTTTTGCGGGGAAAATTAATGTATGTATTTGTTTATTAAACCTTTACCTAATAGGTTGTACTTTATGTTTCAAAATATTTAATAACGCTTTTTTACTAGTTCAATTTTTGTTAAAACAACCACCAACAATAAGATACATTTCAAGGTTGCAATTCATTTTAGGCATAAACACCACACAAAAAGTATTTTACCATTTAAAACAATGTTAAAATATTGCTTCTGCATTTTGCCGTCCACTATACCAATACCTACTTATTAAATTCACCATATCAAATGACGTTTACCTACTTTTATAAACAAAACATCGTAGGTTAATATTTATATGTATGTATGATGTTGGATAGTTTTTTGTTTTTAAATATTGATAGTCTATTGTATCTAGTTATGGAAATTTGATTGAATCATTTGTGGTCGAATAACAACATTGAAAAGGACGTGAGTACTAAATTGTTGTCATTGATAAATTCATAAAGACTACCTCTTTTTGTGTTTTATTTTGTTTCTTATTAAATGTATTTAAAGTCTTTTAGCTTGAAGTAAATATACTATCGAAACGTTTAAATGTTGAAAATTGTTTACTTTGACCGACAAAAACAGAGATTGATAAGGTTAAACTTAGCGAAGTTAGTTTTCGCCAACGACCATACCACGATGAAAATATCGGTTCTCGTCAGTCGATCTTGAACTGTGGAGGTGAGCGAACGTTAAGCGACTTTCCCAGTGTTTGCAAATAAATTCGAGAGTGATAAAGTATAACTTTAGCCAAGGCTTTTTCAATAGTGCCAATAGCACAGTGCTAGAGGTGGCGAACCGCGGTGCGGAGGGTCACGAGTTCGAGTCCCGGTCGGGCATAAAAAAATTGGAAGCTTTTTTTCACAACAGAGAAGTTGAAAATTTTATTGATTGGGAGAACCAACTAATGGAAGAAGAAAAAAGTGCAGGGGCATCGAAAGGTGTCCCAGCAAAAACAACTAAGCCGACAACGGCATCATCAATGGGACCGCCCAAGAACGTCCCAACAACAACAAAGCCGACAGTGGCATCAACCATGGGACCAACTAAAGGTGCCCAAGAAACAACAGCAAAGCCGACAACGGCACCCACAGCGGGGACATCGAAAGATGCCCTAGCAACAACGGCAACGGCACCATCAGCCGATATGCCAACGAAGAGGAGGAAGAGGATTCGATATCTACCGAACCTTGTGAAGCGCCAGTCCACTACCACTTCAGTTAAGCTGCTAGCTGGAGCGAGGGAGATGGGACCTACGGCGAAGGTATCGACAGCAGCAAATCAGCTAAGTTCCGATGAGGAAATTGATTACATGTCCGAGGGGGGAGAGGGACATTACGCAACAGGGGACAGCAGTCTGTTTGTGGATCTCACTTCACCAGAGGCGTCCTCCGATGAAGAAAAAGAGGAGCAATGTATACAGGCCAAAATTGGTGCTGTGCAAGGGGAAATCGATCTCCTCAGAGCCCAGCTAACGCCCCTGATACTGGCTCTGAAAGAAAAGCAAGAAGCTCGCCGGGAGAAGGAACGGCTGGAGCTAATTAATAAAAAGGCGCTACAGCAGCAACAAAAAGTAGCGCACCAAAATGCAACTAATGGTGAGCTGCCAACACCTAAGCAGCCTCAGCCTAACCAGCAAGTGCAGCAGCAACAACAACAGCGGCAACAAAAAGGCCAAAAACAAAAGCATCCACAGCAAGTGATGCTCAAACAACAGCCACAGCAGCAGAGACAACAGCAACAAAATCAGCAGCAGCAGAAACAGCAGCAGCAGAATCAACAGCAGCAGAAACAACAACAACAGCAGCAGAATCAACAGCAGCAGAGTCAACAGCAGCAGCCACAGCCGCCCAAAAACAAAAAAGAAAAAGTGCCACCCATCAACACTTATAAGATGGATCTACAAGACACCATAAACATATGTAAGTCGGCCATAGGCCAAAACTTTACTATTAAGAGACTTAGTGAAAATAGACATGCTATCCACTGCTTTACAGTGGAACAGCATAAAATTATTAAAGAATTATTAAAAAAATCCACGACAGAGTTCTTTAGCTTTACCCCCAAAACTGATAAATTGCAAACGGTCCTTCTGAAGGGCATAGATTCCTGCACGGAACCACAGGTGCTCTTAAATGAGCTCCGCCAAAAAGCGAGCGACGATCTCGAGTTTATCGGGGTCAAGCCGTTCGCTACAGTCAGAGCCAGACGGGAGAAGCGGAATTTACCGTTCTTCCTAGTACAGCTCTCGCCCAGCAGCAAACTGGATAGTTTGAGGAGTATCTCCATCCTCAACTACCAGGTTGTAACTTGGGATAGACTAAAGAGACGCGGCGACATGCTTCAATGCATGCGCTGCCAAAGGTTCGGCCATGCTGCAGCAAACTGCGAAATGCAGTCACGCTGCGTCAAGTGTGGTGAGAACCACAAGGTAGAAGAGTGTAAGCTCGGACAGGAACGGGTTGAAGATAGGACCCAGCTTAGATGTGCACTTTGCCGAGGCGGAGGGCACCCCGCAAATTATCGGGGATGTCCGGCGTTCCAGCAAATCAAACAAAACAAAGCGGCTAGGCAGACAGAGGTAGAGAAACGCCCTTCAGTGCGTCCTCCTACAGTAACGCCCGTCAACCCCCAAATTTCCTACGCCCAAATGGCTTCAGGAAGGGGCAATACGGTACAGCCTGCGCCAAAGGTAGCCCAACCGGCCCTCGTGCCTAAGGCACCGGACGCACAGGCCGAAATTAGAGGCATGTTGCTGGCAATTCAAGGCCAGTTAACAGGTCTTCAAAAACAGATCAGGGAGCAGGCGACAAGGGTGGACTATCTCTACTCTGTTTTGCCTAGCTTAACGCAACTTAGAGGTTAAGGGCGCGCTGCCGGAGAGGCCTTTTAAGATCCTTGCTGTGAATGTAAATTCACTGATTAGGACCGAACGTAGAGCTAATCTCTTCCAATTGTTGAAAGACCAAAGTCCAGATGTGTTTATGGCTAGCGAAACTAAGCTAAACCAGAAACATAAATTGACTAATAGCAAATACAATATCGTTAGAAGAGATCGGCCCAACTCCACTCAAGGGGGTGGTGTCGCAATCTTCATACGAAAAGGCATTGATCATAGGGTAATATATAATAGCGATGTGCGAAGATTTCGGTTGCTTGAGGCGTGCATCATATGCATTCCTCTCCAACAGGGGAAGCGAATGTATGTGATCTCGGCTTACGCACCGGAATCCCCTCTGCCAACTAATTTTATAACAGAGCTCGAAAAACTTTTCGATTGTCTTCGATTGAACTCGGAAGATAACTACTATCTCATGGCCGGTGATTTGAATGCCAAACACACAGATTGGGGAAATCAAATACAAAATCCTAGAGGTAGTCATCTGTATAATTGGATGAGTCAATTCAGCGTTGAGTATGGGGTTGACCTGCTGGCTACAGAGAGGCCATCGTTTCCAAGAAGCGGTGCCTTTCTGGATCTATTGCTGATAGACTCTAGACTGACAATTACTGACACTGTGGGTCAACAACGAAGGAACTGTTTACGCACCATCGAGTTCGACAGTGATCACTGCGGACTCGCTGCCGTAATACAGCTTCCGAACGAGCTTATGGAGTTGGAGGAGTATGTACCGGTGCATACTTACAATTACAGTAAGATGCGCTGGCCACGCTTCACCAGCGCCATAGCAAGCGAAATTCGGTCACATAATATATCCCCACCAAACGACAGGAACCTTACAAATACTGAAATCGACCACTACTTAGAACAAATGGACGAGACAATCCAACGAACAATGGAGAAAACAATACCGAAATACAAAGAACGGGACGCAACTGACATGTACCGTAACGCGACCATTGACGCACTAAACAGACAAAAAAGCGGACTTCTGACAAGACTAAAACGCTTGTACCGACGGTTTACTGACCCACATGATCTGGAGATTAGGACACTGAAGTCGTCTATCAAAAACATCAACCAATTGATCAAGGAGAACTATCGGTTGTCCATTAATTTGTATTGGGACAACAAAATTCGGGCCGTTAATTCTAGCGACCCGAGTATGTTTCCGCAAATTAATAAGATATTTAGAAAAAACGATCAAAACGACCTTCCGTGTCTTAAACTCCAGAGGACGACAGAGAACAGAGACGTACTTCTGACAGCAGGCATAGATCCAGAGGAAGCCGTCTTGGACGATGACCTCTTTATCATTGAAGATCCTCGTGAGAAAGTGGAGGCTGTGGGGGCTGCTTTCCAGCAAGTGTACAAGGTTAATGCATGCATTCGCCCGAACCATGACCTGGAAAACAGGGCCCTGCTTCACCACTTCTACCTTAGAAACGATATTACGCAATGGCGATCGGAGAACCTCGGTTTTACTGGGTTCAATGAAGAACACTTGGCAAACGCCATCATCGCCGAGCGAAACGGGCCAAGTTCCCTGTTAATTTCGAAGGTCGAGCTCCAACTCATCTTCGACTCACTAAAGAAAAAGAAGTCAGCAGGAGTCGATGGTATATCCAACGTTGTACTACGACATCTACCTCGGGAAGCAGTAGACATTTATACCACACTGTTTAACAACGCTCTGAATAATGCATATTATCCAGTGCGGTGGAAGACAGCCGTGGTACATCCTCTCCCGAAAAAGGGAAAGGACAACTCCAATCCGGCGAATCTCCGGTCGATAAGTCTTCTTCCGAGTATCAGCAAGGTATTCGAAAAAGTAATCAATAGAGCTCTGTTTCAGTGGGCAGAGGACAACAATATCATACCGGATAATCAGTTCGGATTTAAGGCGAGACATGACACCATTCATGCCGCGTCTAAACTCGTTTCTGATATCCAATGGAACAAATCCAAAAAGCAGTGTACGGGTGCCTGTCTGGTTGATTTGGAGAAGGCTTTCGACACCGTATGGCTAGAAGGTCTTTATCTGAAGCTGACCAGGCTTGGCATAAGTAAACCGCTATTGTATATGCTTTATGACATGCTCAATGGTAGAAAGTTTGTTGTCAAAAGTGGCAATGTAACTTCTACCGCAACATTTCATATTAAAAATGGTCTTCAACAGGGAGCGGTAAACTCGCCGATTCTATTCAGTATTTACACCAGCGATCTGATAGGTAGTGTAACTCAGGCAATTGCGTATGCCGATGATCTAATTGCGTACAGAACAGCCCCAAAAGTTGAGGTCATCAGAATTCTTTTGCAGCGTGACTTCGACAAGATTCAGCGATATTGCGATGACTGGAAGTTGAAAATCAACTTTCAGAAATCAGAAACTATTCTGTTTAGGACTCCGTTGCATGGAGCCACAAGGGATACGAGAAAGAACTGGCGCAAGCTGGTGATCGTGGGGCCAAATGGACATCCACTGGCGAGTAAAAGTGTAGTAAAGTACCTTGGCATCTGGTTGGATCAGTATTTGTATTTCGACAGACATATAAGTGCTGCTCTGGCCAGGGCTAGGGGAGCTTTTGCCCTGACGAAACGGTTGTTTTATAGCAGCCGGCTTGACACCAGGGTGAAGGTGATTTGCTACATGGCCCTCATCCGGCCGATGATTGCCTATGGATGCCCGGTTTGGTTCAACGTTGCCCCATCTCAAATGGAAAAGATTCGGGTGTTTGAGAGGCAGTGCCTTAGACGCTGCCTTGGATTACACAGAACACCAGAGTCGGAGTACACACGATACTATTCCAACCAGGTTCTATACAACGGGGCCAACATAAACAGAATAGATAATTTTTTGTTTAAGCTGATTCGGGGTCACATTGCAAGAGCGATGTCTTCAACCAACAGCTTAATTTTTGGGGCTTACTACCCTAACGACGATTATTATGAAAGTGTACGTCTAAGCGGCTTTATTCCGCCCGATGCTTTCCTCTATTTAGACAGTCGAGGCCTGGTCCAGGATAGAGCGGCGATCCCGCTAATCTACCACGTCGGCCGTAGAACTGTAGATAGGCGACTCCTTTACAACCGAGACGTCCTCGCACAAAGGGGAGCTGAGCGCCTTCGGTTCAGTAGGACTGTGTCCGATCGGGACCGAAAAGATAGGGTAAAGCAGGAGAACCAGTTCTGGTGGTTGAAAAATGATATTTAAAGTTGACTAAGCTTTCTTGTCTTGGCCGACTTACATAGGTTTAGGTGTATTAGTTTTAAGTAGGGACAGTCAGGGTGGCACAAAAAAAAAAAAAAAAAAAAAAAAAAAAAAAAAAAAAAAACACAAAACACAAAACACAACAAAAAAAACATAAAAATTAAAAACTTAACAAAAAAATAATAAAACAAAAAATGCTTGCTGTGGCTGTTCTATTTTTTAAGTAGTTTTAAGTAGTTCTAAGTAGTTTAAGTAGCTTTAAGTAGTTTTAATTAGCTTAACTATAGTTTTATGTAGTTTGTAAGTTTTATATAAAAAAATAAAATGATAAATATACCAAGTTTTTTTTTAAAATTCTTCTTGGTGAAAAATAAAACCATAGTGAATTTTAGTATTAATATAGTTCTTAGGCCGAAAGGCATTAGTATTAAGTTATCATAGTTTAACTTAGAGCGCCCGCATGGGGCCAGTAAGTTAGTTGTAAGTTATTGATAAGTAGGCTAGTTTTTATATATTTTTGTCTAGCTTTAAGATAGTTATGAGTTAAAAGAAAAATAAAAATGAATTAAAAAAAAAAAAAAAAAAATATCGGTTCTCGTCCGATCACCGAAATCAAGCATCGTCGGGCGCGGTTAGTACTTAGATGGGGGACCGCTTGGGAACACCGCGTGTTGTTGGCATGTGCCTTTTTGCCCTCATAAACACTCTACTCCTATTATTTTGTTTTAAAAATTTATATTTTACACGTACAATTTGCACAAAGCTCTCTAACCGGTCAATTTTAACACAATTTTCAATGTATTTTCTCTTTGGTGTGTCTTGTAATTGGATTTTTTTTTTGTTTTTTTTTTAAACCATTTTCAGAAACTTATGGGACTGTTATTTATTAATAAGAAAAAAAAAAAATAACAAAATAGTTTGTTGAGGTTTTTTAAAAACGTCACCCTCAAAATGGTCCCCTGCCCCCACTTATAAAAATGAAAATTATCTCAGAAGAATTTATAGATAATGCAGCTTTTAAGATTTTCTCATAAAACCGGTCGGTTTAAGGTAAAATATAAGTAGGTAGTCGTTATAAAGTAGGTAAATTTTACTCACATTCTCTTATCAGTGCACCTGAAGATATGCTTTTTTTAAAAAGTTAATCGTTTATCGTCATTTTAATGTAGGTAAATTTTACTCACGTGTTCTTATCAGTGCACCTGAAAGTATGCAATTTTTTTTTAAGTTAATACAAAATGTTTAGCAAGCAAGTGTTATGTATATAAGCGTATAGCGCTAAGCTATGGTATTTTGTAGGATATGCTTTCGGAGATAACAGTGGGTACGCCTAAAAGTATGCAAGGATTTTTAAGCTTATATAATATCCTGAACAATATGCAATGTTTTTCGCGGGGAAAATTAATTTATGTATTTGTTTATTAAACCTTTACCTAATAGGTTGTACTTTATGTTTCAAAATATTTAATAACGCTTTTTTACTAGTTCAATTTTTGTTAAAACAACCACCAACAATAAGATACATTTCAAGGTTGCAATTCATTTTAGGCATAAACACCACACAACAAGTATTTTACCATTTAAAACAATGTTAAAATATTGCTTCTGCATTTTGCCGTCCACTATACCAATACCTACTTATTAAATTCACCATATCAAATGACGTTTACCTACTTTTATAAACAAAACATCGTAGGTAAATATTTATATGTATGTATGATGTTGGATAGTTGTTTGTTTTTAAATATTGATAGTCTATTGTATCTAGTTAAGGAAATTTGATTGAATCATTTGTGGTCGAATAACAACATTGAAAAGGACGTGAGTACTAAATTGTTGTCATTGATAAATTCATAAAGACTACCTCTTTTTGTGTTTTATTTTGTTTCTTATTAAATGTATTTAAAGTCTTTTAGCTTGAAGTAAATATACTACCGAAACGTTTAAATGTTGAAAATTGTTTACTTTGACCGACAAAAACAGATTGATAAGGTTAAACTTAGCGAAGTTAGTTTTCGCCAACGACCATACCACGATGAAAATATCGGTTCTCGTGATTTCGGTTGCTAGAAGCTTGCGTCATATGCATTTCTCTCCAACAGGGGAAGCGAATGTATGTGATCTCGGCTTACGCACCGGAATCACCTCAGCCAACTAATTTTATAACAGAGCTCGAAAAACTTTTCGATCGTCTTCGATTGAACTCGGAAGATAACTACTATCTGATGGCCGGTGATTTGAATGCCAAACACACAGATTGGGGAAATCAAATACAAAATCCTAGAGGTAGTCATCTGTATAATTGGATGAGTCAATTCAGCGTTGAGTATGGGATTGACCTGCTGGCTACAGATATGCCATCGTTTCCAAGAAGCGGTGCCTTTCTGGATCTATTGCTGATAGACTCAAGACTGACAATTACTGACACTGTGGGTCAACAACGAAGGAACTGTTTACGGACCATCGAGTACGACAGTGATCACTGCGGACTCGCTGCCGTAATACAGCTGCCGAACGAGCTGGTGGAGCTGGAGGAGTATGTACCGGTGCATACTTACAATTACAGTAAGATGTGCTGGCCACGCTTCACCAACGCCATAGCAAGCGAAATTCATTCGCATAATATATCCCCACCAAACGACAGGAATCTTACAAATACTGAAATCGACCACTACTTAGAACAAATGGACGAGACAATCCAACCAACAATGGAGAAAACAATACCGAAATACAAAGAACGTGACGCAACCAACATGTACCATAACGCGACCATAGACGCACTACACAGACAAAAAAGTGGACTGCTGACGAGACTAAAACGCTTGTACCGACGGTTTACTGACCCACATGATCTGGAGATTAGGACACTGAAGTCGTCTATCAAAAACATCAACCAATTGATCAAGGAGAACTATCGGTTGTCCATTAATTTGTATTGGGACAACAAAGTTCGGGCCGTTAATTCTAGCGACCCGAGCATGTTTCCGCAAATTAATAAGATATTTAGGAAAAACGATCAAAACGACCTTCCGTGTCTTAAGCTCCAGAGGACGACAGAGAACAGAGACGTACTTCTGACAGCATGCATAGATCCAGAGGAAGCCGTCTTGGACGATGACCTCTTTATCATCGAAGATCCTCGTGAGAAAGTGGAGGCTGTGGGGGCTGCTTTCCAGCAAGTGTACAAGGTTAATGCATGCATTCGCCCGAACCATGACCTGGAAAACAGGGCCCTGCTTCACCACTTCTACCTTAGAAACGATATTACGCAATGGCGATCGGAGAACCTCGGTTTTACTGGGTTCAATGAAGAACACTTGGCAAACGCCATCATCGCCGAGCGAAACGGGCCAAGTTCCCTGTTAATTTCGAAGGTCGAGCTCCAACTCATCTTCGACTCACTAAAGAAAAAGAAGTCAGCAGGAGTCGATGGTATATCCAACGTTGTACTACGACATCTACCTCGGGAAGCAGTAGACATTTACACCACACTGTTTAACAACGCTCTGAATAATGCATATTATCCAGTGCGGTGGAAGACAGCCGTGGTACATCCTCTCCCGAAAAAGGGAAAGGACAACTCCAATCCGGCGAATCTCCGGTCGATAAGTCTTCTTCCGAGTATCAGCAAGGTATTCGAAAAAGTTATCAATAGAGCTCTGTTTAAGTGGGCAGAGGACAACAATATCATACCGGAAAATCAGTTCGGATTTAAGGCGAGACATGACACCATTCATGCCGCGTCTAAACTCGTTTCTGATATTCAATGGAACAAATCCAAAAAGCAGTGTACGGGTGCCTGTCTGGTTGATTTGGAGAAGGCTTTCGACACCGTATGGCTAGAAGGTCTTTATCTGAAGCTGACCAGGCTTGGCATAAGTAAACCGCTATTGTATATGCTTTATGACATGCTCAGTGGTAGAAAGTTTGTTGTCAAAAGTGGCAATGTAACTTCTACCGCAACATTCCATATTAAAAATGGTCTTCAACAGGGAGCGGTAAACTCGCCGATTCTATTCAGCATTTACACCAGCGATCTGATAGGTAGTTTAACTCAGGCAATTGCGTATGCCGATGATCTAATTGCGTACAGAACAGCCCCAAAAGTTGAGGTCATCAGAATTCTTTTGCAGCGTGACTTCGACAAGATTCAGCGATATTGTGATGATTGGAAGTTGAAAATCAACTTTCAGAAATCAGAAACTATTCTGTTTAGGACTCCGTTGCATGGAGCCACAAGGGATACGAGAAAGAACTGGCGCAAGCTGGTGATCGTGGGGCCAAATGGACATCCACTGGCGAGTAAAAGTGTAGTAAAGTACCTTGGCATCTGGTTGGATCAGTATTTGTATTTCGACAGACATATAAGTGCTGCTCTGGCCAGGGCTAGGGGAGCTTTTGCCCTGACGAAACGGTTGTTTTATAGCAGCCGGCTTGACACCAGGGTGAAGGTGATTTGCTACATGGCCCTCATCCGGCCGATGATTGCCTATGGATGCCCGGTTTGGTTCAACGTTGCCCCATCTCAAATGGAAAAGATTCGGGTGTTTGAGAGGCAGTGCCTTAGACGCTGCCTTGGATTACACAGAACACCAGAGTCGGAGTACACACGATACTATTCCAACCAGGTTCTATACAACGGGGCCAACATAAACAGAATAGATAATTTTTTGTTTAAGCTGATTCGGGGTCACATTGCAAGAGCGATGTCTTCAACCAACAGCTTAATTTTTGGGGCTTACTACCCAAACGACGATTATTATGAGAGTGTACGTCTAAGCGGCTTTATTCCGCCCGATGCTTTCCTCTATTTAGACAGTCGAGGCCTGGTCCAGGATAGAGCGGCGATCCCGCTAATCTACCACGTCGGCCGTAGAACTGTAGATAGGCGACTCCTTTACAACCGAGACGTCCTCGCACAAGGCGGAGCTGAGCGCCTTCGGTTCAGTAGGACTGTGTCCGATCGGGACCGAAAAGATAGGGTAAAGCAGGAGAACCAGTTCTGGTGGTTGAAAAATGATATTTAAAGTTGACTAAGCTTTCTTGTCTTGGCCGACTTACATAGGTTTAGGTGTATTAGTTTTAAGTAGGGACAGTCAGGGTGGCACAAAAAAAAAAAAAAAAAAAAAAAAAAAAAACACAACAAAAAAACATACAAATTAAAAATTACAAAAAAATAATAAAACAAAAAATGCTTGCTGTAGCTGTTCTAGTTTTTAAGTAGTTTTAAGTAGTTCTAAGTAGTTTAAGTAGCTTTAAGTAGTTTTAATTACCTTTATTATAGTTTTATGTAGTTTGTAAGTTTTATATAAAAAAATAAAATGATAAATATACCAAGTTTTTTTTAAAATTCTTCTTGGTGAAAAATAACACCATAGTGAATTTTAGTATTAATATAGTTCTTAGGCCGAAAGGCATTAGTATTAAGTTATCATAGTTTAACTTAGAGCGTCCGCATGGGGTCAGTAAGTTAGTTGTAAGTTATTGATAAGTAGGCTAGTTTTTATGAATTTTTGTCTAGCTTTAAGATAGTTATAAGATAATTGGAAAATAAAAATGAATTAAAAAAATAAAAAAAAAAAAAAAAAAAAAAAATATCGGTTCTCGTCCGATCACCGAAATCAAGCATCGTCGGGCGCGGTTAGTACTTAGATGGGGGACCGCTTGGGAACACCGCGTGTTGTTGGCATGTGCCTTTTTGCCCTCATAAACACTCTACTCCTATTATTTTGTTTTAAAAATTTATATTTTACACGTACAATTTGCACAAAGCTCTCTAACCGGTCAATTTTAACACAATTTTCAATGTATTTTCTCTTTGGTGTGTCTTGTAATTGGATTTTTTTTTTGTTTTTTTTTTAAACCATTTTCAGAAACTTATGGGACTGTTATTTATTAATAAGAAAAAAAAAAAAAAAACAAAATAGTTTGTTGAGGTTTTTTAAAAACGTCACCCTCAAAATGGTCCCCTGCCCCCACTTATAAAAATGAAAATTATCTCAGAAGAATTTATAGATAATGCAGCTTTTAAGATTTTCTCATAAAACCGGTCGGTTTAAGGTAAAATATAAGTAGGTAGTCGTTATAAAGTAGGTAAATTTTACTCACATTCTCTTATCAGTGCACCTGAAGATATGCTTTTTTTAAAAAGTTAATCGTTTATCGTCATTTTAATGTAGGTAAATTTTACTCACGTGTTCTTATCAGTGCACCTGAAAGTATGCAATTTTTTTTTAAGTTAATACAAAATGTTTAGCAAGCAAGTGTTATGTATATAAGCGTATAGCGCTAAGCTATGGTATTTTGTAGGATATGCTTTCGGAGATAACAGTGGGTACGCCTAAGAGTATGCAAGGATTTTTAAGCTTATATAATATCCTGAACAATATGCAATGTTTTTTGCGGGGAAAATTAATTTATGTATTTGTTTATTAAACCTTTACCTAATAGGTTGTACTTTATGTTTCAAAATATTTAATAACGCTTTTTTACTAGTTCAATTTTTGTTAAAACAACCACCAACAATAAGATACATTTCAAGGTTGCAATTCATTTTAGGCATAAACACCACACAAAAAGTATTTTACCATTTAAAACAATGTTAAAATATTGCTTCTGCATTTTGCCGTCCACTATACCAATACCTACTTATTAAATTCACCATATCAAATGACGTTTACCTACTTTTATAAACAAAACATCGTAGGTAAATATTTATATGTATGTATGATGTTGGATAGTTGTTTGTTTTTAAATATTGATAGTCTATTGTATCTAGTTAAGGAAATTTGATTGAATCATTTGTGGTCGAATAACAACATTGAAAAGGACGTGAGTACTAAATTGTTGTCATTGATAAATTCATAAAGACTACCTCTTTTTGTGTTTTATTTTGTTTCTTATTAAATGTATTTAAAGTCTTTTAGCTTGAAGTAAATATACTACCGAAACGTTTAAATGTTGAAAATTGTTTACTTTGACCGACAAAAACAGATTGATAAGGTTAAACTTAGCGAAGTTAGTTTTCGCCAACGACCATACCACGATGAAAATATCGGTTCTCGTCCGATCACCGAAATCAAGCATCGTCGGGCGCGGTTAGTACTTAGATGGGGGACCGCTTGGGAACACCGCGTGTTGTTGGCATGTGCCTTTTTGCCCTCATAAACACTCTACTCCTATTATTTTGTTTTAAAAATTTATATTTTACACGTACAATTTGCACAAAGCTCTCTAACCGGTCAATTTTAACACAATTTTCAATGTATTTTCTCTTTGGTGTGTCTTGTAATTGGATTTTTTTTTTGTTTTTTTTTTTAAACCATTTTCAGAAACTTATGGGACTGTTATTTATTAATAAGAAAAAAAAAAAAAAAACAAAATAGTTTGTTGAGGTTTTTTAAAAACGTCACCCTCAAAATGGTCCCCTGCCCCCACTTATAAAAATGAAAATTATCTCAGAAGAATTTATAGATAATGCAGCTTTTAAGATTTTCTCATAAAACCGGTCGGTTTAAGGTAAAATATAAGTAGGTAGTCGTTATAAAGTAGGTAAATTTTACTCACATTCTCTTATCAGTGCACCTGAAGATATGCTTTTTTTAAAAAGTTAATCGTTTATCGTCATTTTACTGTAGGTAAATTTTACTCACGTGTTCTTATCAGTGCACCTGAAAGTATGCAATTTTTTTTTAAGTTAATACAAAATGTTTAGCAAGCAAGTGTTATGTATATAAGCGTATAGCGCTAAGCTATGGTATTTTTTAGGATATGCTTTCGGAGATAACAGTGGGTACGCCTAAAAGTATGCAAGGATTTTTAAGCTTATATAATATCCTGAACAATATGCAATGTTTTTTGCGGGGAAAATTAATTTATGTATTTGTTTATTAAACCTTTACCTAATAGGTTGTACTTTATGTTTCAAAATATTTAATAACGCTTTTTTACTAGTTCAATTTTTGTTAAAACAACCACCAACAATAAGATACATTTCAAGGTTGCAATTCATTTTAGGCATAAACACCACACAAAAAGTATTTTACCATTTAAAACAATGTTAAAATATTGCTTCTGCATTTTGCCGTCCACTATACCAATACCTACTTATTAAATTCACCATATCAAATGACGTTTACCTACTTTTATAAACAAAACATCGTAGGTAAATATTTATATGTATGTATGATGTTGGATAGTTGTTTGTTTTTAAATATTGATAGTCTATTGTATCTAGTTAAGGAAATTTGATTGAATCATTTGTGGTCGAATAACAACATTGAAAAGGACGTGAGTACTAAATTGTTGTCATTGATAAATTCATAAAGACTACCTCTTTTTGTGTTTTATTTTGTTTCTTATTAAATGTATTTAAAGTCTTTTAGCTTGAAGTAAATATACTACCGAAACGTTTAAATGTTGAAAATTGTTTACTTTGACCGACAAAAACAGATTGATAAGGTTAAACTTAGCGAAGTTAGTTTTCGCCAACGACCATACCACGATGAAAATATCGGTTCTCGTCCGATCACCGAAATCAAGCATCGTCGGGCGCGGTTAGTACTTAGATGGGGGACCGCTTGGGAACACCGCGTGTTGTTGGCATGTGCCTTTTTGCCCTCATAAACACTCTACTCCTATTATTTTGTTTTAAAAAATTTATATTTTACACGTACAATTTGCACAAAGCTCTCTAACCGGTCAATTTTAACACAATTTTCAATGTATTTTCTCTTTGGTGTGTCTTGTAATTGGATTTTTTTTTTGTTTTTTTTTTTAAACCATTTTCAGAAACTTATGGGACTGTTATTTATTAATAAGAAAAAAAAAAAAAAAACAAAATAGTTTGTTGAGGTTTTTTAAAAACGTCACCCTCAAAATGGTCCCCTGCCCCCACTTATAAAAATGAAAATTATCTCAGAAGAATTTATAGATAATGCAGCTTTTAAGATTTTCTCATAAAACCGGTCGGTTTAAGGTAAAATATAAGTAGGTAGTCGTTATAAAGTAGGTAAATTTTACTCACATTCTCTTATCAGTGCACCTGAAGATATGCTTTTTTTAAAAAGTTAATCGTTTATCGTCATTTTACTGTAGGTAAATTTTACTCACGTGTTCTTATCAGTGCACCTGAAAGTATGCAATTTTTTTTTAAGTTAATACAAAATGTTTAGCAAGCAAGTGTTATGTATATAAGCGTATAGCGCTAAGCTATGGTATTTTGTAGGATATGCTTTCGGAGATAACAGTGGGTACGCCTAAAAGTATGCAAGGATTTTTAAGCTTATATAATATCCTGAACAATATGCAATGTTTTTTGCGGGGAAAATTAATTTATTTATTTGTTTATTAAACCTTTACCTAATAGGTTGTACTTTATGTTTCAAAATATTTAATAACGCTTTTTTACTAGTTCAATTTTTGTTAAAACAACCACCAACAATAAGATACATTTCAAGGTTGCAATTCATTTTAGGCATAAACACCACACAAAAAGTATTTTACCATTTAAAACAATGTTAAAATATTGCTTCTGCATTTTGCCGTCCACTATACCAATACCTACTTATTAAATTCACCATATCAAATGACGTTTACCTACTTTTATAAACAAAACATCGTAGGTAAATATTTATATGTATGTATGATGTTGGATAGTTGTTTGTTTTTAAATATTGATAGTCTATTGTATCTAGTTAAGGAAATTTGATTGAATCATTTGTGGTCGAATAACAACATTGAAAAGGACGTGAGTACTAAATTGTTGTCATTGATAAATTCATAAAGACTACCTCTTTTTGTGTTTTATTTTGTTTCTTATTAAATGTATTTAAAGTCTTTTAGCTTGAAGTAAATATACTACCGAAACGTTTAAATGTTGAAAATTGTTTACTTTGACCGACAAAAACAGATTGATAAGGTTAAACTTAGCGAAGTTAGTTTTCGCCAACGACCATACCACGATGAAAATATCGGTTCTCGTCCGATCACCGAAATCAAGCATCGTCGGGCGCGGTTAGTACTTAGATGGGGGACCGCTTGGGAACACCGCGTGTTGTTGGCATGTGCCTTTTTGCCCTCATAAACACTCTACTCCTATTATTTTGTTTTAAAAATTTATATTTTACACGTACAATTTGCACAAAGCTCTCTAACCGGTCAATTTTAACACAATTTTCAATGTATTTTCTCTTTGGTGTGTCTTGTAATTGGATTTTTTTTTTGTTTTTTTTTTAAACCATTTTCAGAAACTTATGGGACTGTTATTTATTAATAAGAAAAAAAAAAAAAAAACAAAATAGTTTGTTGAGGTTTTTTAAAAACGTCACCCTCAAAATGGTCCCCTGCCCCCACTTATAAAAATGAAAATTATCTCAGAAGAATTTATAGATAATGCAGCTTTTAAGATTTTCTCATAAAACCGGTCGGTTTAAGGTAAAATATAAGTAGGTAGTCGTTATAAAGTAGGTAAATTTTACTCACATTCTCTTATCAGTGCACCTGAAGATATGCTTTTTTTAAAATGTTAATCGTTTATCGTCATTTTAATGTAGGTAAATTTTACTCACGTGTTCTTATCAGTGCACCTGAAAGTATGCAATTTTTTTTTTAAGTTAATACAAAATGTTTAGCAAGCAAGTGTTATGTATATAAGCGTATAGCGCTAAGCTATGGTATTTTGTAGGATATGCTTTCGGAGATAACAGTGGGTACGCCTAAAAGTATGCAAGGATTTTTAAGCTTATATAATATCCTGAACAATATGCAATGTTTTTTGCGGGGAAAATTAATTTATGTATTTGTTTATTAAACCTTTACCTAATAGGTTGTACTTTATGTTTCAAAATATTTAATAACGCTTTTTTACTAGTTCAATTTTTGTTAAAACAACCACCAACAATAAGATACATTTCAAGGTTGCAATTCATTTTAGGCATAAACACCACACAAAAAGTATTTTACCATTTAAAACAATGTTAAAATATTGCTTCTGCATTTTGCCGTCCACTATACCAATACCTACTTATTAAATTCACCATATCAAATGACGTTTACCTACTTTTATAAACAATGTTGGATAGTTTTTTGTTTTTAAATATTGATAGTCTATTGTATCTAGTTAAGGAAATTTGATTGAATCATTTGTGGTCGAATAACAACATTGAAAAGGACGTGAGTACTAAATTGTTGTCATTGATAAATTCATAAAGACTACCTCTTTTTGTGTTTTATTTTGTTTCTTATTAAATGTATTTAAAGTCTTTTAGCTTGAAGTAAATATACTATCGAAACGTTTAAATGTTGAAAATTGTTTACTTTGACCGACAAAAACAGATTGATAAGGTTAAACTTAGCGAAGTTAGTTTTCGCCAACGACCATACCACGATGAAAATATCGGTTCTCGTCCGATCACCGAAATCAAGCATCGTCGGGCGCGGTTAGTACTTAGATGGGGGACCGCTTGGGAACACCGCGTGTTGTTGGCATGTGCCTTTTTGCCCTCATAAACACTCTACTCCTATTATTTTGTTTTAAAAATTTATATTTTACACGTACAATTTGCACAAAGCTCTCTAACCGGTCAATTTTAACACAATTTTCAATGTATTTTCTCTTTGGTGTGTCTTGTAATTGGATTTTTTTTTTGTTTTTTTTTTTAAACCATTTTCAGAAACTTATGGGACTGTTATTTATTAATAAGAAAAAAAAAAAAAAAACAAAATAGTTTGTTGAGGTTTTTTAAAAACGTCACCCTCAAAATGGTCCCCTGCCCCCACTTATAAAAATGAAAATTATCTCAGAAGAATTTATAGATAATGCAGCTTTTAAGATTTTCTCATAAAACCGGTCGGTTTAAGGTAAAATATAAGTAGGTAGTCGTTATAAAGTAGGTAAATTTTACTCACATTCTCTTATCAGTGCACCTGAAGATATGCTTTTTTTTTAAAGTTAATCGTTTATCGTCATTTTAATGTAGGTAAATTTTACTCACGTGTTCTTATCAGTGCACCTGAAAGTATGCAATTTTTTTTTAAGTTAATACAAAATGTTTAGCAAGCAAGTGTTATGTATATAAGCGTATAGCGCTAAGCTATGGTATTTTGTAGGATATGCTTTCGGAGATAACAGTGGGTACGCCTAAAAGTATGCAAGGATTTTTAAGCTTATATAATATCCTGAACAATATGCAATGTTTTTCGCGGGGAAAATTAATTTATGTATTTGTTTATTAAACCTTTACCTAATAGGTTGTACTTTATGTTTCAAAATATTTAATAACGCTTTTTTACTAGTTCAATTTTTGTTAAAACAACCACCAACAATAAGATACATTTCAAGGTTGCAATTCATTTTAGGCATAAACACCACACAAAAAGTATTTTACCATTTAAAACAATGTTAAAATATTGCTTCTGCATTTTGCCGTCCACTATACCAATACCTACTTATTAAATTCACCATATCAAATGACGTTTACCTACTTTTATAAACAAAACATCGTAGGTAAATATTTATATGTATGTATGATGTTGGATAGTTGTTTGTTTTTAAATATTGATAGTCTATTGTATCTAGTTAAGGAAATTTGATTGAATCATTTGTGGTCGAATAACAACATTGAAAAGGACGTGAGTACTAAATTGTTGTCATTGATAAATTCATAAAGACTACCTCTTTTTGTGTTTTATTTTGTTTCTTATTAAATGTATTTAAAGTCTTTTAGCTTGAAGTAAATATACTACCGAAACGTTTAAATGTTGAAAATTGTTTACTTTGACCGACAAAAACAGATTGATAAGGTTAAACTTAGCGAAGTTAGTTTTCGCTAACGACCATACCACGATGAAAATATCGGTTCTCGTCCGATCACCGAAATCAAGCATCGTCGGGCGCGGTTAGTACTTAGATGGGGGACCGCTTGGGAACACCGCGTGTTGTTGGCATGTGCCTTTTTGCCCTCATAAACACTCTACTCCTATTATTTTGTTTTAAAAAATTTATATTTTACACGTACAATTTGCACAAAGCTCTCTAACCGGTCAATTTTAACACAATTTTCAATGTATTTTCTCTTTGGTGTGTCTTGTAATTGGATTTTTTTTTTGTTTTTTTTTTTAAACCATTTTCAGAAACTTATGGGACTGTTATTTATTAATAAGAAAAAAAAAAAAAAAACAAAATAGTTTGTTGAGGTTTTTTAAAAACGTCACCCTCAAAATGGTCCCCTGCCCCCACTTATAAAAATGAAAATTATCTCAGAAGAATTTATAGATAATGCAGCTTTTAAGATTTTCTCATAAAACCGGTCGGTTTAAGGTAAAATATAAGTAGGTAGTCGTTATAAAGTAGGTAAATTTTACTCACATTCTCTTATCAGTGCACCTGAAGATATGCTTTTTTTAAAAAGTTAATCGTTTATCGTCATTTTACTGTAGGTAAATTTTACTCACGTGTTCTTATCAGTGCACCTGAAAGTATGCAATTTTTTTTTAAGTTAATACAAAATGTTTAGCAAGCAAGTGTTATGTATATAAGCGTATAGCGCTAAGCTATGGTATTTTGTAGGATATGCTTTCGGAGATAACAGTGGGTACGCCTAAAAGTATGCAAGGATTTTTAAGCTTATATAATATCCTGAACAATATGCAATGTTTTTCGCGGGGAAAATTAATTTATGTATTTGTTTATTAAACCTTTACCTAATAGGTTGTACTTTATGTTTCAAAATATTTAATAACGCTTTTTTACTAGTTCAATTTTTGTTAAAACAACCACCAACAATAAGATACATTTCAAGGTTGCAATTCATTTTAGGCATAAACACCACACAAAAAGTATTTTACCATTTAAAACAATGTTAAAATATTGCTTCTGCATTTTGCCGTCCACTATACCAATACCTACTTATTAAATTCACCATATCAAATGACGTTTACCTACTTTTATAAACAAAACATCGTAGGTAAATATTTATATGTATGTATGATGTTGGATAGTTGTTTGTTTTTAAATATTGATAGTCTATTGTATCTAGTTAAGGAAATTTGATTGAATCATTTGTGGTCGAATAACAACATTGAAAAGGACGTGAGTACTAAATTGTTGTCATTGATAAATTCATAAAGACTACCTCTTTTTGTGTTTTATTTTGTTTCTTATTAAATGTATTTAAAGTCTTTTAGCTTGAAGTAAATATACTACCGAAACGTTTAAATGTTGAAAATTGTTTACTTTGACCGACAAAAACAGATTGATAAGGTTAAACTTAGCGAAGTTAGTTTTCGCCAACGACCATACCACGATGAAAATATCGGTTCTCGTCAGTCGATCTTGAACTGTGGAGGTGAGCGAACGTTAAGCGACTTTCCCAGTGTTTGCAAATAAATTCGAGAGTGATAAAGTATAACTTTAGCCAAGGCTTTTTTAATAGTGCCAATAGCACAGTTTTTTTTTTTTTTTTTTTTTTTAATTCATTTTTATTTTTATTTTAACTTATAACTATCTTAAAGCTAGACAAAAATTCATAAAAACTAGCCTACTTATCAATAACTTACAACTAACTTACTGGCCCCATGCGGGCGCTCTAAGTTAAACTATGATTACTTTAAACTAATGCCTTTCGGCCTATTAACTATCTTAAGACTAAAATTCTTATAGGTTTTTATTTTTTACCGAGAAGAATTTACAAAAAAACTCGGTTATCGGATCGTTTTTTTTATATTTTATGTAAAACTTACAAACTACTTAAAACTATTATAAAGCTAATTAAAACTACTTAAAGCTACTTAAACTACTTAGAACTACTTAAGACTACTTAAAAACTAGAACAGCCACAGCAAGCAATTTTTGATTTTATTATTTTTTTGTAAAGTTTTTGTTTTTATATTTTTTTTTTGTTTGTGTGTTTTTTTTTTTTTTTTTTTTTTTTTTTTTTTTGTGCCACCCTGACTGTCCCTACTTAAAACTAATACACCTAAACCTATGTAAGTCGGCCAAGACAAAAAAGCTTAGTCAACTTTAAATAGCCATGTTGCCATTTTCAATTTTCAGCCACCAGAACTGGTTCTCCTGCCTTACCCTATCTCTACGGTCCCGATCGGACACAGTCCTACTGAACCGAAGGTGCTCAGCTCCACCTTGTGCGAGGACGTCTCGGTTGTAAAGGAGTCGCCTATCTACAGTTCTACGGCCGACGTGGTAGATTAGCGGAATCGCCGCTCTATCCTGGACCAGGCCTCGACTGTCTAAATAGAGGAAAGCATCGGGCGGAATAAAGCCGCTTAGACGTACACTCTCATAATAATCGTCGTTAGGGTAGTAAGCCCCAAAAATTAAGCTGTTGGTTGAAGACATCGCTCTTGCAATGTGACCCCGAATCAGCTTAAACAAAAAATTATCTATTCTGTTTATGTTGGCCCCGTTGTATAGAACCTGGTTGGAATAGTATCGTGTGTACTCCGACTCTGGTGTTCTGTGTAATCCAAGGCAGCGTCTAAGGCACTGCCTCTCAAACACCCGAATCTTTTCCATTTGAGATGGGGCAACGTTGAACCAAACCGGGCATCCATAGGCAATCATCGGCCGGATGAGGGCCATGTAGCAAATCACCTTCACCCTGGTGTCAAGCCGGCTGCTATAAAACAACCGTTTCGTCAGGGCAAAAGCTCCCCTAGCCCTGGCCAGAGCAGCACTTATATGTCTATCGAAATACAAATACTGATCCAACCAGATGCCAAGGTACTTTACTACACTTTTACTCGCCAGTGGATGTCCATTTGGCCCCACGATCACCAGCTTGCGCCAGTTCTTTCTCGTATCCCTTGTGGCTCCATGCAACGGAGTCCTAAACAGAATAGTTTCTGATTTCTGAAAGTTGATTTTCAACTTCCAGTCATCGCAATATCGCTGAATCTTGTCGAAGTCACGCTGCAAAAGAATTCTGATGACCTCAACTTTTGGGGCTGTTCTGTACGCAATTAGATCATCGGCATACGCAATTGCCTGAGTTAAACTACCTATCAGATCGCTGGTGTAAATGCTGAATAGAATCGGCGAGTTCACCGCTCCCTGTTGAAGACCATTTTTAATATGGAATGTTGCGGTAGAAGTTACATTGCCACTTTTGACAACAAACTTTCTACCATTGAGCATGTCATAAAGCATATACAATAGCGGTTTATTTATGCCAAGCCTGGTCAGCTTTAGATAAAGACCTTCTAGCCATACGGTGTCGAAAGCCTTCTCCAAATCAACCAGACAGGCACCCGTACACTGTTTTTTGGATTTGTTCCATTGAATATCAGAAACGAGTTTAGACGCGGCATGAATGGTGTCATGTCTCGCCTTAAATCCGAACTGATTTTCCGGTATGATATTGTTGTCCTCTGCCCACTTAAACAGAGCTCTATTGATAACTTTTTCGAATACCTTGCTGATACTCGGAAGAAGACTTATCGACCGGAGATTCGCCGGATTGGAGTTGTCCTTTCCCTTTTTCGGGAGAGGATGTACCACGGCTGTCTTCCACCGCACTGGATAATATGCATTATTCAGAGCGTTGTTAAACAGTGTGGTGTAAATGTCTACTGCTTCCCGAGGTAGATGTCGTAGTACAACGTTGGATATACCATCGACTCCTGCTGACTTCTTTTTCTTTAGTGAGTCGAAGATGAGTTGGAGTTCGACCTTCGAAATTAACAGGGAACTTGGCCCGTTTCGCTCGGCGATGATGGCGTTTGCCAAGTGTTCTTCATTGAACCCAGTAAAACCGAGGTTCTCCGATCGCCATTGCGTAATATCGTTTCTAAGGTAGAAGTGGTGAAGCAGGGCCCTGTTTTCCAGGTCATGGTTCGGGCGAATGCATGCATTAACCTTGTACACTTGCTGGAAAGCAGCCCCCACAGCCTCCACTTTCTCACGAGGATCTTCGATGATAAAGAGGTCATCGTCCAAGACGGCTTCCTCTGGATCTATGCCTGCTGTCAGAAGTACGTCTCTGTTCTCTGTCGTCCTCTGGAGCTTAAGACACGGAAGGTCGTTTTGATCGTTTTTCCTAAATGTCTTATTAATTTGCGGAAACATACTCGGGTCGCTGGAATTAACGGCCCGAATTTTGTTGTCCCAATACAAATTAATGGACAACCGATAGTTCTCCTTGATCAATTGGTTGATGTTTTTGATAGACGACTTCAGTGTCCTAATCTCCAGATCATGTAGGTCAGTAAACCTTCGGTACGAGCGTTTTAATCTTGTCAGAAGTCCGCTTTTTTGTCTGTGTAGTGCGTCAATGGTCGCGTTACGGTACATGTCAGTTGCGTCACGTTCTTTGTATTTCGGTATTGTTCTTTCCATTGTTCGTTGGATTGTCTCGTCCATTTGTTCCAAGTATTGGTCAATTTCAGTATTTGTAAGGTTCCTGTCGTTTGGTGGGGATATATTCTGCGACCGAATTTCGCTTGCTATGGCGCTGGTGAAGCGTGGCCAGCGCATCTTACTGTAATTGTAAGTATGCACCGGTACATACTCCTCCAACTCCACAAGCTCGTTCGGAAGCTGTATTACGGCAGCGAGTCCGCAGTGATCACTGTCGAACTCGATGGTGCGTAAACAGTTCCTTCGTTGTTGACCCACAGTGTCAGTAATTGTCAGTCTTGAGTCTATCAGCAATAGATCCAGAAAGGCACCGCTTCTTGGAAACGATGGCCTATCTGTAGCCAGCAGGTCAACCCCATACTCAACGCTGAATTGACTCATCCAATTATACAGATGACTACCTCTAGGATTTTGTATTTGATTTCCCCAATCTGTGTGTTTGGCATTCAAATCACCGGCCATCAGATAGTAGTTATCTTCCGAGTTCAGTCGAAGACAATCGAAAAGTTTTTCAAGCTCTGTTATAAAATTAGTTGGCAGAGGTGATTCCGGTGCGTAAGTCGAGATCACATACATTCGCTTCCCCTGTTGGAGAGGAATGCATACGATGCACGCCTCAAGCAACCGAAATCTTCGCACATCACTATTATATATTACCCTATGATCAATGCCTTTTCGTATGAAGATTGCGACACCACCCCCTTGAGTGGAGTTGGGCCGATCTCTTCTAACGATATTGTAGTTGTTGTTAGTCAATTTATGTTTCTGGTTTAGCTTAGTTTCGCTAGCCATAAGCACATCTGGACTTTGGTCTTTCAACAATTGGAAAAGATTAGCTCTACGTTCGGTCCTAATCAGTGAATTTACATTCACAGCAAGGATCTTAAAGGGCCTCTCCGGCAGCGCGCCCTTAACCTCTAAATTGCGTTAAGCTAGGCAAAACAGAGTAGAGATAGTCCACTCTTGTCGCCTGCTCCCTGATCTGTTTATGAAGACCTGTTAACTGGCCTTGAATTGCCAGCAACATGCCTCTAATTTCGGCCTGTGCGTCCGGTGCCTTTGGCACGAGGGGCGGTTGGGCTACCTTTTGCGCAGGCTGTACCGTACTCCCCCTTCCTGAAGCCATTTGGGCATAGGAAATTTGGGGGTTGACGGGCGTTACTGTAGGAGGACGCACTGAAGGGCGTTTCTCTACCTCTGTCTGCCTAGCCGCTTTGTTTTGTTTGATTTGCTGGAACGCCGGACATCCCCGATAATTTGCGGGGTGCCCTTCGCCACGGCAAAGTGCACATCTAAGCTGGGTCCTATCTTCGACCCGTTCCTGTCCGAGCTTGCACTCTTCTACTTTGTGGTTCTCACCACACTTGACGCAGCGTGACTGCATTTCGCAGTTTGCTGCAGCATGGCCGAACCTTTGGCAGCGCATGCATTGAAGCATGTCACCACGTCTCTTTAATCTATCCCAATTTACAACCTGGTAGTTTAGGATGGAGATACTCCTCAAACTATCCAGTTTGCTGTTGGGTGAGAGCTGCACCAAGAAGAACGGCAGTTTCCGCTTCTCCCGTCTGGCTCTGACTGTAGCGAACGGCTTGACCCCGATAAACTCGAGATCGTCGCTCGCTTTTTGGCGGAGCTCATTTAAGAGCACCTGTGGTTCCGTGCAGGAATCTATGCCCTTCAGAAGGACCGTTTGCAATTTATCAGTTTTGGGGGTAAAGCTAAAGAACTCTGTCGTGGATTTTTTTAATAATTCTTTAATAATTTTATGCTGTTCCACTGTAAAGCAGTGGATAGCATGTCTATTTTCACTAAGTCTCTTAATGGTAAAGTTTTGGCCTATGGCCGACTTACATATGTCTATGGTGTCTTGAAGATCCATCTTATAAGTGTTTATGGGTGGCACTTTTTCTTTTTTGTTTTTGGGCGGCTGTGGTTGCTGCTGTTGACTCTGCTGCTGTTGATTCTGCTGTTGTTGATTTTGCTGCTGTTGTTGTTGTTTCTGCTGCTGCTGCTTTTTTTGCTGTTGTCTCTGCTGCTGTGGCTGTTGTGTGAGCATCACTTGCTGTTGATGCTGTTGATGCTTTTGTTTTTTGGTTTTTTGTTCCTGCTGTTGTTGTTGCTGCTGCACTTGCTGGTTAGGCTGAGGCTGCTTAGGTGTTGGCTGATGCTGCTCAGCATTGGTTGCGATTTGTTGCGCTACTTTTTGTTGCTGCTGTAGCGCCTTTTTATTGAATTGCTCCAGCCGTTCTTTCTCCCGGCGAGCTTCTTGCTTTTCTTTCAGAGCCAGTATCAGGGGCGTTAGCTGGGCTCTGAGGAGATCGATTTCTCCTTGGACAGCACCAATTTTGGCCTGTATGTTTTGCTCCTCTCTATCATCGTCTGAGGACGCCTCTGGTGAGGTAAGGTCCACGAACAGATTACTATCCTCTGTATAACGTCCCTCGCCCCCATCGGACATATACTGTATTTCCTCGTCAGAACTTAGCTGATTTGCTGCTGTCGATACCTTCGCCGTAGGCCCCATCTCCCTCGCTCCAGCTAGCAGCTTAACTGAAGTGGTAGTGGACTGGCGCTTCACAAGGTTCGGTAGATATCGAATCCTCTTCCTCCTCTTCGTTGGCATATCGGCTGATGGTGCCGTTGCCGTTGTTGCTAGGGCATCTTTCGATGTCCCCGCTGTTGGTGCCGTTGTTGGCTCTGCTGCTGATTCTTGGACACCTTTCAATGGTCCCATAGCTGATGCCGTTGTCGGTTTTGTTGTTGTTGTTGGGACCTCTTTAGATGGTCCCATTGATGATGCCGTTGGCGGCTTTGTTGTTGTTGCTGGGACACCTTTCGATGCCCCTGCACTTTTTCCTTCTTCCATATGGTGGTTCTCCCACTCAATAAAATTTTCTACTTCTCTGTTATGAAAAAAAGCTTCTAAATTTTTTATGCCCGACCGGGACTTGAACTTGTGACCCTCCGCACCGCGGTTCGCCACCTCTTCCACTGTGCTATTGGCACTATTAAAAAAACCTTGGCTAAAGTTAAACTTAACCACTCACGAATCTATTTGAAAATACTGGGAAAGTCGCTTAACGTTTGCTCACCTCCACAGTTCAAGATCGACTGCCAATAGCACAGTGCTAGAGGTGGCGAACCGCGGTGCGGAGGGTCACGAGTTCGAGTCCCGGTCGGGCATAAAAAATCTAGAAGCTTTTTTTCACAACAGAGAAGTTGAAAATTTTATTGATTGGGAGAACCAACTAATGGAAGAAAATAAAAGTGCAGGGGCATCGAAAGGTGTCCCAGCAACAACAACTAAGCCGACAACGGCATCATCAATGGGACCGCCCAAGAACGTCCCAACAACAACAAAGCCGACAGTGGCATCAACCATGGGACCAACTAAAGGTGCCCAAGAAACAACAGCAAAGCCGACAACGGCACCCACAGCGGGGACATCGAAAGATGCCCTAGCAACAACGGCAACGGCACCATCAGCCGATATGCCAACGAAGAGGAGGAAGAGGATTCGATATCTACCGAACCTTGTGAAGCGCCAGTCCACTACCACTTCAGTTAAGCTGCTAGCTGGAGCGAGGGAGATGGGGCCTACGGCGAAGGTATCGACAGCAGCAAATCAGCTAAGTTCTGACGAGGAAATACAGTATATGTCCGAGGGGGGCGAGGGACGTTATACAGAGGATAGTAATCTGTTCGTGGACCTTACCTCACCAGAGGCGTCCTCAGACGATGATAGAGAGGAGCAAAACATACAGGCCAAAATTGGTGCTGTCCAAGGAGAAATCGATCTCCTCAGAGCCCAGCTAACGCCCCTGATACTGGCTCTGAAAGAAAAGCAAGAAGCTCGCCGGGAGAAAGAACGGCTGGAGCAATTCAATAAAAAGGCGCTACAGCAGCAACAAAAAGTAGCGCAACAAATCGCAACCAATGCTGAGCAGCATCAGCCAACACCTAAGCAGCCTCAGCCTAACCAGCAAATAGACCAGCAACAACAACAGCAGGAACAAAAAACCAAAAAACAAAAGCATCAACAGCAAGTGATGCTCACACAACAGCCACAGCAGCAGAGACAACAGCAAAAAAAGCAGCAGCAGCAGAAACAACAACAACAGCAGCAGAATCAACAACAGCAGAATCAACAGCAGCAGAATCAACAGCAGCAGAGTCAACAGCAGCAGCCACAGCCGCCCAAAAACAAAAAAGAAAAAGTGCCACCCATAAACACTTATAAGATGGATCTTCAAGACACCATAGACATATGTAAGTCGGCCATAGGCCAAAACTTTACCATTAAGAGACTTAGTGAAAATAGACATGCTATCCACTGCTTTACAGTGGAACAGCATAAAATTATTAAAGAATTATTAAAAAAATCCACGACAGAGTTCTTTAGCTTTACCCCCAAAACTGATAAATTCCAAACGGTCCTTCTGAAGGGCATAGATTCCTGCACGGAACCACAGGTGCTCTTAAATGAGCTCCGCCAAAAAGCGAGCGACGATCTCGAGTTTATCGGGGTCAAGCCGTTCGCTACAGTCAGAGCCAGACGGGAGAAGCGGAAACTGCCGTTCTTCTTGGTGCAGCTCTCACCCAACAGCAAACTGGATAGTTTGAGGAGTATCTCCATCCTAAACTACCAGGTTGTAACTTGGGATAGATTAAAGAGACGTGGTGACATGCTTCAATGCATGCGCTGCCAAAGGTTCGGCCATGCTGCAGCAAACTGCGAAATGCAGTCACGCTGCGTCAAGTGTGGTGAGAACCACAAAGTAGAAGAGTGCAAGCTCGGACAGGAACGGGTCGAAGATAGGACCCAGCTTAGATGTGCACTTTGCCGTGGCGAAGGGCACCCCGCAAATTATCGGGGATGTCCGGCGTTCCAGCAAATCAAACAAAACAAAGCGGCTAGGCAGACAGAGGTAGAGAAACGCCCTTCAGTGCGTCCTCCTACAGTAACGCCCGTCAACCCCCAAATTTCCTACGCCCAAATGGCTTCAGGAAGGGGCAATACGGTACAGCCTGCGCCAAAGGTAGCCCAACCGGCCCTCGTGCCTAAGGCACCGGACGCACAGGCCGAAATTAGAGGCATGTTGCTGGCAATTCAAGGCCAGTTAACAGGTCTTCAAAAACAGATCAGGGAGCAGGCGACAAGGGTGGACTATCTCTACTCTGTTTTGCCTAGCTTAACGCAACTTAGAGGTTAAGGGCGCGCTGCCGGAGAGGCCTTTTAAGATCCTTGCTGTGAATGTAAATTCACTGATTAGGACCGAACGTAGAGCTAATCTCTTCCAATTGTTGAAAGACCAAAGTCCAGATGTGTTTATGGCTAGCGAAACTAAGCTAAACCAGAAACATAAATTGACTAATAGCAAATACAATATCGTTAGAAGAGATCGGCCCAACTCCACTCAAGGGGGTGGTGTCGCAATCTTCATACGAAAAGGCATTGATCATAGGGTAATATATAATAGCGATGTGCGAAGATTTCGGTTGCTTGAGGCGTGCATCATATGCATTCCTCTCCAACAGGGGAAGCGAATGTATGTGATCTCGGCTTACGCACCGGAATCCCCTCTGCCAACTAATTTTATAACAGAGCTCGAAAAACTTTTCGATTGTCTTCGATTGAACTCGGAAGATAACTACTATCTCATGGCCGGTGATTTGAATGCCAAACACACAGATTGGGGAAATCAAATACAAAATCCTAGAGGAAGTCATCTGTATAATTGGATGAGTCAATTCAGCGTTGAGTATGGGGTTGACCTGCTGGCTACAGAGAGGCCATCGTTTCCAAGAAGCGGTGCCTTTCTGGATCTATTGCTGATAGACTCAAGACTGACAATTACTGACACTGTGGGTCAACAACGAAGGAACTGTTTACGCACCATCGAGTTCGACAGTGATCACTGCGGACTCGCTGCCGTAATACAGCTTCCGAACGAGCTTGTGGAGTTGGAGGAGTATGTACCGGTGCATACTTACAATTACAGTAAGATGCGCTGGCCACGCTTCACCAGCGCCATAGCAAGCGAAATTCGGTCACATAATATATCCCCACCAAACGACAGGAACCTTACAAATACTGAAATCGACCAATACTTGGAACAAATGGATGAGACAATCCAACGAACAATGGAAAGAACAATACCAAAATACAAAGAACGTGACGCAACTGACATGTACCGTAACGCGACCATTGACGCACTACACAGACAAAAAAGCGGACTTCTGACAAGACTAAAACGCTTGTACCGACGGTTTACTGACCCACATGATCTGGAGATTAGGACACTGAAGTCGTCTATCAAAAACATCAACCAATTGATCAAGGAGAACTATCGGTTGTCCATTAATTTGTATTGGGACAACAAAATTCGGGCCGTTAATTCTAGCGACCCGAGTATGTTTCCACAAATTAACAAGATATTTAGAAGAAAAGATCAAAACGACCTTCCGTGTCTTAAGCTCCAGAGGACGACAGAGAACAGAGACGTACTTCTGACAGCAGGCATAGATCCAGAGGAAGCCGTCTTGGACGATGACCTCTTTATCATCGAAGATCCTCGTGAGAAAGTGGAGGCTGTAGGGGCTGCTTTCCAGCAAGTGTACAAGGTTAATGCAAGCATTCGCCCGAACCATGACCTGGAAAACAGGGCCCTGCTTCACCACTTCTACCTTCGTAATGATATTACGCAATGGCGATCGGAGAATCCCGGTTTTACTGGGTTCAATGAAGAACACTTGGCAAACGCCATCATCGCCGAGCGAAACGGGCCAAGTTCCCTGTTAATTTCGAAGGTCGAGCTCCAACTCATCTTCGACTCACTAAAGAAAAAGAAGTCAGCAGGAGTCGATGGTATATCCAACGTTGTACTACGACATCTACCTCGGGAAGCAGTAGACATTTACACCACACTGTTTAACAACGCTCTGAATAATGCATATTATCCAGTGCGGTGGAAGACAGCCGTGGTACATCCTCTCCCGAAAAAGGGAAAGGACAACTCCAATCCGGCGAATCTCCGGTCGATAAGTCTTCTTCCGAGTATCAGCAAGGTATTCGAAAAAGTTATCAATAGAGCTCTGTTTAAGTGGGCAGAGGACAACAATATCATACCGGAAAATCAGTTCGGATTTAAGGCGAGACATGACACCATTCATGCCGCGTCTAAACTCGTTTCTGATATACAATGGAACAAATCCAAAAAGCAGTGTACGGGTGCCTGTCTGGTTGATTTGGAGAAGGCTTTCGACACCGTATGGCTAGAATTTCTTTATCTGAAGCTGACCAGGCTTGGCATAAGTAAACCGCTATTGTATATGCTTTATGACATGCTCAATGGTAGAAAGTTTGTTGTCAAAAGTGGCAATGTAACTTCTACCGCAACATTTCATATTAAAAATGGTCTTCAACAGGGAGCGGTGAACTCGCCGATTCTGTTCAGTATTTACACCAGCGATCTGATAGGTAGTTTAAATCAGGCAATTGCGTATGCCGATGATCTAATTGCGTACAGAACAGCCCCAAAAGTTGAGGTCATCAGAATTCTTTTGCAGCGTGACTTCGACAAGATTCAGCGATATTGCGATGACTGGAAGTTGAAAATCAACTTTCAGAAATCAGAAACTATTCTGTTTAGGACTCCGTTGCATGGAGCCACAAGGGATACGAGAAAGAACTGGCGCAAGCTGGTGATCGTGGGGCCAAATGGACATCCACTGGCGAGTAAAAGTGTAGTAAAGTACCTTGGCATCTGGTTGGATCAGTATTTGTATTTCGACAGACATATAAGTGCTGCTCTGGCCAGGGCTAGGGGAGCTTTTGCCCTGACGAAACGGTTGTTTTATAGCAGCCGGCTTGACACCAGGGTGAAGGTGATTTGCTACATGGCCCTCATCCGGCCGATGATTGCCTATGGATGCCCGGTTTGGTTCAACGTTGCCCCATCTCAAATGGAAAAGATTCGGGTGTTTGAGAGGCAGTGCCTTAGACGCTGCCTTGGATTACACAGAACACCAGAGTCGGAGTACACACGATACTATTCCAACCAGGTTCCATACAACGGGGCCAACATAAACAGAATAGATAATTTTTTGTTTAAGCTGATTCGGGGTCACATTGCAAGAGCGATGTCTTCAACCAACAGCTTAATTTTTGGGGCTTACTACCCTAACGACGATTATTATGAGAGTGTACGTCTAAGCGGCTTTATTCCGCCCGATGCTTTCCTCTATTTAGACAGTCGAGGCCTGGTCCAGGATAGAGCGGCGATTCCGCTAATCTACCACGTCGGCCGTAGAACTGTAGATAGGCGACTCCTTTACAACCGAGACGTCCTCGCACAAGGTGGAGCTGAGCACCTTCGGTTCAGTAGGACTGTGTCCGATCGGGACCGTAGAGATAGGGTAAGGCAGGAGAACCAGTTCTGGTGGCAGAAAATTGAAAATGGCAACATGGCTATTTAAAGTTGACTAAGCTTTTTTGTCTTGGCCGACTTACATAGGTTTAGGTGTATTAGTTTTAAGTAGGGACAGTCAGGGTGGCACAAAAAAAAAAAAAAAAAAAAAAAAAAAAAAAAAAACACACAAACAAAAAAAAAAATATAAAAACAAAAACTTTACAAAAAAATAATAAAATCAAAAATTGCTTGCTGTGGCTGTTCTAGTTTTTAAGTAGTCTTAAGTAGTTCTAAGTAGTTTAAGTAGCTTTAAGTAGTTTTAATTAGCTTTATAATAGTTTTAAGTAGTTTGTAAGTTTTACATAAAATATAAAAAAAACGATCCGATAACCGAGTTTTTTTGTAAATTCTTCTCGGTAAAAAATAAAAACCTATAAGAATTTTAGTCTTAAGATAGTTAATAGGCCGAAAGGCATTAGTTTAAAGTAATCATAGTTTAACTTAGAGCGCCCGCATGGGGCCAGTAAGTTAGTTGTAAGTTATTGATAAGTAGGCTAGTTTTTATGAATTTTTGTCTAGCTTTAAGATAGTTATAAGTTAAAATAAAAATAAAAATGAATTAAAAAAAAAAAAAAAAAAAAAAAAAATATCGGTTCTCGTCCGATCACCGAAATCAAGCATCGTCGGGCGCGGTTAGTACTTAGATGGGGGACCGCTTGGGAACACCGCGTGTTGTTGGCATGTGCCTTTTTGCCCTCATAAACACTCTACTCCTATTATTTTGTTTAAAAAATTTATATTTTACACGTACAATTTGCACAAAGCTCTCTAACCGGTCAATTTTAACACAATTTTCAATGTATTTTCTCTTTGGTGTGTCTTGTAATTGGATTTTTGTTTTTGTTTTTTTTTTTTTAAACCATTTTCAGAAACTTATGGGTTTGTTATTTATTAATAAGAAAAAAAAAAAAAAAAACAAAATAGTTTGTTGAGGTTTTTTAAAAACGTCACCCTCAAAATGGTCCCCTGCCCCCACTTATAAAAATGAAAATTATCTCAGAAGAATTTATAGATAATGCAGCTTTTAAGATTTTCTCATAAAACCGGTCGGTTTAAGGTAAAATATAAGTAGGTAGTCGTTATAAAGTAGGTAAATTTTACTCACATTCTCTTATCAGTGCACCTGAAGATATGCTTTTTTTTTAAAGTTAATCGTTTATCGTCATTTTAATGTAGGTAAATTTTACTCACGTGTTCTTATCAGTGCACCTGAAAGTATGCAATTTTTTTTTAAGTTAATACAAAATGTTTAGCAAGCAAGTGTTATGTATATAAGCGTATAGCGCTAAGCTATGGTATTTTGTAGGATATGCTTTCGGAGATAACAGTGGGTACGCCTAAAAGTATGCAAGGATTTTTAAGCTTATATAATATCCTGAGCAATATGCAATGTTTTTTGCGGGGAAAATTAATGTATGTATTTGTGTATTAAACCTTTACCTAATAGGTTGTACTTTATGTTTCAAAATATTTAATAACGCTTTTTTACTAGTTCAATTTTTGTTAAAACAACCACCAACAATAAGATACATTTCAAGGTTACAATTCATTTTAGGCATAAACACCACACAAGAAGTATTTTACCATTTAAAACAATGTTAAAATATTGCTTCTGCATTTTGCCGTCCACTATACCAATACCTACTTATTAAATTCACCATATCAAATGACGTTTACCTACTTTTATAAACAAAACATCGTAGGTTAATATTTATATGTATGTATGATGTTGGATAGTTTTTTGTTTTTAAATATTGATAGTCTATTGTATCTAGTTATGGAAATTTGATTGAATCATTTGTGGTCGAATAACAACATTGAAAAGGACGTGAGTACTAAATTGTTGTCATTGATAAATTCATAAAGACTACCTCTTTTTGTGTTTTATTTTGTTTCTTATTAAATGTATTTAAAGTCTTTTAGCTTGAAGTAAATATACTATCGAAACGTTTAAATGTTGAAAATTGTTTACTTTGACCGACAAAAACAGATTGATAAGGTTAAACTTAGCGAAGTTAGTTTTCGCCAACGACCATACCACGATGAAAATATCGGTTCTCGTCAGTCGATCTTGAACTGTGGAGGTGAGCGAACGTTAAGCGACTTTCCCAGTGTTTGCAAATAAATTCGAGAGTGATAAAGTATAACTTTAGCCAAGGCTTTTTCAATAGTGCCAATAGCACAGTGCTAGAGGTGGCGAACCGCGGTGCGGAGGGTCACGAGTTCGAGTCCCGGTCGGGCATAAAAAATCTTGAAGCTTTTTTTCACAACAGAGAAGTTGAAAATTTTATTGATTGGGAGAACCAACTTATGGAAGAAAAAAAAAGTGCAGGGGCATCGAAAGGTGTCCCAGCAACAACAACTAAGCCGACAACGGCATCATCAATGGGACCGCCCAAGAACGTCCCAACAACAACAAAGCCGACAGTGGCATCAACCATGGGACCAACTAAAGGTGCCCAAGAAACAACAGCAAAGCCGACAACGGCACCCACAGCGGGGACATCGAAAGATGCCCTAGCAACAACGGCAACGGCACCATCAGCCGATATGCCAACGAAGAGGAGGAAGAGGATTCGATATCTACCGAACCTTGTGAAGCGCCAGTCCACTACCACTTCAGTTAAGCTGCTAGCTGGAGCGAGGGAGATGGGACCTACGGCGAAGGTATCGACAGCAGCAAATCAGCTGAGTTCCGATGAGGAAATTGATTACATGTCCGAGGGGGGAGAGGGACATTACGCAACAGGGGACAGCAATCTGTTTGTGGATCTCACTTCACCAGAGGCGTCCTCCGATGAAGAAAAAGAGGAGCAATGTATACAGGCCAAAATTGGTGCTGTGCAAGGGGAAATCGATCTCCTCAGAGCCCAGCTAACGCCCCTGATACTGGCTCTGAAAGAAAAGCAAGAAGCTCGCCGGGAGAAAGAACGGCTGGAGCTAGTAAATAAAAAGGCGCTACAGCAGCAACAAAAAGTAGCGCACCAAAATGCAACTAATGGTGAGCTGCCAACACCTAAGCAGCCTCAGCCTAACCAGCAAGTGCAGCAGCAACAACAACAGCGGCAACAAAAAGGCCAAAAACAAAAGCATCCACAGCAAGTGATGCTCAAACAACAGCCACAGCAGCAGAGACAACAGCAACAAAATCAGCAGCAGCAGAAACAGCAGCAGCAGAATCAACAGCAGCAGAAACAACAACAACAGCAGCAGAATCAACAGCAGCAGAGTCAACAGCAGCAGCCACAGCCGCCCAAAAACAAAAAAGAAAAAGTGCCACCCATCAACACTTATAAGATGGATCTTCAAGACACCATAAACATATGTAAGTCGGCCATAGGCCAAAACTTTACTATTAAGAGACTTAGTGAAAATAGACATGCTATCCACTGCTTTACAGTGGAACAGCATAAAATTATTAAAGAATTATTAAAAAAATCCACGACAGAGTTCTTTAGCTTTACCCCCAAAACTGATAAATTGCAAACGGTCCTTCTGAAGGGCATAGATTCCTGCACGGAACCACAGGTGCTCTTAAATGAGCTCCGCCAAAAAGCGAGCGACGATCTCGAGTTTATCGGGGTCAAGCCGTTCGCTACAGTCAGAGCCAGACGGGAGAAGCGGAATTTACCGTTCTTCCTAGTACAGCTCTCGCCCAGCAGCAAACTGGATAGTTTGAGGAGTATCTCCATCCTCAACTACCAGGTTGTAACTTGGGATAGACTAAAGAGACGCGGCGACATGCTTCAATGCATGCGCTGCCAAAGGTTCGGCCATGCTGCAGCAAACTGCGAAATGCAGTCACGCTGCGTCAAGTGTGGTGAGAACCACAAGGTAGAAGAGTGTAAGCTCGGACAGGAACGGGTTGAAGATAGGACCCAGCTTAGATGTGCACTTTGCCGAGGCGGAGGGCACCCCGCAAATTATCGGGGATGTCCGGCGTTCCAGCAAATCAAACAAAACAAAGCGGCTAGGCAGACAGAGGTAGAGAAACGCCCTTCAGTGCGTCCTCCTACAGTAACTCCCGTCAACCCCCAAATTTCCTACGCCCAAATGGCTTCAGGAAGGGGCAATACGGTACAGCCTGCGCCAAAGGTAGCCCAACCGGCCCTCATGCCTAAGGCACCGGACGCACAGGCCGAAATTAGAGGCATGTTGCTGGCAATTCAAGGCCAGTTAACAGGTCTTCAAAAACAGATCAGGGAGCAGGCGACAAGGGTGGACTATCTCTACTCTGTTTTGCCTAGCTTAACGCAACTTAGAGGTTAAGGGCGCGCTGCCGGAGAGGCCTTTTAAGATCCTTGCTGTGAATGTAAATTCACTGATTAGGACCGAACGTAGAGCTAATCTCTTCCAATTGTTGAAAGACCAAAGTCCAGATGTGCTTATGGCTAGCGAAACTAAGCTAAACCAGAAACATAAATTGACTAATAGCAAATACAATATCGTTAGAAGAGATCGGCCCAACTCCACTCAAGGGGGTGGTGTCGCAATCTTCATACGAAAAGGCATTGATCATAGGGTAATATATAATAGCGATGTGCGAAGATTTCGGTTGCTTGAGGCGTGCATCATATGCATTCCTCTCCAACAGGGGAAGCGAATGTATGTGATCTCGGCTTACGCACCGGAATCCCCTCTGCCAACTAATTTTATAACAGAGCTCGAAAAACTTTTCGATTGTCTTCGATTGAACTCGGAAGATAACTACTATCTCATGGCCGGTGATTTGAATGCCAAACACACAGATTGGGGAAATCAAATACAAAATCCTAGAGGTAGTCATCTGTATAATTGGATGAGTCAATTCAGCGTTGAGTATGGGGTTGACCTGCTGGCTACAGAGAGGCCATCGTTTCCAAGAAGCGGTGCCTTTCTGGATCTATTGCTGATAGACTCAAGACTGACAATTACTGACACTGTGGGTCAACAACGAAGGAACTGTTTACGCACCATCGAGTTCGACAGTGATCACTGCGGACTCGCTGCCGTAATACAGCTTCCGAACGAGCTTGTGGAGTTGGAGGAGTATGTACCGGTGCATACTTACAATTACAGTAAGATGCGCTGGCCACGCTTCACCAGCGCCATAGCAAGCGAAATTCGGTCACATAATATATCCCCACCAAACGACAGGAACCTTACAAATACTGAAATCGACCAATACTTGGAACAAATGGACGAGACAATCCAACGAACAATGGAAAGAACAATACCGAAATACAAAGAACGTGACGCAACTGACATGTACCGTAACGCGACCATTGACGCACTACACAGACAAAAAAGCGGACTTCTGACAAGACTAAAACGCTTGTACCGACGGTTTACTGACCCACATGATCTGGAGATTAGGACACTGAAGTCGTCTATCAAAAACATCAACCAATTGATCAAGGAGAACTATCGGTTGTCCATTAATTTGTATTGGGACAACAAAATTCGGGCCGTTAATTCTAGCGACCCGAGCATGTTTCCGCAAATTAACAAGATATTTAGGAAAAACGATCAAAACGACCTTCCGTGTCTTAAGCTCCAGAGGACGACAGAGAACAGAGACGTACTTCTGACAGCAGGCATAGATCCAGAGGAAGCCGTCTTGGACGATGACCTCTTTATCATCGAAGATCCTCGTGAGAAAGTGGAGGCTGTAGGGGCTGCTTTCCAGCAAGTGTACAAGGTTAATGCAAGCATTCGCCCGAACCATGACCTGGAAAACAGGGCCCTGCTTCACCACTTCTACCTTCGTAATGATATTACGCAATGGCGATCGGAGAATCCCGGTTTTACTGGGTTCAATGAAGAACACTTGGCAAACGCCATCATCGCCGAGCGAAACGGGCCAAGTTCCCTGTTAATTTCGAAGGTCGAGCTCCAACTCATCTTCGACTCACTAAAGAAAAAGAAGTCAGCAGGAGTCGATGGTATATCCAACGTTGTACTACGACATCTACCTCGGGAAGCAGTAGACATTTACACCACACTGTTTAACAACGCTCTGAATAATGCATATTATCCAGTGCGGTGGAAGACAGCCGTGGTACATCCTCTCCCGAAAAAGGGAAAGGACAACTCCAATCCGGCGAATCTCCGGTCGATAAGTCTTCTTCCGAGTATCAGCAAGGTATTCGAAAAAGTTATCAATAGAGCTCTGTTTAAGTGGGCAGAGGACAACAATATCATACCGGAAAATCAGTTCGGATTTAAGGCGAGACATGACACCATTCATGCCGCTTCTAAACTCGTTTCTGATATACAATGGAACAAATCCAAAAAGCAGTGTACGGGTGCCTGTCTGGTTGATTTGGAGAAGGCTTTCGACACCGTATGGCTAGAAGGTCTTTATCTGAAGCTGACCAGGCTTGGCATAAGTAAACCGCTATTGTATATGCTTTATGACATGCTCAATGGTAGAAAGTTTGTTGTCAAAAGTGGCAATGTAACTTCTACCGCAACATTTCATATTAAAAATGGTCTTCAACAGGGAGCGGTGAACTCGCCGATTCTGTTCAGTATTTACACCAGCGATCTGATAGGTAGTTTAAATCAGGCAATTGCGTATGCCGATGATCTAATTGCGTACAGAACAGCCCCAAAAGTTGAGGTCATCAGAATTCTTTTGCAGCGTGACTTCGACAAGATTCAGCGATATTGCGATGACTGGAAGTTGAAAATCAACTTTCAGAAATCAGAAACTATTCTGTTTAGGACTCCGTTGCATGGAGCCACAAGGGATACGAGAAAGAACTGGCGCAAGCTGGTGATCGTGGGGCCAAATGGACATCCACTGGCGAGTAAAAGTGTAGTAAAGTACCTTGGCATCTGGTTGGATCAGTATTTGTATTTCGACAGACATATAAGTGCTGCTCTGGCCAGGGCTAGGGGAGCTTTTGCCCTGACGAAACGGTTGTTTTATAGCAGCCGGCTTGACACCAGGGTGAAGGTGATTTGCTACATGGCCCTCATCCGGCCGATGATTGCCTATGGATGCCCGGTTTGGTTCAACGTTGCCCCATCTCAAATGGAAAAGATTCGGGTGTTTGAGAGGCAGTGCCTTAGACGCTGCCTTGGATTACACAGAACACCAGAGTCGGAGTACACACGATACTATTCCAACCAGGTTCTATACAACGGGGCCAACATAAACAGAATAGATAATTTTTTGTTTAAGCTGATTCGAGGTCACATTGCAAGAGCGATGTCTTCAACCAACAGCTTAATTTTTGGGGCTTACTACCCAAACGACGGTTATTATGAGAGTGTACGTCTAAGCGGCTTTATTCCGCCCGATGCTTTCCTCTATTTAGACAGTCGAGGCCTGGTCCAGGATAGAGCGGCGATCCCGCTAATCTACCACGTCGGCCGTAGAACTGTAGATAGGCGACTCCTTTACAACCGAGACGTCCTCGCACAAGGTGGAGCTGAGCAGCTTCGGTTCAGTAGGACTGTGTCCGATCGGGACCGTAGAGATAGGGTAAAGCAGGAGAACCAGTTCTGGTGGCTGAAAATTGAAAATGGCAACATGGCTATTTAAAGTTGACTAAGCTTTTTTGTCTTGGCCGACTTACATAGGTTTAGGTGTATTAGTTTTAAGTAGGGACAGTCAGGGTGGCACAAAAAAAAAAAAAAAAAAAAAAAAAAAAAAAAAAAAAAAAAAAATATAAAAAACAAAAACTTTACAAAAAAATAATAAAATCAAAAAATGCTTGCTGTGGCTGTTCTAGTTTTTAAGTAGTCTTAAGTAGTTCTAAGTAGTTTAAGTAGCTTTAAGTAGTTTTAATTAGCTTTATAGTAGTTTTAAGTAGTTTGTAAGTTTTACATAAAATATAAAAAAAACGATCCGACAACCGAGTTTTTTTGTAAATTCTTCTCGGTAAAAAATAAAAACCTATAAGAATTTTAGTCTTAAGATAGTTAATAGGCCGAAAGGCATTAGTATTAAGTAATCATAGTTTAACTTAGAGCGCCCGCATGGGGCCAGTAAGTTAGTTGTAAGTTATTGATAAGTAGGCTAGTTTTTATGAATTTTTGTCTAGCTTTAAGATAGTTATAAGTTAAAATAAAAATAAAAATGAATTAAAAAAAAAAAAAAAAAAAAAAATATCGGTTCTCGTCCGATCACCGAAATCAAGCATCGTCGGGCGCGGTTAGTACTTAGATGGGGGACCGCTTGGGAACACCGCGTGTTGTTGGCATGTGCCTTTTTGCCCTCATAAACACTCTACTCCTATTATTTTGTTTTAAAAAATTTATATTTTACACGTACAATTTGCACAAAGCTCTCTAACCGGTCAATTTTAACACAATTTTCAATGTATTTTCTCTTTGGTGTGTCTTGTAATTGGATTTTTGTTTTTGTTTTTTTTTTTTAAACCATTTTCAAAAACTTATGGGTTTGTTATTTATTAATAAGAAAAAAAAAAACAAAATAGTTTGTTGAGGTTTTTTAAAAACGTCACCCTTAAAATGGTCCCCTGCCCCCACTTATAAAAATGAAAATTATCTCAGAAGAATTTATAGATAATGCAGCTTTTAAGATTTTCTCATAAAACCGGTCGGTTTAAGGTAAAATATAAGTAGGTAGTCGTTATAAAGTAGGTAAATTTTACTCACATTCTCTTATCAGTGCACCTGAAGATATGCTTTTTTTTTAAAGTTAATCGTTTATCGTCATTTTAATGTAGGTAAATTTTACTCACGTGTTCTTATCAGTGCACCTGAAAGTATGCAATTTTTTTTTAAGTTAATACAAAATGTTTAGCAAGCAAGTGTTATGTATATAAGCGTATAGCGCTAAGCTATGGTATTTTGTAGGATATGCTTTCGGAGATAACAGTGGGTACGCCTAAAAGTATGCAAGGATTTTTAAGCTTATATAATATCCTGAACAATATGCAATGTTTTTTGCGGGGAAAATTAATGTATGTATTTGTTTATTAAACCTTTACCTAATAGGTTGTACTTTATGTTTCAAAATATTTAATAACGCTTTTTTACTAGTTCAATTTTTGTTAAAACAACCACCAACAATAAGATACATTTCAAGGTTGCAATTCATTTTAGGCATAAACACCACACAAAAAGTATTTTACCATTTAAAACAATGTTAAAATATTGCTTCTGCATTTTGCCGTCCACTATACCAATACCTACTTATTAAATTCACCATATCAAATGACGTTTACCTACTTTTATAAACAAAACATCGTAGGTTAATATTTATATGTATGTATGATGTTGGATAGTTTTTTGTTTTTAAATATTGATAGTCTATTGTATCTAGTTATGGAAATTTGATTGAATCATTTGTGGTCGAATAACAACATTGAAAAGGACGTGAGTACTAAATTGTTGTCATTGATAAATTCATAAAGACTACCTCTTTTTGTGTTTTATTTTGTTTCTTATTAAATGTATTTAAAGTCTTTTAGCTTGAAGTAAATATACTATCGAAACGTTTAAATGTTGAAAATTGTTTACTTTGACCGACAAAAACAGATTGATAAGGTTAAACTTAGCGAAGTTAGTTTTCGCCAACGACCATACCACGATGAAAATATCGGTTCTCGTCCGATCACCGAAATCAAGCATCGTCGGGCGCGGTTAGTACTTAGATGGGGGACCGCTTGGGAACACCGCGTGTTGTTGGCATGTGCCTTTTTGCCCTCATAAACACTCCACTCCTATTATTTTGTTTTAAAAAATTTATATTTTACACGTACAATTTGCACAAAGCTCTCTAACCGGTCAATTTTAACACAATTTTCAATGTATTTTCTCTTTGGTGTGTCTTGTAATTGGATTTTTGTTTTTGTTTTTTTTTTTTAAACCATTTTCAGAAACTTATGGGTTTGTTATTTATTAATAAGAAAAAAAAAAAAAAACAAAATAGTTTGTTGAGGTTTTTTAAAAACGTCACCCTCAAAATGGTCCCCTGCCCCCACTTATAAAAATGAAAATTATCTCAGAAGAATTTATAGATAATGCAGCTTTTAAGATTTTCTCATAAAACCGGTCGGTTTAAGGTAAAATATAAGTAGGTAGTCGTTATAAAGTAGGTAAATTTTACTCACATTCTCTTATCAGTGCACCTGAAGATATGCTTTTTTTTAAAGTTAATCGTTTATCGTCATTTTAATGTAGGTAAATTTTACTCACGTGTTCTTATCAGTGCACCTGAAAGTATGCAATTTTTTTTTAAGTTAATACAAAATGTTTAGCAAGCAAGTGTTATGTATATAAGCGTATAGCGCTAAGCTATGGTATTTTGTAGGATATGCTTTCGGAGATAACAGTGGGTACGCCTAAAAGTATGCAAGGATTTTTAAGCTTATATAATATCCTGAACAATATGCAATGTTTTTTGCGGGGAAAATTAATTTATGTATTTGTTTATTAAACCTTTACCTAATAGGTTGTACTTTATGTTTCAAAATATTTAATAACGCTTTTTTACTAGTTCAATTTTTGTTAAAACAACCACCAACAATAAGATACATTTCAAGGTTGCAATTCATTTTAGGCATAAACACCACACAAAAAGTATTTTACCATTTAAAACAATGTTAAAATATTGCTTCTGCATTTTGCCGTCCACTATACCAATACCTACTTATTAAATTCACCATATCAAATGACGTTTACCTACTTTTATAAACAAAACATCGTAGGTAAATATTTATATGTATGTATGATGTTGGATAGTTTTTAAATATTGATAGTCTATTGTATCTAGTTAAGGAAATTTGATTGAATCATTTGTGGTCGAATAACAACATTGAAAAGGACGTGAGTACTAAATTGTTGTCATTGATAAATTCATAAAGACTACCTCTTTTTGTGTTTTATTTTGTTTCTTATTAAATGTATTTAAAGTCTTTTAGCTTGAAGTAAATATACTATCGAAACGTTTAAATGTTGAAAATTGTTTACTTTGACCGACAAAAACAGATTGATAAGGTTAAACTTAGCGAAGTTAGTTTTCGCCAACGACCATACCACGATGAAAATATCGGTTCTCGTCCGATCACCGAAATCAAGCATCGTCGGGCGCGGTTAGTACTTAGATGGGGGACCGCTTGGGAACACCGCGTGTTGTTGGCATGTGCCTTTTTGCCCTCATAAACACTCTACTCCTATTATTTTGTTTTAAAAAATTTATATTTTACACGTACAATTTGCACAAAGCTCTCTAACCGGTCAATTTTAACACAATTTTCAATGTATTTTCTCTTTGGTGTGTCTTGTAATTGGATTTTTGTTTTTGTTTTTTTTTTTTAAACCATTTTCAGAAACTTATGGGTTTGTTATTTATTAATAAGAAAAAAAAAAAAAAAACAAAATAGTTTGTTGAGGTTTTTTAAAAACGTCACCCTCAAAATGGTCCCCTGCCCCCACTTATAAAAATGAAAATTATATCAGAAGAATTTATAGATAATGCAGCTTTTAAGATTTTCTCATAAAACCGGTCGGTTTAAGGTAAAATATAAGTAGGTAGTCGTTATAAAGTAGGTAAATTTTACTCACATTCTCTTATCAGTGCACCTGAAGATATGCTTTTTTTTTTTAAGTTAATCGTTTATCGTCATTTTAATGTAGGTAAATTTTACTCACGTGTTCTTATCAGTGCACCTGAAAGTATGCAATTTTTTTTTAAGTTAATACAAAATGTTTAGCAAGCAAGTGTTATGTATATAAGCGTATAGCGCTAAGCTATGGTATTTTGTAGGATATGCTTTCGGAGATAACAGTGGGTACGCCTAAAAGTATGCAAGGATTTTTAAGCTTATATAATATCCTGAACAATATGCAATGTTTTTTGCGGGGAAAATTAATGTATGTATTTGTGTATTAAACCTTTACCTAATAGGTTGTACTTTATGTTTCAAAATATTTAATAACGCTTTTTTACTAGTTCAATTTTTGTTAAAACAACCACCAACAATAAGATACATTTCAAGGTTACAATTCATTTTAGGCATAAACACCACACAAGAAGTATTTTACCATTTAAAACAATGTTAAAATATTGCTTCTGCATTTTGCCGTCCACTATACCAATACCTACTTATTAAATTCACCATATCAAATGACGTTTACCTACTTTTATAAACAAAACATCGTAGGTTAATATTTATATGTATGTATGATGTTGGATAGTTTTTTGTTTTTAAATATTGATAGTCTATTGTATCTAGTTATGGAAATTTGATTGAATCATTTGTGGTCGAATAACAACATTGAAAAGGACGTGAGTACTAAATTGTTGTCATTGATAAATTCATAAAGACTACCTCTTTTTGTGTTTTATTTTGTTTCTTATTAAATGTATTTAAAGCCTTTTAGCTTGAAGTAAATATACTATCGAAACGTTTAAATGTTGAAAATTGTTTACTTTGACCGACAAAAACAGATTGATAAGGTTAAACTTAGCGAAGTTAGTTTTCGCCAACGACCATACCACGATGAAAATATCGGTTCTCGTCCGATCACCGAAATCAAGCATCGTCGGGCGCGGTTAGTACTTAGATGGGGGACCGCTTGGGAACACCGCGTGTTGTTGGCATGTGCCTTTTTGCCCTCATAAACACTCTACTCCTATTATTTTGTTTTAAAAAATTTATATTTTACACGTACAATTTGCACAAAGCTCTCTAACCGGTCAATTTTAACACAATTTTCAATGTATTTTCTCTTTGGTGTGTCTTGTAATTGGATTTTTGTTTTTGTTTTTTTTTTTTAAACCATTTTCAAAAACTTATGGGTTTGTTATTTATTAATAAGAAAAAAAAAAACAAAATAGTTTGTTGAGGTTTTTTAAAAACGTCACCCTCAAAATGGTCCCCTGCCCCCACTTATAAAAATGAAAATTATCTCAGAAGAATTTATAGATAATGCAGCTTTTAAGATTTTCTCATAAAACCGGTCGGTTTAAGGTAAAATATAAGTAGGTAGTCGTTATAAAGTAGGTAAATTTTACTCACATTCTCTTATCAGTGCACCTGAAGATATGCTTTTTTTTTAAAGTTAATCGTTTATCGTCATTTTAATGTAGGTAAATTTTACTCACGTGTTCTTATCAGTGCACCTGAAAGTATGCAATTTTTTTTTAAGTTAATACAAAATGTTTAGCAAGCAAGTGTTATGTATATAAGCGTATAGCGCTAAGCTATGGTATTTTGTAGGATATGCTTTCGGAGATAACAGTGGGTACGCCTAAAAGTATGCAAGGATTTTTAAGCTTATATAATATCCTGAACAATATGCAATGTTTTTTGCGGGGAAAATTAATGTATGTATTTGTTTATTAAACCTTTACCTAATAGGTTGTACTTTATGTTTCAAAATATTTAATAACGCTTTTTTACTAGTTCAATTTTTGTTAAAACAACCACCAACAATAAGATACATTTCAAGGTTGCAATTCATTTTAGGCATAAACACCACACAAAAAGTATTTTACCATTTAAAACAATGTTAAAATATTGCTTCTGCATTTTGCCGTCCACTATACCAATACCTACTTATTAAATTCACCATATCAAATGACGTTTACCTACTTTTATAAACAAAACATCGTAGGTTAATATTTATATGTATGTATGATGTTGGATAGTTTTTTGTTTTTAAATATTGATAGTCTATTGTATCTAGTTATGGAAATTTGATTGAATCATTTGTGGTCGAATAACAACATTGAAAAGGACGTGAGTACTAAATTGTTGTCATTGATAAATTCATAAAGACTACCTCTTTTTGTGTTTTATTTTGTTTCTTATTAAATGTATTTAAAGTCTTTTAGCTTGAAGTAAATATACTATCGAAACGTTTAAATGTTGAAAATTGTTTACTTTGACCGACAAAAACAGATTGATAAGGTTAAACTTAGCGAAGTTAGTTTTCGCCAACGACCATACCACGATGAAAATATCGGTTCTCGTCAGTCGATCTTGAACTGTGGAAGAGTGTAGACACGTTTAGCGACTTTCACAGTGTTTTAAACTAGAATTCGGTTGTGCATTAGTACAAATTAAGCCAAGCTATTTTTATAAGTGCCAATAGCACAAAGGTAGTGGCGACGGACCGCAGTGTGGAAGGTCGCAGGTTCGAGCCCCGGCCGGGCATCAAAATTATTGAAGCTTTTTTTCATAATCGCGAAGTAGAAAATTTTATTGATTGGGAGAATCGTCTCATGGAAGACGAAAACAATGCGGGGGCATCGAAAGGTGTCCCAGCAACAACAACTAAGACGGCAACGGCATCGTCATCATCAGCCGACACATCGAATGTTGGCATAACAACAAAAACGAAGCCGCCAACGGCACCAACAGCGGCAACATCAAATGTTGCCTTAGCCACAACGGCAGAACCGGCAACGGCACCAGAAGCCGGCGGTAACAAAAAGAGGAGGAAGAGGATCCTATGTGTTCCGAACCTCGTCAAGCGTCGATCTACCAACACTTCAGCTAAGCTGCCAGCTGGAGTAAAGGAGACAGGGCGCACAGGCAAACCAGCAGCGGCAGCACAAAGCCAACAACAACTAAACACCTCGCCACCCGACGAGGAAATGGGTTATATGTCCGAAGGGGGAGAGGGGCTATATACAACGGGCGACAGTAACATATTCGTCGACCTCACATCTCCAGAGGCGTCTTCAGAAGACGAACCCGAGCAGCTACCCAATGTTATCGATGAAGAGGGTATCAGGGCCAAAATTGGTGAAATTGAGGGGGAGATGGAACGCCTCAAAAACCAACTGGCGCCACTGGTACTGGCTCTTAGAAAAAAGCAAGAAGCTCGTCGAGAAAAAGAAAATCAGGAGCGGGAGCTAAAACATGCAACACAGGCGCAACAAAGAACACAACAGCCAATCGCAAATGATGAGCTGCAAAAGTCAGCGAAGCAGCCAAGGCAAAAGCCACCAACGCAGCAGCAACAACAACAACAACCAAAGCAGCAACGACAACAGCTGCAATCACAACAGCCACAGCAGCAGACAACTAAAAAACAGCAACAGCAAGGAAGTCATCAACAAAAAAATCAGCAACAGCAGCAGCAGCAGAAACAGCAACAACAACAGCAGCAGCAGAGACAACAGGAGCGGATTGAACACCAGCAGCAGCCACAGCCGCCAAAAAGCAAAAAAGAAAAGGTGCCACCCATCAATACATACAAGATGGAGTTACAGGATACCATTGACCTATGTAAGTCGGCCATAGGCCACAATTTTACAGTTAAGAGACTAAATAAAGATAGACATGCTATCCAGTGCTTCACATTGGAACAGCATAAAAAAATTAAAGACTTGCTTAAACAAACCACAACTGAGTTCTTTAGCTTTACGCCTAAAATAGAAAAGTTTCAAACGGTCCTGCTGAAGGGCATAGATTCCTGCACGGAACCACAGGTGCTCTTAAATGAGCTCCGCCAAAAAGCGAGCGACGATCTCGAGTTTATCGGGGTCAAGCCGTTCGCTACAGTCAGAGCCAGACGGGAGAAGCGGAATCTGCCGTTCTTCCTAGTACAGCTCTCGCCCAACAGCAAACTGGATAGTTTGAGGAGTATCTCCGTCCTCAACTACCAGGTTGTAACTTGGGATAAATTAAAGAGGCGTGGCGACATGCTTCAATGCATGCGCTGCCAAAGGTTCGGCCATGCTGCAGCAAACTGCGAAATGCAGTCACGCTGCGTCAAGTGTGGTGAGAACCACAAGGTAGCAGAGTGTAAGCTCGGACAGGAACGGGTTGAAGATAGGACCCAGCTTAAATGCGCACTTTGCCGAGGCGACGGGCACCCCGCAAATTATCGGGGATGTCCGAAGTTTCAGGAACTGAAGCACAAAAAAGTTAGGCAGACAGAAGAAGATAGACGCCCACCAACGCGTCCTCCTACAATAACGCCCGTAAACCCCCAAATTTCTTACGCCCAAATGGCGTCAGGAAGGGGAAGCACGGTACAACCTGCGCCAAAGGTGGCCAAACAGGCCCTCGTGCCTAAGGCGCCGGACGCACAGGCAGAAATTAGGAGCATGTTGCTGGCCATTCAGGGCCAGTTAACAGGTCTTCATAATCAGATAAGCGAGCAGGCGACTAGGGTGGACTATCTCTACTCTGTTTTGCCGAGCTTAACGCAACTTAGAGGTTAAAGGCGCGCTGCCGGAGAGGCCCTTTAAGATCCTTGCTGTGAATGTAAATTCACTGATTAGGACCGAACGTAGAGCTAATCTTTTCCAATTGTTGAAAGACCAAAGTCCAGATGTGCTTATGGCTAGCGAAACTAAGCTAAACCAGAAACATAAATTGACTAACAACAACTACAATATCGTTAGAAGAGATCGGCCCAACTCCACTCAAGGGGGTGGTGTCGCAATCTTCATACGAAAAGGCATTGATCATAGGGTAATATATAATAGTGATGTGCGAAGATTTCGGTTGCTTGAGGCGTGCATCGTATGCATTCCTCTCCAACAGGGGAAGCGAATGTATGTGATCTCGGCTTACGCACCGGAATCACCTCTGCCAACTAATTTTATAACAGAGCTTGAAAAACTTTTCGATTGTCTTCGACTGAACTCGGAAGATAACTACTATCTGATGGCCGGTGATTTGAATGCCAAACACACAGATTGGGGAAATCAAATACAAAATCCTAGAGGTAGTCATCTGTATAATTGGATGAGTCAATTCAGCGTTGAGTATGGGGTTGACCTGCTGGCTACAGATAGGCCATCGTTTCCAAGAAGCGGTGCCTTTCTGGATCTATTGCTGATAGACTCAAGACTGACAATTACTGACACTGTGGGTCAACAACGAAGGAACTGTTTACGCACCATCGAGTTCGACAGTGATCACTGCGGACTCGCTGCCGTAATACAGCTTCCGAACGAGCTTGTGGAGTTGGAGGAGTATGTACCGGTGCATACTTACAATTACAGTAAGATGCGCTGGCCACGCTTCACCAGCGCCATAGCAAGCGAAATTCGGTCGCAGAATATATCCCCACCAAACGACAGGAACCTTACAAATACTGAAATTGACCAATACTTGGAACAAATGGACGAGACAATCCAACGAACAATGGAAAGAACAATACCGAAATACAAAGAACGTGACGCAACTGACATGTACCGTAACGCGACCATTGACGCACTACACAGACAAAAAAGCGGACTTCTGACAAGATTAAAACGCTTGTACCGAAGGTTTACTAACCTACATGATCTGGAGATTAGGACACTGAAGTCGTCTATCAAAAACATCAACCAATTGATCAAGGAGAACTATCGGTTGTCCATTAATTTGTATTGGGACAACAAAATTCGGGCCGTTAATACCAGCGACCCGAGTATGTTTCCGCAAATTAATAAGATATTTAGGAAAAACGATCAAAACGACCTTCCGTGTCTTAAGCTCCAGAGGACGACAGAGAACAGAGACGTACTTCTGACAGCAGGCATAGATCCAGAGGAAGCCGTCTTGGACGATGACCTCTTTATCATCGAAGATCCTCGTGAGAAAGTGGAGGCTGTGGGGGCTGCTTTCCAGCAAGTGTACAAGGTTAATGCATGCATTCGCCCGAACCATGACCTGGAAAACAGGGCCCTGCTTCACCACTTCTACCTTAGAAACGATATTACGCAATGGCGATCGGAGAACCTCGGTTCTACTGGGTTCAATGAAGAACACTTGGCAAACGCCATCATCGCCGAGCGAAACGGGCCAAGTTCCCTGTTAATTTCGAAGGTCGAACTCCAACTCATCTTCGACTCACTAAAGAAAAAGAAGTCAGCAGGAGTCGATGGTATATCCAACGTTGTACTACGACATCTACCTCGGGAAGCAGTAGACATTTACACCACACTGTTTAACAACGCTCTGAATAATGCATATTATCCAGTGCGGTGGAAGACAGCCGTGGTACATCCTCTCCCGAAAAAGGGAAAGGACAACTCCAATCCGGCGAATCTCCGGTCGATAAGTCTTCTTCCGAGTATCAGCAAGGTATTCGAAAAAGTTATCAATAGAGCTCTGTTTAAGTGGGCAGAGGACAACAATATCATACCGGAAAATCAGTTCGGATTTAAGGCGAGACATGACACCATTCATGCCGCGTCTAAACTCGTTTCTGATATTCAATGGAACAAATCCAAAAAACAGTGTACGGGTGCCTGTCTGGTTGATTTAGAAAAGGCTTTCGACACCGTATGGCTAGAAGGTCTTTATCTGAAGCTGACCAGGCTTGGCATAAGTAAACCGCTATTATATATGCTTTATGACATGCTCAATGGTAGAAAGTTTGTTGTCAAAAGTGGCAATGTAACTTCTACCGCAACATTTCATATTAAAAATGGTCTTCAACAGGGAGCGGTGAACTCGCCGATTCTGTTCAGTATTTACACCAGCGATCTGATAGGTAGTTTAACTCAGGCAATTGCGTATGCCGATGATCTAATTGCGTACAGAACAGCCCCAAAAGTTGAGGTCATCAGAATTCTTTTGCAGCGTGACTTCGACAAGATTCAGCGATATTGTGATGACTGGAAGTTGAAAATCAACTTTCAGAAATCAGAAACTATTCTGTTTAGGACTCCGTTGTGTGGAGCCTCAAGGGATACAAGAAAGAACTGGCGCAAGCTAGTGATCGTGGGGCCAAATGGACATCCACTGGCGAGTAAAAGTGTAGTAAAGTACCTTGGCATCTGGTTGGATCAGTATTTGTATTTCGACAGACATATAAGTGCTGCTCTGACCAGGGCTAGGGGAGCTTTTGCCCTGACGAAACGGTTGTTTTATAGCAGCCGGCTTGACACCAGGGTGAAGGTGATTTGCTACATGGCCCTCATCCGGCCGATGATTGCCTATGGATGCCCGGTTTGGTTCAACGTTGCCCCATCTCAAATGGAAAAGATTCGGGTGTTTGAGAGGCAGTGCCTTAGACGCTGCCTTGGATTACACAGAACACCAGAGTCGGAGTACACACGATACTATTCCAACCAGGTTCTCTACAACGGGGCCAACATAAACAGAATAGATAATTTTTTGTTTAAGCTGATTCGGGGTCACATTGCAAGAGCGATGTCCTCGACAAACAGCTTAATTTTTGGGGCTTACTACCCTAACGACGAATACTATGAGAGTGTGCGCTTAAGCGGCTTTATTCCGCCCGATGCATTCCTCTATTTAGACAGTTGAGGGCTGATACAGGATAGAGAGGCGGTTCCGCTAATCTACCACGTCGGCCGTAGAACTGTAGATAGGCGACTCCTTTACAATCGAGACGTCCTCGCACAAGGCGGAGCAGAGCGCCTTCGGTTCAGTAGGACTGTGTCCGATCGGGACCGAAAAGATAGGGCAAAGCAGGAGAACCAGTTCTGGTGGCTGAAAATTGAAAATGGCAACATGGCTATTTAAAGTTGACTAAGCTTTTTTGTCTTGGCCGACTTACATAGGTTTAGGTGTATTAGTTTTAAGTAGGGACAGTCAGGGTGGCACAAAAAAAAAAAAAAAAAAAAAAAAAAAAACACACAAACAAAAAAAAAATATAAAAACAAAAACTTTACAAAAAAATAATAAAATCAAAAATTGCTTGCTGTGGCTGTTCTAGTTTTTAAGTAGTCTTAAGTAGTTCTAAGTAGTTTAAGTAGCTTTAAGTAGTTTTAATTAGCTTTATAATAGTTTTAAGTAGTTTGTAAGTTTTACATAAAATATAAAAAAAACGATCCGATAACCGAGTTTTTTTGTAAATTCTTCTCGGTAAAAAATAAAAACCGATAGAATTTTAGTCTTAAGATAGTTAATAGGCCGAAAGGCATTAGTATTAAGTTATCATAGTTTAACTTAGAGCGCCCGCATGGGGCCAGTAAGTTAGTTGTAAGTTATTGATAAGTAGGCTAGTTTTTATGAATTTTTGTCTAGCTTTAAGATAGTTATAAGTTAAAATAAAAATAAAAATGAATTAAAAAAAAAAAAAAAATATCGGTTCTCGTCCGATCACCGAAATCAAGCATCGTCGGGCGCGGTTAGTACTTAGATGGGGGACCGCTTGGGAACACCGCGTGTTGTTGGCATGTGCCTTTTTGCCCTCATAAACACTCCACTCCTATTATTTTGTTTTAAAAAATTTATATTTTACACGTACAATTTGCACAAAGCTCTCTAACCGGTCAATTTTAACACAATTTTCAATGTATTTTCTCTTTGGTGTGTCTTGTAATTGGATTTTTGTTTTTGTTTTTTTTTTTTTAAACCATTTTCAGAAACTTATGGGTTTGTTATTTATTAATAAGAAAAAAAAAAAAAACAAAATAGTTTGTTGAGGTTTTTTAAAAACGTCACCCTCAAAATGGTCCCCTGCTCCCACTTATAAAAATGAAAATTATCTCAGAAGAATTTATAGATAATGCAGCTTTTAAGATTTTCTCATAAAACCGGTCGGTTTAAGGTAAAATATAAGTAGGTAGTCGTTATAAAGTAGGTAAATTTTACTCACATTCTCTTATCAGTGCACCTGAAGATATGTTTTTTTTTAAAGTTAATCGTTTATCGTCATTTTAATGTAGGTAAATTTTACTCACGTGTTCTTATCAGTGCACCTGAAAGTATGCAATTTTTTTTTAAGTTAATACAAAATGTTTAGCAAGCAAGTGTTATGTATATAAGCGTATAGCGCTAAGCTATGGTATTTTGTAGGATATGCTTTCGGAGATAACAGTGGGTACGCCTAAAAGTATGCAAGGATTTTTAAGCTTATATAATATCCTGAACAATATGCAATGTTTTTTGCGGGGAAAATTAATTTATGTATTTGTTTATTAAACCTTTACCTAATAGGTTGTACTTTATGTTTCAAAATATTTAATAACGCTTTTTTACTAGTTCAATTTTTGTTAAAACAACCACCAACAATAAGATACATTTCAAGGTTGCAATTCATTTTAGGCATAAACACCACACAAAAAGTATTTTACCATTTAAAACAATGTTAAAATATTGCTTCTGCATTTTGCCGTCCACTATACCAATACCTACTTATTAAATTCACCATATCAAATGACGTTTACCTACTTTTATAAACAAAACATCGTAGGTAAATATTTATATGTATGTATGATGTTGGATAGTTTTTAAATATTGATAGTCTATTGTATCTAGTTAAGGAAATTTGATTGAATCATTTGTGGTCGAATAACAACATTGAAAAGGACGTGAGTACTAAATTGTTGTCATTGATAAATTCATAAAGACTACCTCTTTTTGTGTTTTATTTTGTTTCTTATTAAATGTATTTAAAGTCTTTTAGCTTGAAGTAAATATACTATCGAAACGTTTAAATGTTGAAAATTGTTTACTTTGACCGACAAAAACAGATTGATAAGGTTAAACTTAGCGAAGTTAGTTTTCGCCAACGACCATACCACGATGAAAATATCGGTTCTCGTCCGATCACCGAAATCAAGCATCGTCGGGCGCGGTTAGTACTTAGATGGGGGACCGCTTGGGAACACCGCGTGTTGTTGGCATGTGCCTTTTTGCCCTCATAAACACTCTACTCCTATTATTTTGTTTTAAAAAATTTATATTTTACACGTACAATTTGCACAAAGCTCTCTAACCGGTCAATTTTAACACAATTTTCAATGTATTTTCTCTTTGGTGTGTCTTGTAATTGGATTTTTGTTTTTGTTTTTTTTTTTTAAACCATTTTCAAAAACTTATGGGTTTGTTATTTATTAATAAGAAAAAAAAAACAAAATAGTTTGTTGAGGTTTTTTAAAAACGTCACCCTTAAAATGGTCCCCTGCCCCCACTTATAAAAATGAAAATTATCTCAGAAGAATTTATAGATAATGCAGCTTTTAAGATTTTCTCATAAAACCGGTCGGTTTAAGGTAAAATATAAGTAGGTAGTCGTTATAAAGTAGGTAAATTTTACTCACATTCTCTTATCAGTGCACCTGAAGATATGCTTTTTTTTTTAAAGTTAATCGTTTATCGTCATTTTAATGTAGGTAAATTTTACTCACGTGTTCTTATCAGTGCACCTGAAAGTATGCAATTTTTTTTTAAGTTAATACAAAATGTTTAGCAAGCAAGTGTTATGTATATAAGCGTATAGCGCTAAGCTATGGTATTTTGTAGGATATGCTTTCGGAGATAACAGTGGGTACGCCTAAAAGTATGCAAGGATTTTTAAGCTTATATAATATCCTGAACAATATGCAATGTTTTTTGCGGGGAAAATTAATGTATGTATTTGTTTATTAAACCTTTACCTAATAGGTTGTACTTTATGTTTCAAAATATTTAATAACGCTTTTTTACTAGTTCAATTTTTGTTAAAACAACCACCAACAATAAGATACATTTCAAGGTTGCAATTCATTTTAGGCATAAACACCACACAAAAAGTATTTTACCATTTAAAACAATGTTAAAATATTGCTTCTGCATTTTGCCGTCCACTATACCAATACCTACTTATTAAATTCACCATATCAAATGACGTTTACCTACTTTTATAAACAAAACATCGTAGGTTAATATTTATATGTATGTATGATGTTGGATAGTTTTTTGTTTTTAAATATTGATAGTCTATTTTATCTAGTTATGGAAATTTGATTGAATCATTTGTGGTCGAATAACAACATTGAAAAGGACGTGAGTACTAAATTGTTGTCATTGATAAATTCATAAAGACTACCTCTTTTTGTGTTTTATTTTGTTTCTTATTAAATGTATTTAAAGTCTTTTAGCTTGAAGTAAATATACTATCGAAACGTTTAAATGTTGAAAATTGTTTACTTTGACCGACAAAAACAGATTGATAAGGTTAAACTTAGCGAAGTTAGTTTTCGCCAACGACCATACCACGATGAAAATATCGGTTCTCGTCCGATCACCGAAATCAAGCATCGTCGGGCGCGGTTAGTACTTAGATGGGGGACCGCTTGGGAACACCGCGTGTTGTTGGCATGTGCCTTTTTGCCCTCATAAACACTCCACTCCTATTATTTTGTTTTAAAAAATTTATATTTTACACGTACAATTTGCACAAAGCTCTCTAACCGGTCAATTTTAACACAATTTTCAATGTATTTTCTCTTTGGTGTGTCTTGTAATTGGATTTTTGTTTTTGTTTTTTTTTTTTTAAACCATTTTCAGAAACTTATGGGTTTGTTATTTATTAATAAGAAAAAAAAAAAAAACAAAATAGTTTGTTGAGGTTTTTTAAAAACGTCACCCTCAAAATGGTCCCCTGCTCCCACTTATAAAAATGAAAATTATCTCAGAAGAATTTATAGATAATGCAGCTTTTAAGATTTTCTCATAAAACCGGTCGGTTTAAGGTAAAATATAAGTAGGTAGTCGTTATAAAGTAGGTAAATTTTACTCACATTCTCTTATCAGTGCACCTGAAGATATGTTTTTTTTTAAAGTTAATCGTTTATCGTAATTTTAATGTAGGTAAATTTTACTCACGTGTTCTTATCAGTGCACCTGAAAGTATGCAATTTTTTTTTAAGTTAATACAAAATGTTTAGCAAGCAAGTGTTATGTATATAAGCGTATAGCGCTAAGCTATGGTATTTTGTAGGATATGCTTTCGGAGATAACAGTGGGTACGCCTAAAAGTATGCAAGGATTTTTAAGCTTATATAATATCCTGAACAATATGCAATGTTTTTTGCGGGGAAAATTAATTTATGTATTTGTTTATTAAACCTTTACCTAATAGGTTGTACTTTATGTTTCAAAATATTTAATAACGCTTTTTTACTAGTTCAATTTTTGTTAAAACAACCACCAACAATAAGATACATTTCAAGGTTGCAATTCATTTTAGGCATAAACACCACACAAAAAGTATTTTACCATTTAAAACAATGTTAAAATATTGCTTCTGCATTTTGCCGTCCACTATACCAATACCTACTTATTAAATTCACCATATCAAATGACGTTTACCTACTTTTATAAACAAAACATCGTAGGTTAATATTTATATGTATGTATGATGTTGGATAGTTTTTTGTTTTTAGATATTGATAGTCTATTGTATCTAGTTAAGGAAATTTGATTGAATCATTTGTGGTCGAATAACAACATTGAAAAGGACGTGAGTACTAAATTGTTGTCATTGATAAATTCATAAAGACTACCTCTTTTTGTGTTTTATTTTGTTTCTTATTAAATGTATTTAAAGTCTTTTAGCTTGAAGTAAATATACTATCGAAACGTTTAAATGTTGAAAATTGTTTACTTTGACCGACAAAAACAGATTGATAAGGTTAAACTTAGCGAAGTTAGTTTTCGCCAACGACCATACCACGATGAAAATATCGGTTCTCGTCCGATCACCGAAATCAAGCATCGTCGGGCGCGGTTAGTACTTAGATGGGGGACCGCTTGGGAACACCGCGTGTTGTTGGCATGTGCCTTTTTGCCCTCATAAACACTCTACTCCTATTATTTTGTTTTAAAAAATTTATATTTTACACGTACAATTTGCACAAAGCTCTCTAACCGGTCAATTTTAACACAATTTTCAATGTATTTTCTCTTTGGTGTGTCTTGTAATTGGATTTTTGTTTTTGTTTTTTTTTTTAAACCATTTTCAGAAACTTATGGGTTTGTTATTTATTAATAAGAAAAAAAAAAAAAACAAAATAGTTTGTTGAGGTTTTTTAAAAACGTCACCCTCAAAATGGTCCCCTGCTCCCACTTATAAAAATGAAAATTATCTCAGAAGAATTTATAGATAATGCAGCTTTTAAGATTTTCTCATAAAACCGGTCGGTTTAAGGTAAAATATAAGTAGGTAGTCGTTATAAAGTAGGTAAATTTTACTCACATTCTCTTATCAGTGCACCTGAAGATATGTTTTTTTTTAAAGTTAATCGTTTATCGTCATTTTAATGTAGGTAAATTTTAATCACGTGTTCTTATCAGTGCACCTGAAAGTATGCAATTTTTTTTTAAGTTAATACAAAATGTTTAGCAAGCAAGTGTTATGTATATAAGCGTATAGCGCTAAGCTATGGTATTTTGTAGGATATGCTTTCGGAGATAACAGTGGGTACGCCTAAAAGTATGCAAGGATTTTTAAGCTTATATAATATCCTGAACAATATGCAATGTTTTTTGCGGGGAAAATTAATTTATGTATTTGTTTATTAAACCTTTACCTAATAGGTTGTACTTTATGTTTCAAAATATTTAATAACGCTTTTTTACTAGTTCAATTTTTGTTAAAACAACCACCAACAATAAGATACATTTCAAGGTTGCAATTCATTTTAGGCATAAACACCACACAAAAAGTATTTTACCATTTAAAACAATGTTAAAATATTGCTTCTGCATTTTGCCGTCCACTATACCAATACCTACTTATTAAATTCACCATATCAAATGACGTTTACCTACTTTTATAAACAAAACATCGTAGGTAAATATTTATATGTATGTATGATGTTGGATAGTTTTTTGTTTTTAAATATTGATAGTCTATTGTATCTAGTTAAGGAAATTTGATTGAATCATTTGTGGTCGAATAACAACATTGAAAAGGACGTGAGTACTAAATTGTTGTCATTGATAAATTCATAAAGACTACCTCTTTTTGTGTTTTATTTTGTTTCTTATTAAATGTATTTAAAGTCTTTTAGCTTGAAGTAAATATACTATCGAAACGTTTAAATGTTGAAAATTGTTTACTTTGACCGACAAAAACAGATTGATAAGGTTAAACTTAGCGAAGTTAGTTTTCGCCAACGACCATACCACGATGAAAATATCGGTTCTCGTCCGATCACCGAAATCAAGCATCGTCGGGCGCGGTTAGTACTTAGATGGGGGACCGCTTGGGAACACCGCGTGTTGTTGGCATGTGCCTTTTTGCCCTCATAAACACTCTACTCCTATTATTTTGTTTTAAAAAATTTATATTTTACACGTACAATTTGCACAAAGCTCTCTAACCGGTCAATTTTAACACAATTTTCAATGTATTTTCTCTTTGGTGTGTCTTGTAATTGGATTTTTGTTTTTGTTTTTTTTTTTAAACCATTTTCAGAAACTTATGGGTTTGTTATTTATTAATAAGAAAAAAAAAAAAAAACAAAATAGTTTGTTGAGGTTTTTTAAAAACGTCACCCTCAAAATGGTCCCCTGCCCCCACTTATAAAAATGAAAATTATCTCAGAAGAATTTATAGATAATGCAGCTTTTAAGATTTTCTCATAAAACCGGTCGGTTTAAGGTAAAATATAAGTAGGTAGTCGTTATAAAGTAGGTAAATTTTACTCACATTCTCTTATCAGTGCACCTGAAGATATGCTTTTTTTTTAAAGTTAATCGTTTATCGTCATTTTAATGTAGGTAAATTTTACTCACGTGTTCTTATCAGTGCACCTGAAAGTATGCAATTTTTTTTAAAGTTAATACAAAATGTTTAGCAAGCAAGTGTTATGTATATAAGCGTATAGCGCTAAGCTATGGTATTTTGTAGGATATGCTTTCGGAGATAACAGTGGGTACGCCTAAAAGTATGCAAGGATTTTTAAGCTTATATAATATCCTGAACAAAATGCAATGTTTTTTGCGGGGAAAATTAATTTATGTCTTTGTTTATTAAACCTTTACCTAATAGGTTGTACTTTATGTTTCAAAATATTTAATAACGCTTTTTTACTAGTTCAATTTTTGTTAAAACAACCACCAACAATAAGATACATTTCAAGGTTGCAATTCATTTTAGGCATAAACACCACACAAAAAGTATTTTACCATTTAAAACAATGTTAAAATATTGCTTCTGCATTTTGCCGTCCACTATACCAATACCTACTTATTAAATTCACCATATCAAATGACGTTTACCTACTTTTATAAACAAAACATCGTAGGTAAATATTTTTATATGTATGTATGATGTTGGATAGTTTTTTGTTTTTAAATATTGATAGTCTATTGTATCTAGTTAAGGAAATTTGATTGAATCATTTGTGGTCGAATAACAACATTGAAAAGGACGTGAGTACTAAATTGTTGTCATTGATAAATTCATAAAGACTACCTCTTTTTGTGTTTTATTTTGTTTCTTATTAAATGTATTTAAAGTCTTTTAGCTTGAAGTAAATATACTATCGAAACGTTTAAATGTTGAAAATTGTTTACTTTGACCGACAAAAACAGATTGATAAGGTTAAACTTAGCGAAGTTAGTTTTCGCCAACGACCATACCACGATGAAAATATCGGTTCTCGTCCGATCACCGAAATCAAGCATCGTCGGGCGCGGTTAGTACTTAGATGGGGGACCGCTTGGGAACACCGCGTGTTGTTGGCATGTGCCTTTTTGCCCTCATAAACACTCTACTCCTATTATTTTGTTTTACAAAATTATTTTACACGTACAATTTGCACAAAGCTCTCTAACCGGTCAATTTTAACACAATTTTCAATGTATTTTCTCTTTGGTGTGTCTTGTAATTGGATTTTTGTTTTTGTTTTTTTTTTTAAACCATTTTCAGAAACTTATGGGTTTGTTATTTATTAATAAGAAAAAAAAAAAAAAAACAAAATAGTTTGTTGAGGTTTTTTAAAAACGTCACCCTCAAAATGGTCCCCTGCTCCCACTTATAAAAATGAAAATTATCTCAGAAGAATTTATAGATAATGCAGCTTTTAAGATTTTCTCATAAAACCGGTCGGTTTAAGGTAAAATATAAGTAGGTAGTCGTTATAAAGTAGGTAAATTTTACTCACATTCTCTTATCAGTGCACCTGAAGATATGTTTTTTTTTAAAGTTAATCGTTTATCGTCATTTTAATGTAGGTAAATTTTACTCACGTGTTCTTATCAGTGCACCTGAAAGTATGCAATTTTTTTTTAAGTTAATACAAAATGTTTAGCAAGCAAGTGTTATGTATATAAGCGTATAGCGCTAAGCTATGGTATTTTGTAGGATATGCTTTCGGAGATAACAGTGGGTACGCCTAAAAGTATGCAAGGATTTTTAAGCTTATATAATATCCTGAACAATATGCAATGTTTTTTGCGGGGAAAATTAATTTATGTCTTTGTTTATTAAACCTTTACCTAATAGGTTGTACTTTATGTTTCAAAATATTTAATAACGCTTTTTTACTAGTTCAATTTTTGTTAAAACAACCACCAACAATAAGATACATTTCAAGGTTGCAATTCATTTTAGGCATAAACACCACACAAAAAGTATTTTACCATTTAAAACAATGTTAAAATATTGCTTCTGCATTTTGCCGTCCACTATACCAATACCTACTTATTAAATTCACCATATCAAATGACGTTTACCTACTTTTATAAACAAAACATCGTAGGTTAATATTTATATGTATGTATGATGTTGGATAGTTTTTTGTTTTTAGATATTGATAGTCTATTGTATCTAGTTAAGGAAATTTGATTGAATCATTTGTGGTCGAATAACAACATTGAAAAGGACGTGAGTACTAAATTGTTGTCATTGATAAATTCATAAAGACTACCTCTTTTTGTGTTTTATTTTGTTTCTTATTAAATGTATTTAAAGTCTTTTAGCTTGAAGTAAATATACTATCGAAACGTTTAAATGTTGAAAATTGTTTACTTTGACCGACAAAAACAGATTGATAAGGTTAAACTTAGCGAAGTTAGTTTTCGCCAACGACCATACCACGATGAAAATATCGGTTCTCGTCCGATCACCGAAATCAAGCATCGTCGGGCGCGGTTAGTACTTAGATGGGGGACCGCTTGGGAACACCGCGTGTTGTTGGCATGTGCCTTTTTGCCCTCATAAACACTCTACTCCTATTATTTTGTTTTAAAAAATTTATATTTTACACGTACAATTTGCACAAAGCTCTCTAACCGGTCAATTTTAACACAATTTTCAATGTATTTTCTCTTTGGTGTGTCTTGTAATTGGATTTTTTTTTTGTTTTTTTTTTAAACCATTTTCAGAAACTTATGGGACTGTTATTTATTAATAAGAAAAAAAAAAAAAAAACAAAATAGTTTGTTGAGGTTTTTTAAAAACGTCACCCTCAAAATGGTCCCCTGCCCCCACTTATAAAAATGAAAATTATCTCAGAAGAATTTATAGATAATGCAGCTTTTAAGATTTTCTCATAAAACCGGTCGGTTTAAGGTAAAATATAAGTAGGTAGTCGTTATAAAGTAGGTAATTTTACTCACATTCTCTTATCAGTGCACCTGAAGATATGCTTTTTTTTTTAAAGTTAATCGTTTATCGTCATTTTAATGTAGGTAAATTTTACTCACGTGTTCTTATCAGTGCACCTGAAAGTATGCAATTTTTTTTTAAGTTAATACAAAATGTTTAGCAAGCAAGTGTTATGTATATAAGCGTATAGCGCTAAGCTATGGTATTTTGTAGGATATGCTTTCGGAGATAACAGTGGGTACGCCTAAAAGTATGCAAGGATTTTTAAGCTTATACAATATCCTGAACAATATGCAATGTTTTTTGCGGGGAAAATTAATGTATGTATTCGTTTATTAAACCTTTACCTAGTAGGTTGTACTTTATGTTTCAAAATATTTAATAACGCTTTTTTACTAGTTCAATTTTTGTTAAAACAACCACCAACAATAAGATACATTTCAAGGTTGCAATTCATTTTAGGCATCAACACCACACAAAAAGTATTTTACCATTTAAAACAATGTTAAAATATTGCTTCTGCATTTTGCCGTCCACTATACCAATACCTACTTATTAAATTCACCATATCAAATGACGTTTACCTACTTTTATAAACAAAACATCGTAGGTTAATATTTATATGTATGTATGATGTTGGATAGTTTTTTGTTTTTAGATATTGATAGTCTATTGTATCTAGTTAAGGAAATTTGATTGAATCATTTGTGGTCGAATAACAACATTGAAAAGGACGTGAGTACTAAATTGTTGTCATTGATAAATTCATAAAGACTACCTCTTTTTGTGTTTTATTTTGTTTCTTATTAAATGTATTTAAAGTCTTTTAGCTTGAAGTAAATATACTATCGAAACGTTTAAATGTTGAAAATTGTTTACTTTGACCGACAAAAACAGATTGATAAGGTTAAACTTAGCGAAGTTAGTTTTCGCCAACGACCATACCACGATGAAAATATCGGTTCTCGTCCGATCACCGAAATCAAGCATCGTCGGGCGCGGTTAGTACTTAGATGGGGGACCGCTTGGGAACACCGCGTGTTGTTGGCATGTGCCTTTTTGCCCTCATAAACACTCTACTCCTATTATTTTGTTTTACAAAATTATTTTACACGTACAATTTGCACAAAGCTCTCTAACCGGTCAATTTTAACACAATTTTCAATGTATTTTCTCTTTGGTGTGTCTTGTAATTGGATTTTTGTTTTTGTTTTTTTTTTTAAACCATTTTCAGAAACTTATGGGTTTGTTATTTATTAATAAGAAAAAAAAAAAAAAAACAAAATAGTTTGTTGAGGTTTTTTAAAAACGTCACCCTCAAAATGGTCCCCTGCTCCCACTTATAAAAATGAAAATTATCTCAGAAGAATTTATAGATAATGCAGCTTTTAAGATTTTCTCATAAAACCGGTCGGTTTAAGGTAAAATATAAGTAGGTAGTCGTTATAAAGTAGGTAAATTTTACTCACATTCTCTTATCAGTGCACCTGAAGATATGTTTTTTTTTAAAGTTAATCGTTTATCGTCATTTTAATGTAGGTAAATTTTACTCACGTGTTCTTATCAGTGCACCTGAAAGTATGCAATTTTTTTTTAAGTTAATACAAAATGTTTAGCAAGCAAGTGTTATGTATATAAGCGTATAGCGCTAAGCTATGGTATTTTGTAGGATATGCTTTCGGAGATAACAGTGGGTACGCCTAAAAGTATGCAAGGATTTTTAAGCTTATATAATATCCTGAACAATATGCAATGTTTTTTGCGGGGAAAATTAATTTATGTATTTGTTTATTAAACCTTTACCTAATAGGTTGTACTTTATGTTTCAAAATATTTAATAACGCTTTTTTACTAGTTCAATTTTTGTTAAAACAACCACCAACAATAAGATACATTTCAAGGTTGCAATTCATTTTAGGCATAAACACCACACAAAAAGTATTTTACCATTTAAAACAATGTTAAAATATTGCTTCTGCATTTTGCCGTCCACTATACCAATACCTACTTATTAAATTCACCATATCAAATGACGTTTACCTACTTTTATAAACAAAACATCGTAGGTAAATATTTATATGTATGTATGATGTTGGATAGTTTTTTGTTTTTAAATATTGATAGTCTATTGTATCTAGTTAAGGAAATTTGATTGAATCATTTGTGGTCGAATAACAACATTGAAAAGGACGTGAGTACTAAATTGTTGTCATTGATAAATTCATAAAGACTACCTCTTTTTGTGTTTTATTTTGTTTCTTATTAAATGTATTTAAAGTCTTTTAGCTTGAAGTAAATATACTATCGAAACGTTTAAATGTTGAAAATTGTTTACTTTGACCGACAAAAACAGATTGATAAGGTTAAACTTAGCGAAGTTAGTTTTCGCCAACGACCATACCACGATGAAAATATCGGTTCTCGTGCTTGCTGTGGCTGTTCTAGTTTTTAAGTAGTCTTAAGTAGTTCTAAGTAGTTTAAGTAGCTTTAAGTAGTTTTAATTAGCTTTATAATAGTTTTAAGTAGTTTGTAAGTTTTACATAAAATATAAAAAAAACGATCCGATAACCGAGTTTTTTTGTAAATTCTTCTCGGTAAAAAATAAAAACCTATAAGAATTTTAGTCTTAAGATAGTTAATAGGCCGAAAGGCATTAGTATTAAGTAATCATAGTTTAACTTAGAGCGCCCGCATGGGGCCAGTAAGTTAGTTGTAAGTTATTGATAAGTAGGCTAGTTTTTATGAATTTTTGTCTAGCTTTAAGATAGTTATAAGTTAAAATAAAAATAAAAATGAATTAAAAAAAAAAAAAAAAAAAAAATATCGGTTCTCGTCCGATCACCGAAATCAAGCATCGTCGGGCGCGGTTAGTACTTAGATGGGGGACCGCTTGGGAACACCGCGTGTTGTTGGCATGTGCCTTTTTGCCCTCATAAACACTCTACTCCTATTATTTTGTTTTAAAAAATTTATATTTTACACGTACAATTTGCACAAAGCTCTCTAACCGGTCAATTTTAACACAATTTTCAATGTATTTTCTCTTTGGTGTGTCTTGTAATTGGATTTTTGTTTTTGTTTTTTTTTTTAAACCATTTTCAGAAACTTATGGGTTTGTTATTTATTAATAAGAAAAAAAAAAAAAAAACAAAATAGTTTGTTGAGGTTTTTTAAAAACGTCACCCTCAAAATGGTCCCCTGCTCCCACTTATAAAAATGAAAATTATCTCAGAAGAATTTATAGATAATGCAGCTTTTAAGATTTTCTCATAAAACCGGTCGGTTTAAGGTAAAATATAAGTAGGTAGTCGTTATAAAGTAGGTAAATTTTACTCACATTCTCTTATCAGTGCACCTGAAGATATGTTTTTTTTTAAAGTTAATCGTTTATCGTCATTTTAATGTAGGTAAATTTTACTCACGTGTTCTTATCAGTGCACCTGAAAGTATGCAATTTTTTTTTAAGTTAATACAAAATGTTTAGCAAGCAAGTGTTATGTATATAAGCGTATAGCGCTAAGCTATGGTATTTTGTAGGATATGCTTTCGGAGATAACAGTGGGTACGCCTAAAAGTATGCAAGGATTTTTAAGCTTATATAATATCCTGAACAATATGCAATGTTTTTTGCGGGGAAAATTAATTTATGTATTTGTTTATTAAACCTTTACCTAATAGGTTGTACTTTATGTTTCAAAATATTTAATAACGCTTTTTTACTAGTTCAATTTTTGTTAAAACAACCACCAACAATAAGATACATTTCAAGGTTGCAATTCATTTTAGGCATAAACACCACACAAAAAGTATTTTACCATTTAAAACAATGTTAAAATATTGCTTCTGCATTTTGCCGTCCACTATACCAATACCTACTTATTAAATTCACCATATCAAATGACGTTTACCTACTTTTATAAACAAAACATCGTAGGTTAATATTTATATGTATGTATGATGTTGGATAGTTTTTTGTTTTTAGATATTGATAGTCTATTGTATCTAGTTAAGGAAATTTGATTGAATCATTTGTGGTCGAATAACAACATTGAAAAGGACGTGAGTACTAAATTGTTGTCATTGATAAATTCATAAAGACTACCTCTTTTTGTGTTTTATTTTGTTTCTTATTAAATGTATTTAAAGTCTTTTAGCTTGAAGTAAATATACTATCGAAACGTTTAAATGTTGAAAATTGTTTACTTTGACCGACAAAAACAGATTGATAAGGTTAAACTTAGCGAAGTTAGTTTTCGCCAACGACCATACCACGATGAAAATATCGGTTCTCGTGCTTGCTGTGGCTGTTCTAGTTTTTAAGTAGTCTTAAGTAGTTCTAAGTAGTTTAAGTAGCTTTAAGTAGTTTTAATTAGCTTTATAATAGTTTTAAGTAGTTTGTAAGTTTTACATAAAATATAAAAAAAACGATCCGATAACCGAGTTTTTTTGTAAATTCTTCTCGGTAAAAAATAAAAACCTATAAGAATTTTAGTCTTAAGATAGTTAATAGGCCGAAAGGCATTAGTATTAAGTAATCATAGTTTAACTTAGAGCGCCCGCATGGGGCCAGTAAGTTAGTTGTAAGTTATTGATAAGTAGGCTAGTTTTTATGAATTTTTGTCTAGCTTTAAGATAGTTATAAGTTAAAATAAAAATAAAAATGAATTAAAAAAAAAAAAAAAAAAAAAATATCGGTTCTCGTCCGATCACCGAAATCAAGCATCGTCGGGCGCGGTTAGTACTTAGATGGGGGACCGCTTGGGAACACCGCGTGTTGTTGGCATGTGCCTTTTTGCCCTCATAAACACTCTACTCCTATTATTTTGTTTTAAAAAATTTATATTTTACACGTACAATTTGCACAAAGCTCTCTAACCGGTCAATTTTAACACAATTTTCAATGTATTTTCTCTTTGGTGTGTCTTGTAATTGGATTTTTGTTTTTGTTTTTTTTTTTAAACCATTTTCAGAAACTTATGGGTTTGTTATTTATTAATAAGAAAAAAAAAAAAAAAACAAAATAGTTTGTTGAGGTTTTTTAAAAACGTCACCCTCAAAATGGTCCCCTGCTCCCACTTATAAAAATGAAAATTATCTCAGAAGAATTTATAGATAATGCAGCTTTTAAGATTTTCTCATAAAACCGGTCGGTTTAAGGTAAAATATAAGTAGGTAGTCGTTATAAAGTAGGTAAATTTTACTCACATTCTCTTATCAGTGCACCTGAAGATATGTTTTTTTTTAAAGTTAATCGTTTATCGTCATTTTAATGTAGGTAAATTTTACTCACGTGTTCTTATCAGTGCACCTGAAAGTATGCAATTTTTTTTTAAGTTAATACAAAATGTTTAGCAAGCAAGTGTTATGTATATAAGCGTATAGCGCTAAGCTATGGTATTTTGTAGGATATGCTTTCGGAGATAACAGTGGGTACGCCTAAAAGTATGCAAGGATTTTTAAGCTTATATAATATCCTGAACAATATGCAATGTTTTTTGCGGGGAAAATTAATTTATGTATTTGTTTATTAAACCTTTACCTAATAGGTTGTACTTTATGTTTCAAAATATTTAATAACGCTTTTTTACTAGTTCAATTTTTGTTAAAACAACCACCAACAATAAGATACATTTCAAGGTTGCAATTCATTTTAGGCATAAACACCACACAAAAAGTATTTTACCATTTAAAACAATGTTAAAATATTGCTTCTGCATTTTGCCGTCCACTATACCAATACCTACTTATTAAATTCACCATATCAAATGACGTTTACTTACTTTTATAAACAAAACATCGTAGGTAAATATTTATATGTATGTATGATGTTGGATAGTTTTTTGTTTTTAAATATTGATAGTCTATTGTATCTAGTTATGGAAATTTGATTGAATCATTTGTGGTCGAATAACAACATTGAAAAGGACGTGAGTACTAAATTGTTGTCATTGATAAATTCATAAAGACTACCTCTTTTTGTGTTTTATTTTGTTTCTTATTAAATGTATTTAAAGTCTTTTAGCTTGAAGTAAATATACTATCGAAACGTTTAAATGTTGAAAATTGTTTACTTTGACCGACAAAAACAGATTGATAAGGTTAAACTTAGCGAAGTTAGTTTTCGCCAACGACCATACCACGATGAAAATATCGGTTCTCGTCAGTCGATCTTGAACTGTGGAGGTGAGCGAACGTTAAGCGACTTTCCCAGTGTTTGCAAATAAATTCGAGAGTGATAAAGTATAACTTTAGCCAAGGCTTTTTCAATAGTGCCAATAGCACAGTGCTAGAGGTGGCGAACCGCGGTGCGGAGGGTCACGAGTTCGAGTCCCGGTCGGGCATAAAAAATCTTGAAGCTTTTTTTCACAACAGAGAAGTTGAAAATTTTATTGATTGGGAGAACCAACTTATGGAAGAAAAAAAAAGTGCAGGGGCATCGAAAGGTGTCCCAGCAACAACAACTAAGCCGACAACGGCATCATCAATGGGACCGCCCAAGAACGTCCCAACAACAACAAAGCCGACAGTGGCATCAACCATGGGACCAACTAAAGGTGCCCAAGAAACAACAGCAAAGCCGACAACGGCACCCACAGCGGGGACATCGAAAGATGCCCTAGCAACAACGGCAACGGCACCATCAGCCGATATGCCAACGAAGAGGAGGAAGAGGATTCGATATCTACCGAACCTTGTGAAGCGCCAGTCCACTACCACTTCAGTTAAGCTGCTAGCTGGAGCGAGGGAGATGGGACCTACGGCGAAGGTATCGACAGCAGCAAATCAGCTGAGTTCCGATGAGGAAATTGATTACATGTCCGAGGGTGGAGAGGGACATTACGCAACAGGGGACAGCAATCTGTTTGTGGATCTCACTTCACCAGAGGCGTCCTCCGATGAAGAAAAAGAGGAGCAATGTATACAGGCCAAAATTGGTGCTGTGCAAGGGGAAATCGATCTCCTCAGAGCCCAGCTAACGCCCCTGATACTGGCTCTGAAAGAAAAGCAAGAAGCTCGCCGGGAGAAAGAACGGCTGGAGCTAGTAAATAAAAAGGCGCTACAGCAGCAACAAAAAGTAGCGCACCAAAATGCAACTAATGGTGAGCTGCCAACACCTAAGCAGCCTCAGCCTAACCAGCAAGTGCAGCAGCAACAACAACAGCGGCAACAAAAAGGCCAAAAACAAAAGCATCCACAGCAAGTGATGCTCAAACAACAGCCACAGCAGCAGAGACAACAGCAACAAAATCAGCAGCAGCAGAAACAGCAGCAGCAGAATCAACAGCAGCAGAAACAACAACAACAGCAGCAGAATCAACAGCAGCAGAGTCAACAGCAGCAGCCACAGCCGCCCAAAAACAAAAAAGAAAAAGTGCCACCCATCAACACTTATAAGATGGATCTTCAAGACACCATAAACATATGTAAGTCGGCCATAGGCCAAAACTTTACTATTAAGAGACTTAGTGAAAATAGACATGCTATCCACTGCTTTACAGTGGAACAGCATAAAATTATTAACGAATTATTAAAAAAATCCACGACAGAGTTCTTTAGCTTTACCCCCAAAACTGATAAATTGCAAACGGTCCTTCTGAAGGGCATAGATTCCTGCACGGAACCACAGGTGCTCTTAAATGAGCTCCGCCAAAAAGCGAGCGACGATCTCGAGTTTATCGGGGTCAAGCCGTTCGCTACAGTCAGAGCCAGACGGGAGAAGCGGAATTTACCGTTCTTCCTAGTACAGCTCTCGCCCAGCAGCAAACTGGATAGTTTGAGGAGTATCTCCATCCTCAACTACCAGGTTGTAACTTGGGATAGACTAAAGAGACGCGGCGACATGCTTCAATGCATGCGCTGCCAAAGGTTCGGCCATGCTGCAGCAAACTGCGAAATGCAGTCACGCTGCGTCAAGTGTGGTGAGAACCACAAGGTAGAAGAGTGTAAGCTCGGACAGGAACGGGTTGAAGATAGGACCCAGCTTAGATGTGCACTTTGCCGAGGCGGAGGGCACCCCGCAAATTATCGGGGATGTCCGGCGTTCCAGCAAATCAAACAAAACAAAGCGGCTAGGCAGACAGAGGTAGAGAAACGCCCTTCAGTGCGTCCTCCTACAGTAACGCCCGTCAACCCCCAAATTTCCTACGCCCAAATGGCTTCAGGAAGGGGCAATACGGTACAGCCTGCGCCAAAGGTAGCCCAACCGGCCCTCGTGCCTAAGGCACCGGACGCACAGGCCGAAATTAGAGGCATGTTGCTGGCAATTCAAGGCCAGTTAACAGGTCTTCAAAAACAGATCAGGGAGCAGGCGACAAGGGTGGACTATCTCTACTCTGTTTTGCCTAGCTTAACGCAACTTAGAGGTTAAGGGCGCGCTGCCGGAGAGGCCTTTTAAGATCCTTGCTGTGAATGTAAATTCACTGATTAGGACCGAACGTAGAGCTAATCTCTTCCAATTGTTGAAAGACCAAAGTCCAGATGTGCTTATGGCTAGCGAAACTAAGCTAAACCAGAAACATAAATTGACTAATAGCAAATACAATATCGTTAGAAGAGATCGGCCCAACTCCACTCAAGGGGGTGGTGTCGCAATCTTCATACGAAAAGGCATTGATCATAGGGTAATATATAATAGCGATGTGCGAAGATTTCGGTTGCTTGAGGCGTGCATCATATGCATTCCTCTCCAACAGGGGAAGCGAATGTATGTGATCTCGGCTTACGCACCGGAATCCCCTCTGCCAACTAATTTTATAACAGAGCTCGAAAAACTTTTCGATTGTCTTCGATTGAACTCGGAAGATAACTACTATCTCATGGCCGGTGATTTGAATGCCAAACACACAGATTGGGGAAATCAAATACAAAATCCTAGAGGTAGTCATCTGTATAATTGGATGAGTCAATTCAGCGTTGAGTATGGGGTTGACCTGCTGGCTACAGAGAGGCCATCGTTTCCAAGAAGCGGTGCCTTTCTGGATCTATTGCTGATAGACTCAAGACTGACAATTACTGACACTGTGGGTCAACAACGAAGGAACTGTTTACGCACCATCGAGTTCGACAGTGATCACTGCGGACTCGCTGCCGTAATACAGCTTCCGAACGAGCTTGTGGAGTTGGAGGAGTATGTACCGGTGCATACTTACAATTACAGTAAGATGCGCTGGCCACGCTTCACCAGCGCCATAGCAAGCGAAATTCGGTCACATAATATATCCCCACCAAACGACAGGAACCTTACAAATACTGAAATCGACCAATACTTGGAACAAATGGACGAGACAATCCAACGAACAATGGAAAGAACAATACCGAAATACAAAGAACGTGACGCAACTGACATGTACCGTAACGCGACCATTGACGCACTACACAGACAAAAAAGCGGACTTCTGACAAGACTAAAACGCTTGTACCGACGGTTTACTGACCCACATGATCTGGAGATTAGGACACTGAAGTCGTCTATCAAAAACATCAACCAATTGATCAAGGAGAACTATCGGTTGTCCATTAATTTGTATTGGGACAACAAAATTCGGGCCGTTAATTCTAGCGACCCGAGCATGTTTCCGCAAATTAACAAGATATTTAGGAAAAACGATCAAAACGACCTTCCGTGTCTTAAGCTCCAGAGGACGACAGAGAACAGAGACGTACTTCTGACAGCAGGCATAGATCCAGAGGAAGCCGTCTTTGACGATGACCTCTTTATCATCGAAGATCCTCGTGAGAAAGTGGAGGCTGTGGGGGCTGCTTTCCAGCAAGTGTACAAGGTTAATGCAAGCATTCGCCCGAACCATGACCTGGAAAACAGGGCCCTGCTTCACCACTTCTACCTTCGTAATGATATTACGCAATGGCGATCGGAGAATCCCGGTTTTACTGGGTTCAATGAAGAACACTTGGCAAACGCCATCATCGCCGAGCGAAACGGGCCAAGTTCCCTGTTAATTTCGAAGGTCGAGCTCCAACTCATCTTCGACTCACTAAAGAAAAAGAAGTCAGCAGGAGTCGATGGTATATCCAACGTTGTACTACGACATCTACCTCGGGAAGCAGTAGACATTTATACCACACTGTTTAACAACGCCCTGAATAATGCATATTATCCAGTGCGGTGGAAGACAGCCGTGGTACATCCTCTCCCGAAAAAGGGAAAGGACAACTCCAATCCGGCGAATCTCCGGTCGATAAGTCTTCTTCCGAGTATCAGCAAGGTATTCGAAAAAGTAATCAATAGAGCTCTGTTTAAGTGGGCAGAGGACAACAATATCATACCGGAAAATCAGTTCGGATTTAAGGCGAGACATGACACCATTCATGCCGCGTCTAAACTCGTTTCTGATATACAATGGAACAAATCCAAAAAGCAGTGTACGGGTGCCTGTCTGGTTGATTTGGAGAAGGCTTTCGACACCGTATGGCTAGAAGGTCTTTATCTGAAGCTGACCAGGCTTGGCATAAGTAAACCGCTATTGTATATGCTTTATGACATGCTCAATGGTAGAAAGTTTGTTGTCAAAAGTGGCAATGTAACTTCTACCGCAACATTTCATATTAAAAATGGTCTTCAACAGGGAGCGGTGAACTCGCCGATTCTGTTCAGTATTTACACCAGCGATCTGATAGGTAGTTTAAATCAGGCAATTGCGTATGCCGATGATCTAATTGCGTACAGAACAGCCCCAAAAGTTGAGGTCATCAGAATTCTTTTGCAGCGTGACTTCGACAAGATTCAGCGATATTGCGATGACTGGAAGTTGAAAATCAACTTTCAGAAATCAGAAACTATTCTGTTTAGGACTCCGTTGCATGGAGCCACAAGGGATACGAGAAAGAACTGGCGCAAGCTGGTGATCGTGGGGCCAAATGGACATCCACTGGCGAGTAAAAGTGTAGTAAAGTACCTTGGCATCTGGTTGGATCAGTATTTGTATTTCGACAGACATATAAGTGCTGCTCTGGCCAGGGCTAGGGGAGCTTTTGCCCTGACGAAACGGTTGTTTTATAGCAGCCGGCTTGACACCAGGGTGAAGGTGATTTGCTACATGGCCCTCATCCGGCCGATGATTGCCTATGGATGCCCGGTTTGGTTCAACGTTGCCCCATCTCAAATGGAAAAGATTCGGGTGTTTGAGAGGCAGTGCCTTAGACGCTGCCTTGGATTACACAGAACACCAGAGTCGGAGTACACACGATACTATTCCAACCAGGTTCTATACAACGGGGCCAACATAAACAGAATAGATAATTTTTTGTTTAAGCTGATTCGAGGTCACATTGCAAGAGCGATGTCTTCAACCAACAGCTTAATTTCTGGGGCTTACTACCCAAACGACGGTTATTATGAGAGTGTACGCCTAAGCGGCTTTATTCCGCCCGATGCTTTCCTCTATTTAGACAGTCGAGGCCTGGTCCAGGATAGAGCGGCGATCCCGCTAATCTACCACGTCGGCCGTAGAACTGTAGATAGGCGACTCCTTTACAACCGAGACGTCCTCGCACAAGGTGGAGCTGAGCACCTTCGGTTCAGTAGGACTGTGTCCGATCGGGACCGTAGAGATAGGGTAAAGCAGGAGAACCAGTTCTGGTGGCTGAAAATTGAAAATGGCAACATGGCTATTTAAAGTTGACTAAGCTTTTTTGTCTTGGCCGACTTACATAGGTTTAGGTGTATTAGTTTTAAGTAGGGACAGTCAGGGTGGCACAAAAAAAAAAAAAAAAAAAAAAAAAAAAAAAAAAAAAAAAACAAAAACTTTACAAAAAAATAATAAAATCAAAAAATGCTTGCTGTGGCTGTTCTAGTTTTTAAGTAGTCTTAAGTAGTTCTAAGTAGTTTAAGTAGCTTTAAGTAGTTTTAATTAGCTTTATAATAGTTTTAAGTAGTTTGTAAGTTTTACATAAAATATAAAAAAAAACGATCCGACAACCGAGTTTTTTTGTAAATTCTTCTCGGTAAAAAATAAAAACCTATAAGAATTTTAGTCTTAAGATAGTTAATAGGCCGAAAGGCATTAGTATTAAGTAATCATAGTTTAACTTAGAGCGCCCGCATGGGGCCAGTAAGTTAGTTGTAAGTTATTGATAAGTAGGCTAGTTTTTATGAATTTTTGTCTAGCTTTAAGATAGTTATAAGTTAAAATAAAAATAAAAATGAATTAAAAAAAAAAAAAAAAAAAAATATCGGTTCTCGTCCGATCACCGAAATCAAGCATCGTCGGGCGCGGTTAGTACTTAGATGGGGGACCGCTTGGGAACACCGCGTGTTGTTGGCATGTGCCTTTTTGCCCTCATAAACACTCTACTCCTATTATTTTGTTTTAAAAAATTTATATTTTACACGTACAATTTGCACAAAGCTCTCTAACCGGTCAATTTTAACACAATTTTCAATGTATTTTCTCTTTGGTGTGTCTTGTAATTGGATTTTTGTTTTTGTTTTTTTTTTTAAACCATTTTCAGAAACTTATGGGTTTGTTATTTATTAATAAGAAAAAAAAAAAAAAAACAAAATAGTTTGTTGAGGTTTTTTAAAAACGTCACCCTCAAAATGGTCCCCTGCTCCCACTTATAAAAATGAAAATTATCTCAGAAGAATTTATAGATAATGCAGCTTTTAAGATTTTCTCATAAAACCGGTCGGTTTAAGGTAAAATATAAGTAGGTAGTCGTTATAAAGTACGTAAATTTTACTCACATTCTCTTATCAGTGCACCTGAAGATATGTTTTTTTTTAAAGTTAATCGTTTATCGTCATTTTAATGTAGGTAAATTTTACTCACGTGTTCTTATCAGTGCACCTGAAAGTATGCAATTTTTTTTTAAGTTAATACAAAATGTTTAGCAAGCAAGTGTTATGTATATAAGCGTATAGCGCTAAGCTATGGTATTTTGTAGGATATGCTTTCGGAGATAACAGTGGGTACGCCTAAAAGTATGCAAGGATTTTTAAGCTTATATAATATCCTGAACAATATGCAATGTTTTTTGCGGGGAAAATTAATTTATGTCTTTGTTTATTAAACCTTTACCTAATAGGTTGTACTTTATGTTTCAAAATATTTAATAACGCTTTTTTACTAGTTCAATTTTTGTTAAAACAACCACCAACAATAAGATACATTTCAAGGTTGCAATTCATTTTAGGCATAAACACCACACAAAAAGTATTTTACCATTTAAAACAATGTTAAAATATTGCTTCTGCATTTTGCCGTCCACTATACCAATACCTACTTATTAAATTCACCATATCAAATGACGTTTACCTACTTTTATAAACAAAACATCGTAGGTTAATATTTATATGTATGTATGATGTTGGATAGTTTTTTGTTTTTAAATATTGATAGTCTATTGTATCTAGTTAAGGAAATTTGATTGAATCATTTGTGGTCGAATAACAACATTGAAAAGGACGTGAGTACTAAATTGTTGTCATTGATAAATTCATAAAGACTACCTCTTTTTGTGTTTTATTTTGTTTCTTATTAAATGTATTTAAAGTCTTTTAGCTTGAAGTAAATATACTATCGAAACGTTTAAATGTTGAAAATTGTTTACTTTGACCGACAAAAACAGATTGATAAGGTTAAACTTAGCGAAGTTAGTTTTCGCCAACGACCATACCACGATGAAAATATCGGTTCTCGTCCGATCACCGAAATCAAGCATCGTCGGGCGCGGTTAGTACTTAGATGGGGGACCGCTTGGGAACACCGCGTGTTGTTGGCATGTGCCTTTTTGCCCTCATAAACACTCCACTCCTATTATTTTGTTTTAAAAAATTTATATTTTACACGTACAATTTGCACAAAGCTCTCTAACCGGTCAATTTTAACACAATTTTCAATGTATTTTCTCTTTGGTGTGTCTTGTAATTGGATTTTTGTTTTTGTTTTTTTTTTTTAAACCATTTTCAGAAACTTATGGGTTTGTTATTTATTAATAAGAAAAAAAAAAAAAAACAAAATAGTTTGTTGAGGTTTTTTAAAAACGTCACCCTCAAAATGGTCCCCTGCTCCCACTTATAAAAATGAAAATTATCTCAGAAGAATTTATAGATAATGCAGCTTTTAAGATTTTCTCATAAAACCGGTCGGTTTAAGGTAAAATATAAGTAGGTAGTCGTTATAAAGTAGGTAAATTTTACTCACATTCTCTTATCAGTGCACCTGAAGATATGTTTTTTTTTTTAAAGTTAATCGTTTATCGTCATTTTAATGTAGGTAAATTTTACTCACGTGTTCTTATCAGTGCACCTGAAAGTATGCAATTTTTTTTAAAGTTAATACAAAATGTTTAGCAAGCAAGTGTTATGTATATAAGCGTATAGCGCTAAGCTATGGTATTTTGTAGGATATGCTTTCGGAGATAACAGTGGGTACGCCTAAAAGTATGCAAGGATTTTTAAGCTTATATAATATCCTGAACAATATGCAATGTTTTTTGCGGGGAAAATTAATTTATGTCTTTGTTTATTAAACCTTTACCTAATAGGTTGTACTTTATGTTTCAAAATATTTAATAACGCTTTTTTACTAGTTCAATTTTTGTTAAAACAACCACCAACAATAAGATACATTTCAAGGTTGCAATTCATTTTAGGCATAAACACCACACAAAAAGTATTTTACCATTTAAAACAATGTTAAAATATTGCTTCTGCATTTTGCCGTCCACTATACCAATACCTACTTATTAAATTCACCATATCAAATGACGTTTACCTGCTTTTATAAACAAAACATCGTAGGTAAATATTTATATGTATGTATGATGTTGGATAGTTTTTTGTTTTTAAATATTGATAGTCTATTGTATCTAGTTATGGAAATTTGATTGAATCATTTGTGGTCGAATAACAACATTGAAAAGGACGTGAGTACTAAATTGTTGTCATTGATAAATTCATAAAGACTACCTCTTTTTGTGTTTTATTTTGTTTCTTATTAAATGTATTTAAAGTCTTTTAGCTTGAAGTAAATATACTATCGAAACGTTTAAATGTTGAAAATTGTTTACTTTGACCGACAAAAACAGATTGATAAGGTTAAACTTAGCGAAGTTAGTTTTCGCCAACGACCATACCACGATGAAAATATCGGTTCTCGTCCGATCACCGAAATCAAGCATCGTCGGGCGCGGTTAGTACTTAGATGGGGGACCGCTTGGGAACACCGCGTGTTGTTGGCATGTGCCTTTTTGCCCTCATAAACACTCTACTCCTATTATTTTGTTTTAAAAAATTTATATTTTACACGTACAATTTGCACAAAGCTCTCTAACCGGTCAATTTTAACACAATTTTCAATGTATTTTCTCTTTGGTGTGTCTTGTAATTGGATTTTTTTTTTGTTTTTTTTTTAAACCATTTTCAGAAACTTATGGGACTGTTATTTATTAATAAGAAAAAAAAAAAAAAAAACAAAATAGTTTGTTGAGGTTTTTTAAAAACGTCACCCTCAAAATGGTCCCCTGCCCCCACTTATAAAAATGAAAATTATCTCAGAAGAATTTATAGATAATGCAGCTTTTAAGATTTTCTCATAAAACCGGTCGGTTTAAGGTAAAATATAAGTAGGTAGTCGTTATAAAGTAGGTAAATTTTACTCACATTCTCTTATCAGTGCACCTGAAGATATGTTTTTTTTTTAAAGTTAATCGTTTATCGTCATTTTAATGTAGGTAAATTTTACTCACGTGTTCTTATCAGTGCACCTGAAAGTATGCAATTTTTTTTAAAGTTAATACAAAATGTTTAGCAAGCAAGTGTTATGTATATAAGCGTATAGCGCTAAGCTATGGTATTTTGTAGGATATGCTTTCGGAGATAACAGTGGGTACGCCTAAAAGTATGCAAGGATTTTTAAGCTTATATAATATCCTGAACAATATGCAATGTTTTTTGCGGGGAAAATTAATTTATGTCTTTGTTTATTAAACCTTTACCTAATAGGTTGTACTTTATGTTTCAAAATATTTAATAACGCTTTTTTACTAGTTCAATTTTTGTTAAAACAACCACCAACAATAAGATACATTTCAAGGTTGCAATTCATTTTAGGCATAAACACCACACAAAAAGTATTTTACCATTTAAAACAATGTTAAAATATTGCTTCTGCATTTTGCCGTCCACTATACCAATACCTACTTATTAAATTCACCATATCAAATGACGTTTACCTACTTTTATAAACAAAACATCGTAGGTTAATATTTATATGTATGTATGATGTTGGATAGTTTTTTGTTTTTAAATATTGATAGTCTATTGTATCTAGTTATGGAAATTTGATTGAATCATTTGTGGTCGAATAACAACATTGAAAAGGACGTGAGTACTAAATTGTTGTCATTGATAAATTCATAAAGACTACCTCTTTTTGTGTTTTATTTTGTTTCTTATTAAATGTATTTAAAGTCTTTTAGCTTGAAGTAAATATACTATCGAAACGTTTAAATGTTGAAAATTGTTTACTTTGACCGACAAAAACAGATTGATAAGGTTAAACTTAGCGAAGTTAGTTTTCGCCAACGACCATACCACGATGAAAATATCGGTTCTCGTCCGATCACCGAAATCAAGCATCGTCGGGCGCGGTTAGTACTTAGATGGGGGACCGCTTGGGAACACCGCGTGTTGTTGGCATGTGCCTTTTTGCCCTCATAAACACTCCACTCCTATTATTTTGTTTTAAAAAATTTATATTTTACACGTACAATTTGCACAAAGCTCTCTAACCGGTCAATTTTAACACAATTTTCAATGTATTTTCTCTTTGGTGTGTCTTGTAATTGGATTTTTGTTTTTGTTTTTTTTTTTTAAACCATTTTCAGAAACTTATGGGTTTGTTATTTATTAATAAGAAAAAAAAAAAAAAACAAAATAGTTTGTTGAGGTTTTTTAAAAACGTCACCCTCAAAATGGTCCCCTGCTCCCACTTATAAAAATGAAAATTATCTCAGAAGAATTTATAGATAATGCAGCTTTTAAGATTTTCTCATAAAACCGGTCGGTTTAAGGTAAAATATAAGTAGGTAGTCGTTATAAAGTAGGTAAATTTTACTCCATTCTCTTATCAGTGCACCTGAAGATATGTTTTTTTTTTTAAAGTTAATCGTTTATCGTCATTTTAATGTAGGTAAATTTTACTCACGTGTTCTTATCAGTGCACCTGAAAGTATGCAATTTTTTTTAAAGTTAATACAAAATGTTTAGCAAGCAAGTGTTATGTATATAAGCGTATAGCGCTAAGCTATGGTATTTTGTAGGATATGCTTTCGGAGATAACAGTGGGTACGCCTAAAAGTATGCAAGGATTTTTAAGCTTATATAATATCCTGAACAATATGCAATGTTTTTTGCGGGGAAAATTAATTTATGTCTTTGTTTATTAAACCTTTACCTAATAGGTTGTACTTTATGTTTCAAAATATTTAATAACGCTTTTTTACTAGTTCAATTTTTGTTAAAACAACCACCAACAATAAGATACATTTCAAGGTTGCAATTCATTTTAGGCATAAACACCACACAAAAAGTATTTTACCATTTAAAACAATGTTAAAATATTGCTTCTGCATTTTGCCGTCCACTATACCAATACCTACTTATTAAATTCACCATATCAAATGACGTTTACCTGCTTTTATAAACAAAACATCGTAGGTAAATATTTATATGTATGTATGATGTTGGATAGTTTTTTGTTTTTAAATATTGATAGTCTATTGTATCTAGTTATGGAAATTTGATTGAATCATTTGTGGTCGAATAACAACATTGAAAAGGACGTGAGTACTAAATTGTTGTCATTGATAAATTCATAAAGACTACCTCTTTTTGTGTTTTATTTTGTTTCTTATTAAATGTATTTAAAGTCTTTTAGCTTGAAGTAAATATACTATCGAAACGTTTAAATGTTGAAAATTGTTTACTTTGACCGACAAAAACAGATTGATAAGGTTAAACTTAGCGAAGTTAGTTTTCGCCAACGACCATACCACGATGAAAATATCGGTTCTCGTCCGATCACCGAAATCAAGCATCGTCGGGCGCGGTTAGTACTTAGATGGGGGACCGCTTGGGAACACCGCGTGTTGTTGGCATGTGCCTTTTTGCCCTCATAAACACTCTACTCCTATTATTTTGTTTTAAAAAATTTATATTTTACACGTACAATTTGCACAAAGCTCTCTAACCGGTCAATTTTAACACAATTTTCAATGTATTTTCTCTTTGGTGTGTCTTGTAATTGGATTTTTTTTTTGTTTTTTTTTTAAACCATTTTCAGAAACTTATGGGACTGTTATTTATTAATAAGAAAAAAAAAAAAAAAAACAAAATAGTTTGTTGAGGTTTTTTAAAAACGTCACCCTCAAAATGGTCCCCTGCCCCCACTTATAAAAATGAAAATTATCTCAGAAGAATTTATAGATAATGCAGCTTTTAAGATTTTCTCATAAAACCGGTCGGTTTAAGGTAAAATATAAGTAGGTAGTCGTTATAAAGTAGGTAAATTTTACTCACATTCTCTTATCAGTGCACCTGAAGATATGTTTTTTTTTTAAAGTTAATCGTTTATCGTCATTTTAATGTAGGTAAATTTTACTCACGTGTTCTTATCAGTGCACCTGAAAGTATGCAATTTTTTTTAAAGTTAATACAAAATGTTTAGCAAGCAAGTGTTATGTATATAAGCGTATAGCGCTAAGCTATGGTATTTTGTAGGATATGCTTTCGGAGATAACAGTGGGTACGCCTAAAAGTATGCAAGGATTTTTAAGCTTATATAATATCCTGAACAATATGCAATGTTTTTTGCGGGGAAAATTAATTTATGTCTTTGTTTATTAAACCTTTACCTAATAGGTTGTACTTTATGTTTCAAAATATTTAATAACGCTTTTTTACTAGTTCAATTTTTGTTAAAACAACCACCAACAATAAGATACATTTCAAGGTTGCAATTCATTTTAGGCATAAACACCACACAAAAAGTATTTTACCATTTAAAACAATGTTAAAATATTGCTTCTGCATTTTGCCGTCCACTATACCAATACCTACTTATTAAATTCACCATATCAAATGACGTTTACCTACTTTTATAAACAAAACATCGTAGGTTAATATTTATATGTATGTATGATGTTGGATAGTTTTTTGTTTTTAAATATTGATAGTCTATTGTATCTAGTTATGGAAATTTGATTGAATCATTTGTGGTCGAATAACAACATTGAAAAGGACGTGAGTACTAAATTGTTGTCGTTGATAAATTCATAAAGACTACCTCTTTTTGTGTTTTATTTTGTTTCTTATTAAATGTATTTAAAGTCTTTTAGCTTGAAGTAAATATACTATCGAAACGTTTAAATGTTGAAAATTGTTTACTTTGACCGACAAAAACAGATTGATAAGGTTAAACTTAGCGAAGTTAGTTTTCGCCAACGACCATACCACGATGAAAATATCGGTTCTCGTCCGATCACCGAAATCAAGCATCGTCGGGCGCGGTTAGTACTTAGATGGGGGACCGCTTGGGAACACCGCGTGTTGTTGGCATGTGCCTTTTTGCCCTCATAAACACTCTACTCCTATTATTTTGTTTTAAAAAATTTATATTTTACACGTACAATTTGCACAAAGCTCTCTAACCGGTCAATTTTAACACAATTTTCAATGTATTTTCTCTTTGGTGTGTCTTGTAATTGGATTTTTTTTTTGTTTTTTTTTTAAACCATTTTCAGAAACTTATGGGACTGTTATTTATTAATAAGAAAAAAAAAAAAAAAAACAAAATAGTTTGTTGAGGTTTTTTAAAAACGTCACCCTCAAAATGGTCCCCTGCCCCCACTTATAAAAATGAAAATTATCTCAGAAGAATTTATAGATAATGCAGCTTTTAAGATTTTCTCATAAAACCGGTCGGTTTAAGGTAAAATATAAGTAGGTAGTCGTTATAAAGTAGGTAAATTTTACTCACATTCTCTTATCAGTGCACCTGAAGATATGCTTTTTTTTTTTAAAGTTAATCGTTTATCGTCATTTTAATGTAGGTAAATTTTACTCACGTGTTCTTATCAGTGCACCTGAAAGTATGCAATTTTTTTTTAAGTTAATACAAAATGTTTAGCAAGCAAGTGTTATGTATATAAGCGTATAGCGCTAAGCTATGGTATTTTGTAGGATATGCTTTCGGAGATAACAGTGGGTACGCCTAAAAGTATGCAAGGATTTTTAAGCTTATACAATATCCTGAACAATATGCAATGTTTTTTGCGGGGAAAATTAATGTATGTATTCGTTTATTAAACCTTTACCTAATAGGTTGTACTTTATGTTTCAAAATATTTAATAACGCTTTTTTACTAGTTCAATTTTTGTTAAAACAACCACCAACAATAAGATACATTTCAAGGTTGCAATTCATTTTAGGCATAAACACCACACAAAAAGTATTTTACCATTTAAAACAATGTTAAAATATTGCTTCTGCATTTTGCCGTCCACTATACCAATACCTACTTATTAAATTCACCATATCAAATGACGTTTACCTACTTTTATAAACAAAACATCGTAGGTTAATATTTATATGTATGTATGATGTTGGATAGTTTTTTGTTTTTAAATATTGATAGTCTATTGTATCTAGTTAAGGAAATTTGATTGAATCATTTGTGGTCGAATAACAACATTGAAAAGGACGTGAGTACTAAATTGTTGTCATTGATAAATTCATAAAGACTACCTCTTTTTGTGTCTTATTTTGTTTCTTATTAAATGTATTTAAAGTCTTTTAGCTTGAAGTAAATATACTATCGAAACGTTTAAATCTTGAAAATTGTTTACTTTGACCGACAAAAACAGATTGATAAGGTTAAACTTAGCGAAGTTAGTTTTCGCCAACGACCATACCACGATGAAAATATCGGTTCTCGTCCGATCACCGAAATCAAGCATCGTCGGGCGCGGTTAGTACTTAGATGGGGGACCGCTTGGGAACACCGCGTGTTGTTGGCATGTGCCTTTTTGCCCTCATAAACACTCTACTCCTATTATTTTGTTTTAAAAAATTTATATTTTACACGTACAATTTGCACAAAGCTCTCTAACCGGTCAATTTTAACACAATTTTCAATGTATTTTCTCTTTGGTGTGTCTTGTAATTGGATTTTTGTTTTTGTTTTTTTTTTTAAACCATTTTCAGAAACTTATGGGTTTGTTATTTATTAATAAGAAAAAAAAAAAAAAAACAAAATAGTTTGTTGAGGTTTTTTAAAAACGTCACCCTCAAAATGGTCCCCTGCTCCCACTTATAAAAATGAAAATTATCTCAGAAGAATTTATAGATAATGCAGCTTTTAAGATTTTCTCATAAAACCGGTCGGTTTAAGGTAAAATATAAGTAGGTAGTCGTTATAAAGTACGTAAATTTTACTCACATTCTCTTATCAGTGCACCTGAAGATATGTTTTTTTTTAAAGTTAATCGTTTATCGTCATTTTAATGTAGGTAAATTTTACTCACGTGTTCTTATCAGTGCACCTGAAAGTATGCAATTTTTTTTTAAGTTAATACAAAATGTTTAGCAAGCAAGTGTTATGTATATAAGCGTATAGCGCTAAGCTATGGTATTTTGTAGGATATGCTTTCGGAGATAACAGTGGGTACGCCTAAAAGTATGCAAGGATTTTTAAGCTTATATAATATCCTGAACAATATGCAATGTTTTTTGCGGGGAAAATTAATTTATGTATTTGTTTATTAAACCTTTACCTAATAGGTTGTACTTTATGTTTCAAAATATTTAATAACGCTTTTTTACTAGTTCAATTTTTGTTAAAACAACCACCAACAATAAGATACATTTCAAGGTTGCAATTCATTTTAGGCATAAACACCACACAAAAAGTATTTTACCATTTAAAACAATGTTAAAATATTGCTTCTGCATTTTGCCGTCCACTATACCAATACCTACTTATTAAATTCACCATATCAAATGACGTTTACCTACTTTTATAAACAAAACATCGTAGGTTAATATTTATATGTATGTATGATGTTGGATAGTTTTTTGTTTTTAAATATTGATAGTCTATTGTATCTAGTTAAGGAAATTTGATTGAATCATTTGTGGTCGAATAACAACATTGAAAAGGACGTGAGTACTAAATTGTTGTCATTGATAAATTCATAAAGACTACCTCTTTTTGTGTTTTATTTTGTTTCTTATTAAATGTATTTAAAGTCTTTTAGCTTGAAGTAAATATACTATCGAAACGTTTAAATGTTGAAAATTGTTTACTTTGACCGACAAAAACAGATTGATAAGGTTAAACTTAGCGAAGTTAGTTTTCGCCAACGACCATACCACGATGAAAATATCGGTTCTCGTCCGATCACCGAAATCAAGCATCGTCGGGCGCGGTTAGTACTTAGATGGGGGACCGCTTGGGAACACCGCGTGTTGTTGGCATGTGCCTTTTTGCCCTCATAAACACTCTACTCCTATTATTTTGTTTTAAAAAATTTATATTTTACACGTACAATTTGCACAAAGCTCTCTAACCGGTCAATTTTAACACAATTTTCAATGTATTTTCTCTTTGGTGTGTCTTGTAATTGGATTTTTGTTTTTGTTTTTTTTTTTAAACCATTTTCAGAAACTTATGGGTTTGTTATTTATTAATAAGAAAAAAAAAAAAAAAACAAAATAGTTTGTTGAGGTTTTTTAAAAACGTCACCCTCAAAATGGTCCCCTGCTCCCACTTATAAAAATGAAAATTATCTCAGAAGAATTTATAGATAATGCAGCTTTTAAGATTTTCTCATAAAACCGGTCGGTTTAAGGTAAAATATAAGTAGGTAGTCGTTATAAAGTACGTAAATTTTACTCACATTCTCTTATCAGTGCACCTGAAGATATGTTTTTTTTTAAAGTTAATCGTTTATCGTCATTTTAATGTAGGTAAATTTTACTCACGTGTTCTTATCAGTGCACCTGAAAGTATGCAATTTTTTTTTAAGTTAATACAAAATGTTTAGCAAGCAAGTGTTATGTATATAAGCGTATAGCGCTAAGCTATGGTATTTTGTAGGATATGCTTTCGGAGATAACAGTGGGTACGCCTAAAAGTATGCAAGGATTTTTAAGCTTATATAATATCCTGAACAATATGCAATGTTTTTTGCGGGGAAAATTAATTTATGTCTTTGTTTATTAAACCTTTACCTAATAGGTTGTACTTTATGTTTCAAAATATTTAATAACGCTTTTTTACTAGTTCAATTTTTGTTAAAACAACCACCAACAATAAGATACATTTCAAGGTTGCAATTCATTTTAGGCATAAACACCACACAAAAAGTATTTTACCATTTAAAACAATGTTAAAATATTGCTTCTGCATTTTGCCGTCCACTATACCAATACCTACTTATTAAATTCACCATATCAAATGACGTTTACCTACTTTTATAAACAAAACATCGTAGGTTAATATTTATATGTATGTATGATGTTGGATAGTTTTTTGTTTTTAAATATTGATAGTCTATTGTATCTAGTTATGGAAATTTGATTGAATCATTTGTGGTCGAATAACAACATTGAAAAGGACGTGAGTACTAAATTGTTGTCATTGATAAATTCATAAAGACTACCTCTTTTTGTGTTTTATTTTGTTTCTTATTAAATGTATTTAAAGTCTTTTAGCTTGAAGTAAATATACTATCGAAACGTTTAAATGTTGAAAATTGTTTACTTTGACCGACAAAAACAGATTGATAAGGTTAAACTTAGCGAAGTTAGTTTTCGCCAACGACCATACCACGATGAAAATATCGGTTCTCGTCCGATCACCGAAATCAAGCATCGTCGGGCGCGGTTAGTACTTAGATGGGGGACCGCTTGGGAACACCGCGTGTTGTTGGCATGTGCCTTTTTGCCCTCATAAACACTCTACTCCTATTATTTTGTTTTAAAAAATTTATATTTTACACGTACAATTTGCACAAAGCTCTCTAACCGGTCAATTTTAACACAATTTTCAATGTATTTTCTCTTTGGTGTGTCTGTAATTGGATTTTTGTTTTTGTTTTTTTTTTTAAACCATTTTCAGAAACTTATGGGTTTGTTATTTATTAATAAGAAAAAAAAAAAAAACAAAATAGTTTGTTGAGGTTTTTTAAAAACGTCACCCTCAAAATGGTCCCCTGCCCCCACTTATAAAAATGAAAATTATCTCAGAAGAATTTATAGATAATGCAGCTTTTAAGATTTTCTCATAAAACCGGTCGGTTTAAGGTAAAATATAAGTAGGTAGTCGTTATAAAGTAGGTAAATTTTACTCACATTCTCTTATCAGTGCACCTGAAGATATGCTTTTTTTTTAAAGTTAATCGTTTATCGTCATTTTAATGTAGGTAAATTTTACTCACGTGTTCTTATCAGTGCACCTGAAAGTATGCAATTTTTTTTTAAGTTAATACAAAATGTTTAGCAAGCAAGTGTTATGTATATAAGCGTATAGCGCTAAGCTATGGTATTTTGTAGGATATGCTTTCGGAGATAACAGTGGGTACGCCTAAAAGTATGCAAGGATTTTTAAGCTTATATAATATCCTGAACAATATGCAATGTTTTTTGCGGGGAAAATTAATTTATGTCTTTGTTTATTAAACCTTTACCTAATAGGTTGTACTTTATGTTTCAAAATATTTAATAACGCTTTTTTACTAGTTCAATTTTTGTTAAAACAACCACCAACAATAAGATACATTTCAAGGTTGCAATTCATTTTAGGCATAAACACCACACAAAAAGTATTTTACCATTTAAAACAATGTTAAAATATTGCTTCTGCATTTTGCCGTCCACTATACCAATACCTACTTATTAAATTCACCATATCAAATGACGTTTACCTACTTTTATAAACAAAACATCGTAGGTTAATATTTATATGTATGTATGATGTTGGATAGTTTTTTGTTTTTAAATATTGATAGTCTATTGTATCTAGTTATGGAAATTTGATTGAATCATTTGTGGTCGAATAACAACATTGAAAAGGACGTGAGTACTAAATTGTTGTCATTGATAAATTCATAAAGACTACCTCTTTTTGTGTTTTATTTTGTTTCTTATTAAATGTATTTAAAGTCTTTTAGCTTGAAGTAAATATACTATCGAAACGTTTAAATGTTGAAAATTGTTTACTTTGACCGACAAAAACAGATTGATAAGGTTAAACTTAGCGAAGTTAGTTTTCGCCAACGACCATACCACGATGAAAATATCGGTTCTCGTCCGATCACCGAAATCAAGCATCGTCGGGCGCGGTTAGTACTTAGATGGGGGACCGCTTGGGAACACCGCGTGTTGTTGGCATGTGCCTTTTTGCCCTCATAAACACTCTACTCCTATTATTTTGTTTTAAAAAATTTATATTTTACACGTACAATTTGCACAAAGCTCTCTAACCGGTCAATTTTAACACAATTTTCAATGTATTTTCTCTTTGGTGTGTCTTGTAATTGGATTTTTTTTTTGTTTTTTTTTAAACCATTTTCAGAAACTTATGGGACTGTTATTTATTAATAAGAAAAAAAAAAAAAAAAACAAAATAGTTTGTTGAGGTTTTTTAAAAACGTCACCCTCAAAATGGTCCCCTGCCCCCACTTATAAAAATGAAAATTATCTCAGAAGAATTTATAGATAATGCAGCTTTTAAGATTTTCTCATAAAACCGGTCGGTTTAAGGTAAAATATAAGTAGGTAGTCGTTATAAAGTAGGTAAATTTTACTCACATTCTCTTATCAGTGCACCTGAAGATATGCTTTTTTTTTTAAAGTTAATCGTTTATCGTCATTTTAATGTAGGTAAATTTTACTCACGTGTTCTTATCAGTGCACCTGAAAGTATGCAATTTTTTTTTAAGTTAATACAAAATGTTTAGCAAGCAAGTGTTATGTATATAAGCGTATAGCGCTAAGCTATGGTATTTTGTAGGATATGCTTTCGGAGATAACAGTGGGTACGCCTAAAAGTATGCAAGGATTTTTAAGCTTATACAATATCCTGAACAATATGCAATGTTTTTTGCGGGGAAAATTAATGTATGTATTCGTTTATTAAACCTTTACCTAGTAGGTTGTACTTTATGTTTCAAAATATTTAATAACGCTTTTTTACTAGTTCAATTTTTGTTAAAACAACCACCAACAATAAGATACATTTCAAGGTTGCAATTCATTTTAGGCATAAACACCACACAAAAAGTATTTTACCATTTAAAACAATGTTAAAATATTGCTTCTGCATTTTGCCGTCCACTATACCAATACCTACTTATTAAATTCACCATATCAAATGACGTTTACCTACTTTTATAAACAAAACATCGTAGGTTAATATTTATATGTATGTATGATGTTGGATAGTTTTTTGTTTTTAAATATTGATAGTCTATTGTATCTAGTTAAGGAAATTTGATTGAATCATTTGTGGTCGAATAACAACATTGAAAAGGACGTGAGTACTAAATTGTTGTCATTGATAAATTCATAAAGACTACCTCTTTTTGTGTTTTATTTTGTTTCTTATTAAATGTATTTAAAGTCTTTTAGCTTGAAGTAAATATACTATCGAAACGTTTAAATGTTGAAAATTGTTTACTTTGACCGACAAAAACAGATTGATAAGGTTAAACTTAGCGAAGTTAGTTTTCGCCAACGACCATACCACGATGAAAATATCGGTTCTCGTCCGATCACCGAAATCAAGCATCGTCGGGCGCGGTTAGTACTTAGATGGGGGACCGCTTGGGAACACCGCGTGTTGTTGGCATGTGCCTTTTTGCCCTCATAAACACTCTACTCCTATTATTTTGTTTTAAAAAATTTATATTTTACACGTACAATTTGCACAAAGCTCTCTAACCGGTCAATTTTAACACAATTTTCAATGTATTTTCTCTTTGGTGTGTCTTGTAATTGGATTTTTGTTTTTGTTTTTTTTTTTAAACCATTTTCAGAAACTTATGGGTTTGTTATTTATTAATAAGAAAAAAAAAAAAAAAAAAAAATAGTTTGTTGAGGTTTTTTAAAAACGTCACCCTCAAAATGGTCCCCTGCTCCCACTTATAAAAATGAAAATTATCTCAGAAGAATTTATAGATAATGCAGCTTTTAAGATTTTCTCATAAAACCGGTCGGTTTAAGGTAAAATATAAGTAGGTAGTCGTTATAAAGTACGTAAATTTTACTCACATTCTCTTATCAGTGCACCTGAAGATATGTTTTTTTTTAAAGTTAATCGTTTATCGTCATTTTAATGTAGGTAAATTTTACTCACGTGTTCTTATCAGTGCACCTGAAAGTATGCAATTTTTTTTTAAGTTAATACAAAATGTTTAGCAAGCAAGTGTTATGTATATAAGCGTATAGCGCTAAGCTATGGTATTTTGTAGGATATGCTTTCGGAGATAACAGTGGGTACGCCTAAAAGTATGCAAGGATTTTTAAGCTTATATAATATCCTGAACAATATGCAATGTTTTTTGCGGGGAAAATTAATTTATGTATTTGTTTATTAAACCTTTACCTAATAGGTTGTACTTTATGTTTCAAAATATTTAATAACGCTTTTTTACTAGTTCAATTTTTGTTAAAACAACCACCAACAATAAGATACATTTCAAGGTTGCAATTCATTTTAGGCATAAACACCACACAAAAAGTATTTTACTATTTAAAACAATGTTAAAATATTGCTTCTGCATTTTGCCGTCCACTATACCAATACCTACTTATTAAATTCACCATATCAAATGACGTTTACCTACTTTTATAAACAAAACATCGTAGGTAAATATTTATATGTATGTATGATGTTGGATAGTTTTTTGTTTTTAAATATTGATAGTCTATTGTATCTAGTTAAGGAAATTTGATTGAATCATTTGTGGTCGAATAACAACATTGAAAAGGACGTGAGTACTAAATTGTTGTCATTGATAAATTCATAAAGACTACCTCTTTTTGTGTCTTATTTTGTTTCTTATTAAATGTATTTAAAGTCTTTTAGCTTGAAGTAAATATACTATCGAAACGTTTAAATGTTGAAAATTGTTTACTTTGACCGACAAAAACAGATTGATAAGGTTAAACTTAGCGAAGTTAGTTTTCGCCAACGACCATACCACGATGAAAATATCGGTTCTCGTCCGATCACCGAAATCAAGCATCGTCGGGCGCGGTTAGTACTTAGATGGGGGACCGCTTGGGAACACCGCGTGTTGTTGGCATGTGCCTTTTTGCCCTCATAAACACTCCACTCCTATTATTTTGTTTTAAAAAATTTATATTTTACACGTACAATTTGCACAAAGCTCTCTAACCGGTCAATTTTAACACAATTTTCAATGTATTTTCTCTTTGGTGTGTCTTGTAATTGGATTTTTTTTTTTGTTTTTTTTTTTAAACCATTTTCAGAAACTTATGGGTTTGTTATTTATTAATAAGAAAAAAAAAAAAAACAAAATAGTTTGTTGAGGTTTTTTAAAAACGTCACCCTCAAAATGGTCCCCTGCCCCCACTTATAAAAATGAAAATTATCTCAGAAGAATTTATAGATAATGCAGCTTTTAAGATTTTCTCATAAAACCGGTCGGTTTAAGGTAAAATATAAGTAGGTAGTCGTTATAAAGTAGGTAAATTTTACTCACATTCTCTTATCAGTGCACCTGAAGATATGCTTTTTTTTTAAAGTTAATCGTTTATCGTCATTTTAATGTAGGTAAATTTTACTCACGTGTTCTTATCAGTGCACCTGAAAGTATGCAATTTTTTTTTAAGTTAATACAAAATGTTTAGCAAGCAAGTGTTATGTATATAAGCGTATAGCGCTAAGCTATGGTATTTTGTAGGATATGCTTTCGGAGATAACAGTGGGTACGCCTAAAAGTATGCAAGGATTTTTAAGCTTATATAATATCCTGAACAATATGCAATGTTTTTTGCGGGGAAAATTAATTTATGTATTTGTTTATTAAACCTTTACCTAATAGGTTGTACTTTATGTTTCAAAATATTTAATAACGCTTTTTTACTAGTTCAATTTTTGTTAAAACAACCACCAACAATAAGATACATTTCAAGGTTGCAATTCATTTTAGGCATAAACACCACACAAAAAGTATTTTACTATTTAAAACAATGTTAAAATATTGCTTCTGCATTTTGCCGTCCACTATACCAATACCTACTTATTAAATTCACCATATCAAATGACGTTCACCTACTTTTATAAACAAAACATCGTAGGTAAATATTTATATGTATGTATGATGTTGGATAGTTTTTTGTTTTTAAATATTGATAGTCTATTGTATCTAGTTAAGGAAATTTGATTGAATCATTTGTGGTCGAATAACAACATTGAAAAGGACGTGAGTACTAAATTGTTGTCATTGATAAATTCATAAAGACTACCTCTTTTTGTGTTTTATTTTGTTTCTTATTAAATGTATTTAAAGTCTTTTAGCTTGAAGTAAATATACTATCGAAACGTTTAAATGTTGAAAATTGTTTACTTTGACCGACAAAAACAGATTGATAAGGTTAAACTTAGCGAAGTTAGTTTTCGCCAACGACCATACCACGATGAAAATATCGGTTCTCGTCCGATCACCGAAATCAAGCATCGTCGGGCGCGGTTAGTACTTAGATGGGGGACCGCTTGGGAACACCGCGTGTTGTTGGCATGTGCCTTTTTGCCCTCATAAACACTCTACTCCTATTATTTTGTTTTAAAAAATTTATATTTTACACGTACAATTTGCACAAAGCTCTCTAACCGGTCAATTTTAACACAATTTTCAATGTATTTTCTCTTTGGTGTGTCTTGTAATTGGATTTTTGTTTTTGTTTTTTTTTTTAAACCATTTTCAGAAACTTATGGGTTTGTTATTTATTAATAAGAAAAAAAAAAAAAAAAACAAAATAGTTTGTTGAGGTTTTTTAAAAACGTCACCCTCAAAATGGTCCCCTGCTCCCACTTATAAAAATGAAAATTATCTCAGAAGAATTTATAGATAATGCAGCTTTTAAGATTTTCTCATAAAACCGGTCGGTTTAAGGTAAAATATAAGTAGGTAGTCGTTATAAAGTACGTAAATTTTACTCACATTCTCTTATCAGTGCACCTGAAGATATGTTTTTTTTTAAAGTTAATCGTTTATCGTCATTTTAATGTAGGTAAATTTTACTCACGTGTTCTTATCAGTGCACCTGAAAGTATGCAATTTTTTTTTAAGTTAATACAAAATGTTTAGCAAGCAAGTGTTATGTATATAAGCGTATAGCGCTAAGCTATGGTATTTTGTAGGATATGCTTTCGGAGATAACAGTGGGTACGCCTAAAAGTATGCAAGGATTTTTAAGCTTATATAATATCCTGAACAATATGCAATGTTTTTTGCGGGGAAAATTAATTTATGTATTTGTTTATTAAACCTTTACCTAATAGGTTGTACTTTATGTTTCAAAATATTTAATAACGCTTTTTTACTAGTTCAATTTTTGTTAAAACAACCACCAACAATAAGATACATTTCAAGGTTGCAATTCATTTTATGCATAAACACCACACAAAAAGTATTTTAACATTTAAAACAATGTTAAAATATTGCTTCTGCATTTTGCCGTCCACTATACCAATACCTATTTATTAAATTCACCATATCAAATGACGTTTACCTACTTTTATAAACAAAACATCGTAGGTAAATATTTATATGTATATATGATGTTGGATAGTTTTTTGTTTTTAAATATTGATAGTCTATTGTATCTAGTTAAGGAAATTTGATTGAATCATTTGTGGTCGAATAACAACATTGAAAAGGACGTGAGTACTAAATTGTTGTCATTGATAAATTCATAAAGACTACCTCTTTTTGTGTTTTATTTTGTTTCTTATTAAATGTATTTAAAGTCTTTTAGCTTGAAGTAAATATACTATCGAAACGTTTAAATGTTGAAAATTGTTTACTTTGACCGACAAAAACAGATTGATAAGGTTAAACTTAGCGAAGTTAGTTTTCGCCAACGACCATACCACGATGAAAATATCGGTTCTCGTCCGATCACCGAAATCAAGCATCGTCGGGCGCGGTTAGTACTTAGATGGGGGACCGCTTGGGAACACCGCGTGTTGTTGGCATGTGCCTTTTTGCCCTCATAAACACTCCACTCCTATTATTTTGTTTTAAAAAATTTATATTTTACACGTACAATTTGCACAAAGCTCTCTAACCGGTCAATTTTAACACAATTTTCAATGTATTTTCTCTTTGGTGTGTCTTGTAATTGGATTTTTGTTTTTGTTTTTTTTTTTTAAACCATTTTCAGAAACTTATGGGTTTGTTATTTATTAATAAGAAAAAAAAAAAAAAACAAAATAGTTTGTTGAGGTTTTTTAAAAACGTCACCCTCAAAATGGTCCCCTGCTCCCACTTATAAAAATGAAAATTATCTCAGAAGAATTTATAGATAATGCAGCTTTTAAGATTTTCTCATAAAACCGGTCGGTTTAAGGTAAAATATAAGTAGGTAGTCGTTATAAAGTAGGTAAATTTTACTCACATTCTCTTATCAGTGCACCTGAAGATATGTTTTTTTTTTTAAAGTTAATCGTTTATCGTCATTTTAATGTAGGTAAATTTTACTCACGTGTTCTTATCAGTGCACCTGAAAGTATGCAATTTTTTTTAAAGTTAATACAAAATGTTTAGCAAGCAAGTGTTATGTATATAAGCGTATAGCGCTAAGCTATGGTATTTTGTAGGATATGCTTTCGGAGATAACAGTGGGTACGCCTAAAAGTATGCAAGGATTTTTAAGCTTATATAATATCCTGAACAATATGCAATGTTTTTTGCGGGGAAAATTAATTTATGTATTTGTTTATTAAACCTTTACCTAATAGGTTGTACTTTATGTTTCAAAATATTTAATAACGCTTTTTTACTAGTTCAATTTTTGTTAAAACAACCACCAACAATAAGATACATTTCAAGGTTGCAATTCATTTTAGGCATAAACACCACACAAAAAGTATTTTACCATTTAAAACAATGTTAAAATATTGCTTCTGCATTTTGCCGTCCACTATACCAATACCTACTTATTAAATTCACCATATCAAATGACGTTTACCTGCTTTTATAAACAAAACATCGTAGGTAAATATTTATATGTATGTATGATGTTGGATAGTTTTTTGTTTTTAAATATTGATAGTCTATTGTATCTAGTTATGGAAATTTGATTGAATCATTTGTGGTCGAATAACAACATTGAAAAGGACGTGAGTACTAAATTGTTGTCATTGATAAATTCATAAAGACTACCTCTTTTTGTGTTTTATTTTGTTTCTTATTAAATGTATTTAAAGTCTTTTAGCTTGAAGTAAATATACTATCGAAACGTTTAAATGTTGAAAATTGTTTACTTTGACCGACAAAAACAGATTGATAAGGTTAAACTTAGCGAAGTTAGTTTTCGCCAACGACCATACCACGACCGCTTGGGAACACCGCGTGTTGTTGGCATGTGCCTTTTTGCCCTCATAAACACTCTACTCCTATTATTTTGTTTTAAAAAATTTATATTTTACACGTACAATTTGCACAAAGCTCTCTAACCGGTCAATTTTAACACAATTTTCAATGTATTTTCTCTTTGGTGTGTCTTGTAATTGGATTTTTTTTTTGTTTTTTTTTTAAACCATTTTCAGAAACTTATGGGACTGTTATTTATTAATAAGAAAAAAAAAAAAAAAACAAAATAGTTTGTTGAGGTTTTTTAAAAACGTCACCCTCAAAATGGTCCCCTGCCCCCACTTATAAAAATGAAAATTATCTCAGAAGAATTTATAGATAATGCAGCTTTTAAGATTTTCTCATAAAACCGGTCGGTTTAAGGTAAAATATAAGTAGGTAGTCGTTATAAAGTAGGTAAATTTTACTCACATTCTCTTATCAGTGCACCTGAAGATATGTTTTTTTTTTTAAAGTTAATCGTTTATCGTCATTTTAATGTAGGTAAATTTTACTCACGTGTTCTTATCAGTGCACCTGAAAGTATGCAATTTTTTTTAAAGTTAATACAAAATGTTTAGCAAGCAAGTGTTATGTATATAAGCGTATAGCGCTAAGCTATGGTATTTTGTAGGATATGCTTTCGGAGATAACAGTGGGTACGCCTAAAAGTATGCAAGGATTTTTAAGCTTATATAATATCCTGAACAATATGCAATGTTTTTTGCGGGGAAAATTAATTTATGTCTTTGTTTATTAAACCTTTACCTAATAGGTTGTACTTTATGTTTCAAAATATTTAATAACGCTTTTTTACTAGTTCAATTTTTGTTAAAACAACCACCAACAATAAGATACATTTCAAGGTTGCAATTCATTTTAGGCATAAACACCACACAAAAAGTATTTTACCATTTAAAACAATGTTAAAATATTGCTTCTGCATTTTGCCGTCCACTATACCAATACCTACTTATTAAATTCACCATATCAAATGACGTTTACCTGCTTTTATAAACAAAACATCGTAGGTAAATATTTATATGTATGTATGATGTTGGATAGTTTTTTGTTTTTAAATATTGATAGTCTATTGTATCTAGTTATGGAAATTTGATTGAATCATTTGTGGTCGAATAACAACATTGAAAAGGACGTGAGTACTAAATTGTTGTCATTGATAAATTCATAAAGACTACCTCTTTTTGTGTTTTATTTTGTTTCTTATTAAATGTATTTAAAGTCTTTTAGCTTGAAGTAAATATACTATCGAAACGTTTAAATGTTGAAAATTGTTTACTTTGACCGACAAAAACAGATTGATAAGGTTAAACTTAGCGAAGTTAGTTTTCGCCAACGACCATACCACGATGAAAATATCGGTTCTCGTCCGATCACCGAAATCAAGCATCGTCGGGCGCGGTTAGTACTTAGATGGGGGACCGCTTGGGAACACCGCGTGTTGTTGGCATGTGCCTTTTTGCCCTCATAAACACTCCACTCCTATTATTTTGTTTTAAAAAATTTATATTTTACACGTACAATTTGCACAAAGCTCTCTAACCGGTCAATTTTAACACAATTTTCAATGTATTTTCTCTTTGGTGTGTCTTGTAATTGGATTTTTTTTTTTTTTTTTTTTTTTTAAACCATTTTCAGAAACTTATGGGTTTGTTATTTATTAATAAGAAAAAAAAAAAAAAACAAAATAGTTTGTTGAGGTTTTTTAAAAACGTCACCCTCAAAATGGTCCCCTGCTCCCACTTATAAAAATGAAAATTATCTCAGAAGAATTTATAGATAATGCAGCTTTTAAGATTTTCTCATAAAACCGGTCGGTTTAAGGTAAAATATAAGTAGGTAGTCGTTATAAAGTAGGTAAATTTTACTCACATTCTCTTATCAGTGCACCTGAAGATATGTTTTTTTTTTTAAAGTTAATCGTTTATCGTCATTTTAATGTAGGTAAATTTTACTCACGTGTTCTTATCAGTGCACCTGAAAGTATGCAATTTTTTTTAAAGTTAATACAAAATGTTTAGCAAGCAAGTGTTATGTATATAAGCGTATAGCGCTAAGCTATGGTATTTTGTAGGATATGCTTTCGGAGATAACAGTGGGTACGCCTAAAAGTATGCAAGGATTTTTAAGCTTATATAATATCCTGAACAATATGCAATGTTTTTTGCGGGGAAAATTAATTTATGTATTTGTTTATTAAACCTTTACCTAATAGGTTGTACTTTATGTTTCAAAATATTTAATAACGCTTTTTTACTAGTTCAATTTTTGTTAAAACAACCACCAACAATAAGATACATTTCAAGGTTGCAATTCATTTTAGGCATAAACACCACACAAAAAGTATTTTACCATTTAAAACAATGTTAAAATATTGCTTCTGCATTTTGCCGTCCACTATACCAATACCTACTTATTAAATTCACCATATCAAATGACGTTTACCTACTTTTATAAACAAAACATCGTAGGTTAATATTTATATGTATGTATGATGTTGGATAGTTTTTTGTTTTTAAATATTGATAGTCTATTGTATCTAGTTAAGGAAATTTGATTGAATCATTTGTGGTCGAATAACAACATTGAAAAGGACGTGAGTACTAAATTGTTGTCATTGATAAATTCATAAAGACTACCTCTTTTTGTGTTTTATTTTGTTTCTTATTAAATGTATTTAAAGTCTTTTAGCTTGAAGTAAATATACTATCGAAACGTTTAAATGTTGAAAATTGTTTACTTTGACCGACAAAAACAGATTGATAAGGTTAAACTTAGCGAAGTTAGTTTTCGCCAACGACCATACCACGATGAAAATATCGGTTCTCGTCAGTCGATCTCGATCTGTGGAAGTGTGCACACGTTTTCGGCTTTCACAGTGTTTACAAATAAAATCGTGAGTGACTAGTTCAACCTTAGACAAGCTTTTTTCAATAGTGCCAATAGCACAGTGGTAGTGGCGACGGACCGCAGTGTGGAAGGTCGCAGGTTCGATCCCCGGCCGGGCTTAAAATTTATAGAAGCTTTTTTTCACAACCGTGAAGTAGAAAATTTTATTAATTGGGAGAATCGTCTCATGGAAGACGAAAATAATGCGGGGGCATCGAAAGGTGTCCCAGCAACAACAACTAAGCCAACAACGGCAGCATCAATGGGACCGCCCAAAAACGTCCCAACAACAACAAAGCCGACAACGGCATCAACTATGGGACCACCTAAAGGTGCCCAAAAAACAACAGCAAAGCCGGCAACGGCACCCACAGCGGGGACATCGAAAGATGCCCTAGCAACAACGGCAACGGCACCATCAGCCGATATGCCAACCAAGAGGAGGAAGAGGATTCGGTATCTACCGAACCTTGTGAAGCGCCAGTCCACTACCACTTCAGTTAAGCTGCTAGCTGGAGCGAGGGAGATGGGACCTACGGCGAAGGTATCGGCAGCAGCAAATCAGCTAAGTTCCGATGAGGAAATTGAGTACATGTCCGAAGGGGGAGAGGGACATTATACAGGGGACAGCAATCTGTTCGTTGATTTAACTTCACCAGAGCCGTCCTCCGATGAAGAAAAAGAGGAGCAAGATATACAGGCCAAAATTGGTGCTGTCCAAGGGGAAATTGATCTCCTCAGAGCCCAGCTAACGCCCCTGATACTGGCTCTGAAAGCAAAGCAAGAAGCTCGCCGGGAGAAAGAACGGCTGGAGCTAATCAAGAAAAAGGCGCTACAGCAGCAACAAAAAGTAGCGCACCAAAATGCAACGAATGGTGAGCTGCCAACACCTATGCAGCCTCAGCCTAACCAGCAGCAGCAACAACAACAGCGGCAACAAAAAGCCCCAAAACAAAAGCATCCGCAGCAAATGATGCTCACACAACAGCCACAGCAGCAGAGACAGCAACAACAAAATCAGCAGCAGCAGAAACAGCAGCAGCAGAAACAACAGCAGCAGAATCAACAGCAGCAGAATCAACAGAAGCAGAATCAACAGGAGCAGAGTCAACAGCAGCAGCCACAGCCGCCCAAAACCAAGAAAGAAAAAGTGCCACCCATCAATACTTATAAGATGGATTTGCAAGACACCATAAGCATATGTAAGTCGGCCATAGGCCAAAACTTTACAATAAAACGTTTAAGCGAAAATAGACATGCCATCCACTGCTTTACAGTGGAACAGCATAAAATTGTTAAAGAAATATTAAAAAAATCCACCACAGAGTTCTTCAGCTTTACGCCAAAAGCTGATAAATTTCAAACGGTCCTTCTGAAGGGCATAGATTCCTGCACGGAACCACAGGTGCTCTTAAATGAGCTCCGCCAAAAAGCGAGCGACGATCTCGAGTTTATAGGGGTCAAGCCGTTTGCTACAGTCAGAGCCAGACGGGAGAAGCGGAATCTTCCATTCTTCCTCGTACAGCTTTCGCCCAGCAGCAAACTGGATAGTTTGAGGAGTATCTCCATCCTCAACTACCAGGTTGTAACATGGGATAAATTAAAGAGACGCGGCGACATGCTTCAATGCATGCGCTGCCAAAGGTTCGGCCATGCTGCAGCAAACTGCGAAATGCAGTCACGCTGCGTCAAGTGTGGTGAGAACCACAAAGTAGAAGAGTGTAAGCTCGGACAAGAACGGGTCGAAGATAGGACCCAGCTTAGATGTGCACTTTGCCGAGGCGAAGGGCACCCCGCAAATTATCGGGGATGTCCGGCGTTCCAGCAAATCAAACAAAACAAAGCGGCTAGGCAGACAGATGTAGAGAAACGCCCTTCAGTGCGTCCTCCTACAGTAACGCCCGTCAACCCCCAAATTTCCTACGCCCAAATGGCTTCAGGAAGGGGGAATACGGTACAGCCTGCGCCAAAGGTAGCCCATCCGGCCCTCGTGCCTAAGGCACCGGACGCACAGGCCGAAATCAGAGGCATGTTGCTGGCCATTCAAGGCCAGTTAACAGGTCTTCAAAACCAGATCAGGGAGCAGGCGACAAGGGTGGACTATCTCTACTCTGTTTTGCCTAGCTTAACGCAACTTAGAGGTTAAGGGCGCGCTGCCGGAGAGGCCCTTTAAGATCCTTGCTGTGAATGTAAATTCACTGATTAGGACCGAACGTAGAGCTAATCTTTTCCAATTGTTGAAAGACCAAAGTCCAGATGTGTTTATGGCTAGCGAAACTAAGCTAAATCAGAAACATAAATTGACTAATAGCAAATACAATATCGTTAGAAGAGATCGGCCCAACTCCACTCAAGGGGGTGGTGTCGCAATCTTCATACGAAAAGGCATTGATCATAAAGTAATATATAATAGTGATGTGCGCAGATTTCGGTTGCTAGAAGCTTGCGTCATATGCATTTCTCTCCAACAGGGGAAGCGAATGTATGTGATCTCGGCTTACGCACCGGAATCACCTCAGCCAACTAATTTTATAACAGAGCTCGAAAAACTTTTCGATTGTCTTCGATTGAACTCGGAAGATAACTACTATCTGATGGCCGGTGATTTGAATGCCAAACACACAGATTGGGGAAATCAAATACAAAATCCTAGAGGTAGTCATCTGTATAATTGGATGAGTCAATTCAGCGTTGAGTATGGGGTTGACCTGCTGGCTACAGATAGGCCATCGTTTCCAAGAAGCGGTGCCTTTCTGGATCTATTGCTGATAGACTCAAGACTGACAATTACTGACACTGTGGGTCAACAACGAAGGAACTGTTTACGGACCATCGAGTACGACAGTGATCACTGCGGACTCGCTGCCGTAATACAGCTGCCGAACGAGCTGGTGGAGCTGGAGGAGTATGTACCGGTGCATACTTACAATTACAGTAAGATGTGCTGGCCACGCTTCACCAACGCCATAGCAAGCGAAATTCATTCGCATAATATATCCCCACCAAACGACAGGAATCTTACAAATACTGAAATCGACCACTACTTAGAACAAATGGACGAGACAATCCAACGAACAATGGAGAAAACAATACCGAAATACAAAGAACGTGACGCAACCAACATGTACCATAACGCGACCATAGACGCACTACACAGACAAAAAAGTGGACTGCTGACGAGACTAAAACGCTTGTACCGACGGTTTACTGACCCACATGATCTGGAGATTAGGACACTGAAGTCGTCTATCAAAAACATCAACCAATTGATCAAGGAGAACTATCGGTTGTCCATTAATTTGTATTGGGACAACAAAATTCGGGCCGTTAATTCTAGCGACCCGAGCATGTTTCCGCAAATTAACAAGATATTTAGGAAAAACGATCAAAACGACCTTCCGTGTCTTAAGCTCCAGAGGACGACAGAGAACAGAGACGTACTTCTGACAGCAGGCATAGATCCAGAGGAAGCCGTCTTGGACGATGACCTCTTTATCATCGAAGATCCTCGTGAGAAAGTGGAGGCTGTGGGGGCTGCTTTCCAGCAAGTGTACAAGGTTAATGCAAGCATTCGCCCGAACCATGACCTGGAAAACAGGGCCCTGCTTCACCACTTCTACCTTCGTAATGATATTACGCAATGGCGATCGGAGAATCCCGGTTTTACTGGGTTCAATGAAGAACACTTGGCAAACGCCATCATCGCCGAGCGAAACGGGCCAAGTTCCCTGTTAATTTCGAAGGTCGAGCTCCAACTCATCTTCGACTCACTAAAGAAAAAGAAGTCAGCAGGAGTCGATGGTATATCCAACGTTGTACTACGACATCTACCTCGGGAAGCAGTAGACATTTATACCACACTGTTTAACAACGCCCTGAATAATGCATATTATCCAGTGCGGTGGAAGACAGCCGTGGTACATCCTCTCCCGAAAAAGGGAAAGGACAACTCCAATCCGGCGAATCTCCGGTCGATAAGTCTTCTTCCGAGTATCAGCAAGGTATTCGAAAAAGTAATCAATAGAGCTCTGTTTCAGTGGGCAGAGGACAACAATATCATACCGGATAATCAGTTCGGATTTAAGGCGAGACATGACACCATTCATGCCGCGTCTAAACTCGTTTCTGATATCCAATGGAACAAATCTAAAAAGCAGTGTACGGGTGCCTGTCTGGTTGATTTGGAGAAGGCTTTCGACACCGTATGGCTAGAAGGTCTTTATCTAAAGCTGACCAGGCTTGGCATAAGTAAACCGCTATTGTATATGCTTTATGACATGCTCAATGGTAGAAAGTTTGTTGTCAAAAGTGGCAATGTAACTTCTACCGGAACATTCCATATTAAAAATGGTCTTCAACAGGGAGCGGTAAACTCGCCGATTCTATTCAGCATTTACACCAGCGATCTGATAGGTAGTTTAACTCAGGCAATTGCGTATGCCGATGATCTAATTGCGTACAGAACAGCCCCAAAAGTTGAGGTCATCAAAATTCTTTTGCAGCGTGACTTCGACAAGATTCAGCGATATTGCGATGACTGGAAGTTGAAAATCAACTTTCAGAAATCAGAAACTATTCTGTTTAGGACTCCGTTGTGTGGAGCCTCAAGGGATACAAGAAAGAACTGGCGCAAGCTAGTGATCGTGGGGCCAAATGGACATCCACTGGCGAGTAAAAGTGTAGTAAAGTACCTTGGCATCTGGTTGGATCAGTATTTGTATTTCGATAGACATATAAGTGCTGCTCTGGCCAGGGCTAGGGGAGCTTTTGCCCTGACGAAACGGTTGTTTTATAGCAGCCGGCTTGACACCAGGGTGAAGGTGATTTGCTACATGGCCCTCATCCGGCCGATGATTGCCTATGGATGCCCGGTTTGGTTCAACGTTGCCCCATCTCAAATGGAAAAGATTCGGGTGTTTGAGAGGCAGTGCCTTAGACGCTGCCTTGGATTACACAGAACACCAGAGTCGGAGTACACACGATACTATTCCAACCAGGTTCTCTACAACGGGGCCAACATAAACAGAATAGATAATTTTTTGTTTAAGCTGATTCGGGGTCACATTGCAAGAGCGATGTCCTCGACAAACAGCTTAATTTTTGGGGCTTACTACCCTAACGACGAATATTATGAGAGTGTGCGCCTAAGCGGCTTTATCCCGCCCGATGCTTTCCTCTTTTTAGACAGACGAGGGCTGATACAGGATAGAGAGGCGGTTCCGCTAATCTACCACGTCGGCCGTAGAACTGTAGATAGGCGACTCCTTTACAACCGAGACGTCCTCGCACAAGGCGGAGCAGAGCGCCTTCGGTTCAGTAGGACTGTGTCCGATCGGGACCGAAAAGATAGGGCAAAGCAGGAGAACCAGTTCTGGTGGTTGAAAATTGATAATGGCAACAGTGATATTTAAAGTTGACTAAGCTTTCTTGTCTTGGCCGACTTACATAGGTTTAGGTGTATTAGTTTTAAGTAGGGACAGTCAGGGTGGCACAAAAAAGAAAAAAAAAAAAAAAAATACAAAAAACAAAAAAAAAAAAAAAAAAAAAAAAAAAAAAAAAAAAAAAAAAAAAAAAAAAAAAAAAAAAAAAAAAAAAAAAAAAAAAAAAAAAAAATCAAAAAATGCTTGCTGTGGCTGTTCTAGTTTTTAAGTAGTCCTAAGTAGTTCTAAGTAGTTCTAAGTAGTTTAAGTAGTTTTAATTAGCTTTAATAGTTTTAAGTAGTTTGTAAGTTTTATATAAAATATAAAAAAAAAAGCGATCAGTTAACCGAGTTTTTGTAAATTCTTCTCGGCAAAAAATAAAAACCGACAAGAATTTTAGTCTTAAGATAGTTAATAGGCCGAAAGGCATTAGTATTAAGTAATCATAGTTTAACTTAGAGCGCCCGCATGGGGCCAGTAAGTTAGTTGTAAGTTATTGATAAGTAGGCTAGTTTTTATGAATTTTTGTCTAGCTTTAAGATAGTTATAAGATTAATGGAAAATAAAAATGAATTAAAAAAAAAAAATAAAAAAAAAAAAAAAAAAAAATATCGGTTCTCGTCCGATCACCGAAATCAAGCATCGTCGGGCGCGGTTAGTACTTAGATGGGGGACCGCTTGGGAACACCGCGTGTTGTTGGCATGTGCCTTTTTGCCCTCATAAACACTCTACTCCTATTATTTTGTTTTAAAAAATTTATATTTTACACGTACAATTTGCACAAAGCTCTCTAACCGGTCAATTTTAACACAATTTTCAATGTATTTTCTCTTTGGTGTGTCTTGTAATTGGATTTTTGTTTTTGTTTTTTTTTTTTAAACCATTTTCAGAAACTTATGGGTTTGTTATTTATTAATAAGAAAAAAAAAAAAAAACAAAATAGTTTGTTGAGGTTTTTTAAAAACGTCACCCTCAAAATGGTCCCCTGCTCCCACTTATAAAAATGAAAATTATCTCAGAAGAATTTATAGATAATGCAGCTTTTAAGATTTTCTCATAAAACCGGTCGGTTTAAGGTAAAATATAAGTAGGTAGTCGTTATAAAGTACGTAAATTTTACTCACATTCTCTTATCAGTGCACCTGAAGATATGTTTTTTTTTAAAGTTAATCGTTTATCGTCATTTTAATGTAGGTAAATTTTACTCACGTGTTCTTATCAGTGCACCTGAAAGTATGCAATTTTTTTTTAAGTTAATACAAAATGTTTAGCAAGCAAGTGTTATGTATATAAGCGTATAGCGCTAAGCTATGGTATTTTGTAGGATATGCTTTCGGAGATAACAGTGGGTACGCCTAAAAGTATGCAAGGATTTTTTAAGCTTATATAATATCCTGAACAATATGCAATGTTTTTTGCGGGGAAAATTAATTTATGTATTTGTTTATTAAACCTTTACCTAATAGGTTGTACTTTATGTTTCAAAATATTTAATAACGCTTTTTTACTAGTTCAATTTTTGTTAAAACAACCACCAACAATAAGATACATTTCAAGGTTGCAATTCATTTTAGGCATAAACACCACACAAAAAGTATTTTACTATTTAAAACAATGTTAAAATATTGCTTCTGCATTTTGCCGTCCACTATACCAATACCTACTTATTAAATTCACCATATCAAATGACGTTCACCTACTTTTATAAACAAAACATCGTAGGTAAATATTTATATGTATGTATGATGTTGGATAGTTTTTTGTTTTTAAATATTGATAGTCTATTGTATCTAGTTAAGGAAATTTGATTGAATCATTTGTGGTCGAATAACAACATTGAAAAGGACGTGAGTACTAAATTGTTGTCATTGATAAATTCATAAAGACTACCTCTTTTTGTGTTTTATTTTGTTTCTTATTAAATGTATTTAAAGTCTTTTAGCTTGAAGTAAATATACTATCGAAACGTTTAAATGTTGAAAATTGTTTACTTTGACCGACAAAAACAGATTGATAAGGTTAAACTTAGCGAAGTTAGTTTTCGCCAACGACCATACCACGATGAAAATATCGGTTCTCGTCCGATCACCGAAATCAAGCATCGTCGGGCGCGGTTAGTACTTAGATGGGGGACCGCTTGGGAACACCGCGTGTTGTTGGCATGTGCCTTTTTGCCCTCATAAACACTCCACTCCTATTATTTTGTTTTAAAAAATTTATATTTTACACGTACAATTTGCACAAAGCTCTCTAACCGGTCAATTTTAACACAATTTTCAATGTATTTTCTCTTTGGTGTGTCTTGTAATTGGATTTTTGTTTTTGTTTTTTTTTTTTTAAACCATTTTCAGAAACTTATGGGTTTGTTATTTATTAATAAGAAAAAAAAAAAAAAACAAAATAGTTTGTTGAGGTTTTTTAAAAACGTCACCCTCAAAATGGTCCCCTGCTCCCACTTATAAAAATGAAAATTATCTCAGAAGAATTTATAGATAATGCAGCTTTTAAGATTTTCTCATAAAACCGGTCGGTTTAAGGTAAAATATAAGTAGGTAGTCGTTATAAAGTAGGTAAATTTTACTCACATTCTCTTATCAGTGCACCTGAAGATATGTTTTTTTTTTTAAAGTTAATCGTTTATCGTCATTTTAATGTAGGTAAATTTTACTCACGTGTTCTTATCAGTGCACCTGAAAGTATGCAATTTTTTTTAAAGTTAATACAAAATGTTTAGCAAGCAAGTGTTATGTATATAAGCGTATAGCGCTAAGCTATGGTATTTTGTAGGATATGCTTTCGGAGATAACAGTGGGTACGCCTAAAAGTATGCAAGGATTTTTAAGCTTATATAATATCCTGAACAATATGCAATGTTTTTTGCGGGGAAAATTAATTTATGTCTTTGTTTATTAAACCTTTACCTAATAGGTTGTACTTTATGTTTCAAAATATTTAATAACGCTTTTTTACTAGTTCAATTTTTGTTAAAACAACCACCAACAATAAGATACATTTCAAGGTTGCAATTCATTTTAGGCATAAACACCACACAAAAAGTATTTTACCATTTAAAACAATGTTAAAATATTGCTTCTGCATTTTGCCGTCCACTATACCAATACCTACTTATTAAATTCACCATATCAAATGACGTTTACCTGCTTTTATAAACAAAACATCGTAGGTAAATATTTATATGTATGTATGATGTTGGATAGTTTTTTGTTTTTAAATATTGATAGTCTATTGTATCTAGTTATGGAAATTTGATTGAATCATTTGTGGTCGAATAACAACATTGAAAAGGACGTGAGTACTAAATTGTTGTCATTGATAAATTCATAAAGACTACCTCTTTTTGTGTTTTATTTTGTTTCTTATTAAATGTATTTAAAGTCTTTTAGCTTGAAGTAAATATACTATCGAAACGTTTAAATGTTGAAAATTGTTTACTTTGACCGACAAAAACAGATTGATAAGGTTAAACTTAGCGAAGTTAGTTTTCGCCAACGACCATACCACGATGAAAATATCGGTTCTCGTCCGATCACCGAAATCAAGCATCGTCGGGCGCGGTTAGTACTTAGATGGGGGACCGCTTGGGAACACCGCGTGTTGTTGGCATGTGCCTTTTTGCCCTCATAAACACTCTACTCCTATTATTTTGTTTTAAAAAATTTATATTTTACACGTACAATTTGCACAAAGCTCTCTAACCGGTCAATTTTAACACAATTTTCAATGTATTTTCTCTTTGGTGTGTCTTGTAATTGGATTTTTTTTTTGTTTTTTTTTTAAACCATTTTCAGAAACTTATGGGACTGTTATTTATTAATAAGAAAAAAAAAAAAAAAAAACAAAATAGTTTGTTGAGGTTTTTTAAAAACGTCACCCTCAAAATGGTCCCCTGCCCCCACTTATAAAAATGAAAATTATCTCAGAAGAATTTATAGATAATGCAGCTTTTAAGATTTTCTCATAAAACCGGTCGGTTTAAGGTAAAATATAAGTAGGTAGTCGTTATAAAGTAGGTAAATTTTACTCACATTCTCTTATCAGTGCACCTGAAGATATGTTTTTTTTTTAAAGTTAATCGTTTATCGTCATTTTAATGTAGGTAAATTTTACTCACGTGTTCTTATCAGTGCACCTGAAAGTATGCAATTTTTTTTAAAGTTAATACAAAATGTTTAGCAAGCAAGTGTTATGTATATAAGCGTATAGCGCTAAGCTATGGTATTTTGTAGGATATGCTTTCGGAGATAACAGTGGGTACGCCTAAAAGTATGCAAGGATTTTTAAGCTTATATAATATCCTGAACAATATGCAATGTTTTTTGCGGGGAAAATTAATTTATGTATTTGTTTATTAAACCTTTACCTAATAGGTTGTACTTTATGTTTCAAAATATTTAATAACGCTTTTTTACTAGTTCAATTTTTGTTAAAACAACCACCAACAATAAGATACATTTCAAGGTTGCAATTCATTTTAGGCATAAACACCACACAAAAAGTATTTTACCATTTAAAACAATGTTAAAATATTGCTTCTGCATTTTGCCGTCCACTATACCAATACCTACTTATTAAATTCACCATATCAAATGACGTTTACCTACTTTTATAAACAAAACATCGTAGGTTAATATTTATATGTATGTATGATGTTGGATAGTTTTTTGTTTTTAAATATTGATAGTCTATTGTATCTAGTTATGGAAATTTGATTGAATCATTTGTGGTCGAATAACAACATTGAAAAGGACGTGAGTACTAAATTGTTGTCATTGATAAATTCATAAAGACTACCTCTTTTTGTGTTTTATTTTGTTTCTTATTAAATGTATTTAAAGTCTTTTAGCTTGAAGTAAATATACTATCGAAACGTTTAAATGTTGAAAATTGTTTACTTTGACCGACAAAAACAGATTGATAAGGTTAAACTTAGCGAAGTTAGTTTTCGCCAACGACCATACCACGATGAAAATATCGGTTCTCGTCAGTCGATCTTGAACTGTGGAAGAGTGTAGACACGTTTAGCGACTTTCACAGTGTTTTAAACTAGAATTCGGTTGTGCATTAGTACAAATTAAGCCAAGCCTTTTTTATAAGTGCCAATAGCACAAAGGTAGTGGCGTCGGACCGCAGCGTAGAAGGTCTCAGGTTCGATCCCCGGTCGGGCCAAAAATTTATTGAGGCTTTTTTTCACAACCGTGAGGTGGAAAATTTTATTGAGTGGGAGAATCGGCAGATGGCAGAAAATACCACTGCAGGGGCATCGAAAGGTGTCCCAGCAACAACACGGAAGCTGGCAACGGCACCATCAGCGGGAGCAGCTAAGGCTGCCCTAGCAACAACATCAAAGCCGACAACGGCACAATCAACGGCAGCATCGAATGTTGTCTTAAGTACAGCAGCAGAAGCTTCAACGGCACCATCAGCCGAGAGCAACAAGAAGAGGAGGAAGAGGATTATCTCTACTCCTAACCTCATAAAGCGCCGCTCCACCAACACTTCAGCCAAGCTGCCAGCTGAAGTAAAGGAGACGGTGCACACAGACAAGACAACAGCGGCAGCAAAAAATCAACAACAGTTGAACACCTTACCATCAGATGACGAGGAAACCGAATACATGTCCGAAGGGGGAGAGGGACTGTATACTGTGGGCGACAGCAACCAATTTGTCGACCTCACATCACCAGAGGCGTCGTCAGAAGACGAACCCGAACCCGAACAAACGCCCAATTTAAATGATGAGCAAGGGATCAGGGAAAAAATTGTTGCAATTGAAGGGGCGATGGAGCGCCTCAAAAACCAATTGGCGCCACTGGTCATTGCGCTTAAAAATAAACAAGAAGCTCGTCGCGCAAAAGAAAAAAAGGAGCGCGAGCAGAAAAAGATGATACAGGCACCACAAAAAGTAGTGCAACTGCAGGTAATAAACGATGAATTACCAAATACATCGAAGCAGTCACTGCAAAACCAGCAAACAAAACAGCAACAACAACAACCAAAGCAACCACGACAGCAGTTGTCACAACAGCCACAGCAGCAAGAAGGGCAACAGAAACAAAATCAGCAGCAGCAGAAACAACAACAAAAACAGCAGCAGAATCAACAGCAGCAGAACCAACAGCAGCAGAACCAGCAACAACAGAGTCATCAGCAGCAGCCACAGCCGCCCAAAACCAAAAAAGAAAAGGTGCCACCAATTAACACCTATAAGATGGAGCTACAGGACCCCATAAATCTATGTAAGTCGGCCATAGGCAATAATTTTACTATAAAAAGACTTAATAAAGATAGACATGCTATCAACTGCTTCACAGTAGAACAGCATAAAATTGTTAAAGATCTGTTAAAACAGTCCACTACTGAGTTCTTCAGCTTTACGCCGAAAGCTGACAAATTCCAAACAGTCCTTCTGAAGGGCATAGATTCCTGCACGGAACCACAGGTGCTCTTAAATGAGCTCCGCCAAAAAGCGAGCGACGATCTCGAGTTTATCGGGGTCAAGCCGTTCGCTACAGTCAGAGCCAGACGGGAGAAGCGGAGTCTACCGTTCTTCCTAGTACAGCTCTCGCCCAGCAGCAAACTGGATAGTTTGAGGAGTATCTCCATCCTCAACTACCAGGTTGTAACTTGGGATAGATTAAAGAGGCGCGGCGACATGCTTCAATGCATGCGCTGCCAAAGGTTCGGCCATGCTGCAGCAAACTGCGAAATGCAGTCACGCTGCGTCAAGTGTGGTGAGAACCACAAAGTAGAAGAGTGCAAGCTCGGACAGGAACGGGTCGAAGATAGGACCCAGCTTAGATGTGCACTTTGCCGTGGCGAAGGGCACCCCGCAAATTATCGGGGATGTCCGGCGTTCCAGCAAATCAAACAAAACAAAGCGGCTAGGCAGACAGAGGTAGAGAAACGCCCTTCAGTGCGTCCTCCTACAGTAACGCCCGTCAACCCCCAAATTTCCTACGCCCAAATGGCTTCAGGAAGGGGGAATACGGTACAGCCTGCGCCAAAGGTAGCCCAACCGGCCCTCGTGCCTAAGGCACCGGACGCACAGGCCGAAATCAGAGGCATGTTGCTGGCCATTCAAGGCCAGTTAACAGGTCTTCAAAAACAGATCAGGGAGCAGGCGACAAGGGTGGACTATCTCTACTCTGTTTTGCCTAGCTTAACGCAACTTAGAGGTTAAGGGCGCGCTGCCGGAGAGGCCTTTTAAGATCCTTGCTGTGAATGTAAATTCACTGATTAGGACCGAACGTAGAGCTAATCTCTTCCAATTGTTGAAAGAC